>CAWZYM010000258.1:385000-425000 GCA_963966185.1 Rhabditoides inermis
TGCGTCATCGTTGTGGGATTCTCACAAGGTGAAAGAGAGAAAAGGATTGCACGTCATCGGTCATTTCCTCGCAAAAAGAATGATAGGAAAAGAAATGAAGACAGAGAGCGAAAGAGAGAGCGAGAGAGAGAGCGAGAGAGAGAGAGAGAGAGAGAGAGAGAGAGAGAGAGAGATAAGAGTGACAGAGACAGAGATAAACAGAGAAAGAAAGAATTGTGTCAGCGTTCTACATCATCTTCCTCGGCTACAAGCGCAACAAGCCGCACGAACGAGACCCGTCGATCATGAGTAACGTAGCAGAGAGCTACGTGAGTGGTCTCTCTTTCTCTCTCTCTCTCTCTCTCTCTCTCTCTCTCTCTCTCTCTCTTCTTTACGCCCCCCCCCCTCCATTTTTCTTATCATCACAGCTTTCCCACCAGGTGCGCATGTTCATCATGTCTCTCACTGAGTTCACCACCTTCTTCGAGCAACTGGAAGACTGCGAGCTGACTGTCCTCGGCAAAGTGAGGAGAAAACACAGAGTGAAAAAGTGCCACGTTTCATACTTCACGTGCTCCAGCTTATGCCCTTTCTCCTTTTTTCCACGCGATTAAACGAGATGAGTGATGACGGACGCATCTGTGCAGATCACGTTCGTCATCTACATGCTGCTCGTCACCGTGCTTCTCATCAACATGCTCATAGCCATGATGACAAACACATACATCGAGGTGGGCAGGGCTCGGAAAACAACACTTTTATAGAGTATCCCCCCTTTTGACGGTACGCAATCATCTCTGTCGACCCAGACAGCAACCAGACAATGAGAAAATGACGTCGAGAAGGGGCGTTTTTTTATGTTTTTGAGCTTGAAGGAGCACTTCCCGGAAGAAAATCACCAATATCGAGGGTTGAGGTGTCGGGCAACTCGCTGGAGTGGCTGCGTCAGTGGGCGGCCGTCATTCTCATGATGGAGATGGCGTTCCCCGCAGAGGAGCGAAGAAGGAACGTGCGAGTCTTTAACACAGCGTCTCCCACTTGTGACCATCACCCCCCACCCCCTAAAAATTATGCTATGGTGTTTGTCTGTCTGTCTGTCTGTCTGTCTGTCTGTTTGTCCGCGGTCATATCTCAAGTTGTAGTGATCGTTGGGGGTTGAGGTATGGAAATTAGATCTCAGGTGGTCACCGCACGCAATCGTTTACCTGGGGTCCTGATCTGACCGTTCCTTATATGGGTTCTCCCTAGAAAATTTGCATATCTGAGAACATAGAATCTGAGAGATCGTCAGTTCTATGTAAACTATGGTTCGTTTTCGAGCTACTGAGATGCCCTTTTAGGGTTAGGGTACTGTAGGGTCGGTGATTAAAATTTTGTTGTATGACCTCATTTGCATATTTCCAAATATGGTAATGCTGTATCTCGGTCAGTTTTGATGCCAAACAGTCCAAACTTGGTATGTGACCTGGAGGCAAGTCAGCGATGTTGTTGTTTACATGTTTGTCAACAAGTAAACAAGTTTGTAAACAAATTTAAAAC
Organism: Rhabditoides inermis; assembly: GCA_963966185.1. Taxonomy (NCBI): domain Eukaryota; kingdom Metazoa; phylum Nematoda; class Chromadorea; order Rhabditida; family Rhabditidae; genus Rhabditoides; species Rhabditoides inermis. The sequence goes on from CAWZYM010000258.1 coordinate 386,519, forward strand.
TTGTTCTGAAGGTATCTAAGGTGATGTAGACTTGAAGGCGAATTCAAAAATGTTGTTTACAGATGATGTAAACAAGTAAACAACTTTGTAAACAATCTCAAAATGTGATTTAAAGATGTAAAATGTTTAGTAACATTATTCCTAAGTTCAAAAATTTTGTTTACAGATGTGGTAAACAAGTAAACAAATATGTAAACAACCTGAAAACGTGTTTTAAAGATGTGTAACGTGTAGTAGACTGAGAGGAGAGTTCAGAAATGTTGTTTACATAAAATGTAAACAAGTAAACAAATTTGTAAACAACGTTTATTTTTGTTAGTTTTTGGTGTACTGCAATGTAATGCAGTTCTTAGTTAGATTAGAGGTTTATGGACATATCTTAGTTCTGAAATCAGATTTGATTTATGATTTTAGTTTTGATGTTTGAGTTTTGAGGCCGCCGAAGGCGGCCCTAGCCCGAGCGGCGCGCCAGCGCCGCTCGGGCTAGTCCCCCTTTCATACTAATATTTACTATGGTGTCTGTCTGTCTGTCTGTCTGTCTGTCTGTCTGTCCTTCCGGAGAGATATCTCTTTTCAAAGTCTTCTCTAACTACTCATTTTTTCTAGAAAGTTTCTTCAATACCTGAGAACGCAAAATTCCATATATCTCGTCAATAGCGATCTCCTAATCATAGTTATCACCTAATCTCTTAACTATGGAGAAAAATTTCAAAATACTTCAATTAGAACCAAATTTGGAGAGTAGGTGAATCGACCTAGAAAAAATCGATAGCCGCGATACCAGCTGCCTGTGACCTCATCTTCATGCCCAAATAGGCGAATGTACCCAAAATGCACCCAAATTTCATGACCTTCGATTTCTATGAAATTTGAATAGAAGAAAGATTACGTACAATAGATTATAGAAACTGGTTTCTTTTTTTGAAAAGTCACCAAATATGGCGAATATGATCGACTTTTCGTACAGACGAGATAGAGGGTCCAAATTGTAAACTTAAGCTTTTATAGGCAATAAAGCGCTTCTGTCAAAATTTCAGATCGATCGGACTTTGTCTTCATACAGTATTAGACATTTTCTGAGCGCGCGTTACTTGCTGGGGTCGCGCCCACCGGATTGCTCGCTACCAGCCGCCAGGTCAACCGATCGATATCGAATAGTTGGCATTCGCAATCACTGACCCATATCCACTCAGTTGTGTCTTTTTTGATAGGAATATGTCTTAATATAACAATAATGGATCGAGTCAGTTAAAAAAGACAAAATTTCTATCTTCAACGAATAACTTTGACAAAACGAAAAGTTGAAGGTTAAAAGTTCAGTAAAATGTTTCGAGACGTCAATAGATAGTGTTTTCTAACGATCAAATCAACCTCAAACTGTTTTGAACTCTTTCACACGTGCGCACAACGTGTTAGGGCGCGCCAGCCGGCTTCTTTTCTCAAAGTCATTGTAGACGTAATATAGAACTATGTACTGCTTCTTTTTTTCAGTTGAAACTAAGTTTTGAGTTTATTACTTGTACTCTTGTACATATTCAGCCTGAAATTCCGCTTTTCGATGCAGTACAGTGTCGAGTGGAAGTGAGGTGAGGTGAGAATCGAGTTCACCTTACATGTCATTTGGCAAGCACAGGCGGTCAAATTATACTCTTAGAACGTGAGAGAGTAGACAGTAGGAAAAGAAGACAGTAGAGAAGAGAGTAGTACTTTCTGTTTAAAAAAGTTTTTACATAACTTCTCTCGAAAGTCGCAGTGACTACTGCAGATGTGAGAATAGAAGAGTAGACAGAAGGTACCATAGTACTGTCTCTAAAAAGTTGTTGTCACCGCAGCCGGGACGTGAAAGTATACAAGAGAGAGAATAGAAGAGAGAGAGAGAGAGAGAGAGAGAGAGAGAGAGAGAGAAAAAGAGAGAATAGGGAATAGGAGAGAGAAAAGAGGAGAGAGAAGGGAGAGTAGACATAACTGTCTCTCGAAAGTCGCAGTGATAGTGATTAATGCAGATGTGAGAGTGAAAGTAGAAGAGGTGACGAGAGGTGAAAGTAGACAGAGAAGACATAGTAATGTCTCTTGAAAGTTGACAGTAGACAATAGAAAAGAAAATACTGTTTCTAGAGAATATAATACTGAGAGAGAAAGAGAAAGAGAGAAAGAGATAGCGAGACAGTGGGAGAGGGAGAAGAGAGAGAGAGAGGAGAGATAGGGGAGAGTAGAACTGTGTCGAGGAAAGAGAGAGAGAGAGAGAGAGAGGCGGGGGGAGGAGGAGGGAGATAGGATGGAAAGTATACAGAACCGTATAGAGGAGAAAGAGATGGGGCGGTGTACATCCGTGAAACATAAAATAAGTGAAAAAGAAGTAGGAGAGATAGTTAGAAATGACAAAAAATCAAGCTACATATACAAAGAACTTGAACACTTCAACTACAAACCTCGCGTGTATGTATCTTCGCAAAAGTCATTAGAGAGGCATCAACTATCAAACATGCAAGACGAACTATTCTTCTATTTTTCTATTTTTGTATACCTAGTGCGGAGGCGCGCGACAGCGCGCCGGAGCGCTAGTCTGTTGTACCGTTGGTATGTTCACGTCAGCTTTTGCAGGCTTCAGCGCAAATACTCCGTACCGATGGAACACTCGAACGGAATAGCGATGCTCGTCAAGCTGCGGTTGCAAGTGAGCGTGACGACGATCATTTTTCGTTCCATCAAGCGATGCTTGCAGGAGGACGAGTATCGCGCAGGTCGCGCCTCGCGGGCCGCCAAACGCCGCCGCTTCCATCAGGCGATGGTGCGAAGGCACACACAGGTGAGTTCTCTCTTCCACGCACTTGTACAGTCTTCTTTGCAGGTCGAGAAACGCGTGGAGGAACTGGGCGCACTGAAGACCGTAGCTCGGCGAGCGAGTCACGTCAGCAGGAGCCGAGAGAAAAACGATAGCGAGAAATAATGAAGCTAGTGAGAATGAACACGTTCATTTTATCATGTTTTCTCACAAAAATAGTTCTTTTAGTCTTTTGCGCTTATGTCACAGTTGCAGATCAACTGATTCTCGATATATGAAGCGAGGATCATTCCATCCTTTACATGTTTGCTGCTGGCTTTGAAATTTGAGAGAATTCGTGGAGCACGGAGTTGAACCCGCCGAGTACACTTTCTTTAATGGCTGTTGCAACGGCAACCCAAGCCCAAGCGTGAGAACAAGCACAGCACCCCTCCTTCCTGTTGGATCCCGACAAGAAGGAGCCCCCGACAGATACTGCACGCATACTAAACCCTATGTGTTCCATCTCCGTTGTTGTATTCTTGATATCGGCAGTAAATCAAATCAATGCGAGGACTACGGTAAAAAATAGTTCGATTTAATTTATTTTTTCGGGATTACGATAGGAAAATATTTCAACATGCTTCGTTTCCTCAGTATTACGACACAAGACTATTTTGACTTGCTTCGTTCCCTTATTAGGATTACGGTCAGAGAATAGTTTGACTAACTTCGTTTTATCTGCATTTTTTTTTCTTTTTTTCAATACAAAGAGTCAGCATTTTGGCGCGATCTGAAACAAAAAACTCGCAGCGTCTTCTCTCCACTGATTTATTTATCCCGCGACTTTTCCGGAAGTAAGTACTTTTCTTGATTGTGAAGTGACATCCCCTGCTTCAATGTGTTAGTCTCGTTAAATGAAGGGAAGTCTTAGATATTCGTTTCAAGATTAGTAAGTTTGAAGCAAGTCACGGAGACTCGGCATTCAAATGCGGAGTGATGTCAGTCTCGGCCGTCGACCAAACAATCGCGGTGTGAGAGAGAGACAAATATCGGGCGCGTGCCGTTGATAATTTTTAGTGCGAAGACATTTTTCTCAATTGAGACTATCAGTACTAGTTAATGTAGCCAATATGGCAGGAATAACCGTTCGGTCGTCTATTTTGATACAAAAACAACTACTGCGACGTCGCTACTTATGCTACATAGCTGTTGCGTGTTGTACGAAAACTCACACACTTATGCATTTAATAAACCATTTTATCCGAATTTATACACTACTATGAATTGAAGAGAACGATTTGTGATAACACTAGAGTGTTCATGTGTCGATCACTTCCATGTGTAGCACAGAAGGCTCAGCGTGTTTCTCATCCATCCGATAGCGTTAGCCCTTGCTTGGACCTCCATGTGGTTGTGTGTGACGAGGCGGTCCACACCTGCATCAGCATCACAACTAATGATAGTCATAATCTATCCATATGGTATCAATCATCAAACATCAAAAACGACTTATTTTTTGAAAAAAAATAAGTCGTTAAAAAAAAATTAAGTCAAAAACGACTAACGACTTATTTGCCCCCCGTGGCGACTTATTTTTGACTCGGAGTATAATTTTAAAATCATATTGGACCAAACGCTTTTGCTATTTTCGCGTAAGAACGACGATTCTGCGTTACTTTCGAATCTGCAAATGCAAAAAAAAAAATGCAGCTGAAAATTTGAGTTTCCCGCTAACGTTTCACTGCAAAAACTGGGATCGGAGACATAAGCGCAAATGAACAACGCTCTGTCGCTTCCCTCATGTGCATGTGTGCTGCGTTGTGGCCTAAATTTTCGCGGGTTCGATTCCGGTCACTGTCAAACTGTTTTGTTTGTGTGAAAATGAGGAGTTGTGGCAGGTTGTTGCAGATATAAGTCGCCACTATGCCTTTAAGAACAAAGGTAGTTTGGCAGAGTGATGACTGTGACGGAACCATTTGACACCCAAACGTGTATAGAAAAGGTCTATCAATCTTAGAAACGGATGCAAAAAGTTGTACTATAAACGTGTGTTGGCAATGAAAACAAATTTTGACGAACAAATGAATAAGTGTTCTGCAGAAAAAAAGCGGTTGTAATTTTTTTCCCACCTGGCCGGTCGATTTTGTAGAGTGGTATGTCAGCGTTGCAGGTTTTGTTTCTCACACAGAAACCCTGCAGTATCGATGCTTTTCCTTTAAACTCGGCCGGAGACGTTGATAGAATTTGCATTGCTGCAAACAAGTAATGACTTACTCAGCCCCACATAACCTCACCATTCTTCGTTGTAGCATCGGTGTACTGAACATCGTAGATGGGAATGAGTTGGCCCTGACAAGTGCTTCTGAACCACTGGACGTTTTTGGGAGACAGATCTGGTCGAATGATTCGCCCTATCTGTCCTGAGAAGTGGAAAAGTGGTTTTTTTAGTGTACACGTGAGTGACTGACGTTGTTCTTGCGTGTAGCCTCTCTTGATGAGGTTCGCTGCTTGGACGACCGATGCTATCACACAGTGTCTCGCTATGGTCTCATTCGTCGATGTTCGAACGCGTAATGTGAAGCCAAATAGCGGTGTGGTTTGCTGGAGAGTTGAAGAGTATTTCGGAAACACGAATACTCATCCAACTAACCACCAGTCGCTCTTTTTCAAACGCGTGACGTGGGTAGTCTATGATTTTGATAGATGCTGGGACATTGGAAATAACCTAAACACACACACATGCACTTTGAAAACGTGTACGCACATACCTGCAGAAATCCCAGTTTCTCTTCAGGTGCTTTAGTGAATTTACACAGCTTTTCTATTGAGTGGTGAACGAAAGTTGGACCATTAAAACACTGAGTAGCAAAATTGAAAGTCGATAAAAAAATGAGAAAATTTGTGGAAAACCAACCGAGGCGAGTACTGCATTTGGGCGGAATAGTTGGACGGAGAAGCGAGTGGCGTCCGTCGGTCGCGTGCACATCGTCGCATTCTCCTTGAAGCCGAGCTGGTTGAGACTGCTGTACAGACTGCCGAGAAGCTGTGTCGTGTAACAGGCGAGTTGCAGCAACTGCATCTTAACACATACGCTCGTATAATGAAATGGAAGCGCCCGTCACTCGGCGGTTGCCGGGCGCGCGTTTCAGCTCTTAGCGTCGTTTCAGTCTGAGACTTCCATGATTTGTGGTGTGACAACAGAGAGTTATCTTTTGTCGTTTTTTTTTCAAGACCAGCAGTTCATTATACACTGCACTCCCACGTCTCAACCAAGTTCATCTTGCACTCTGGGCACTGTTTCTGTGCCATTCATATCTTTTCGACACATTTCATTTCACCTGATGGAAAAACGTGTGTTTTTTGCAAGCGAAAAGCAAGTTCTGACAAGTTACTAATAATTCCTTTTTTAATAAGTTTTTTTTCTACCGCAGCGGAGGTTCACAGAAAATGTCCGCTCCCCCGTGATTCGAGAGATTGCGTGAAACAGGAGAGTGAGCAGACGGCACCGTATTGTGTCAGGTCACCATAATTGGAGTGCTCGCGTCTCGCCCGGGGTATTTTGCTGCTTCCGTGTGAAGTATCACATGAATCATCATTCTACAAGCACCGTACTCGTACTCACACATGTCTGTTCTGCCGACGCACGTCATCGTAAAACTCGATGACTCGAGCGACTTCCAGATGCGAGCGGATATTTTAAAGGTCAGTCAATCACGGTGATCGTGCTCGCGCACTGGAGAGCGGGGGCGTAGTTTAGCCTGGGGGCGTGGCTTTAAATGGCAAAGAGTGCACACTTGAACGCGATTGTGATTTCTCTCGAAATTTACATAACTAAATAAGTTCGGTTGCAAGTTTGGATGAAGGCAATGATAATTATCTCTTAAAAGTACTCGCGTAAAGAGAGTCAGTTTGTCTTGACCCAATTCAACAAAAGCGCATGCATAAAACGTTTACAAATACTAACACAAACCTGTTCCTCTCTCTCTCTCTCTCTCTCTCTCTCTCTCTCTCTCTCTCTAATATTGATTACATTTCATCAATTTCATCGATTCATCGAACAGTCCGTTATGCGCAGGTTTGTGTTAGTATTTGTAAACGTTTTATGCATGCGCTTTTGTTGAATTGGGTCAAGACAAACTGACTCTCTTTACGCGAGTACTTTTAAGAGATAATATATGTGCTTTTGTTAAATTTCATAGAAATTTCTTTTCTACCTGATTGCCAAGCTCCGTCGTTCATTCGTATGCGCAGAACTATGATGAATGATACAATTTAATGATGGTAGCAAGTCATTGAATATACTACATTCTACAGGTCGTGTTTGTTGCGTATGTACAACAATGTTTCTCATGGTATCAAAAAAAAACGCTTTGAAAGAAATTTTACTCTTTATTTTGAATCGCTGAGGCGTAAGTGCATGTCTACTACCGTCTGCGCGCTCTCTCAATATCGCGCACTCTCGCGCTCTCTCTCTCTCGCCCCGCCCACCGAGAGAGAGAGCTAGCAGCCAGCGTTGACTGGAAACGGTCCACACACACACACCCACACGCTGGCCTCTCGCCTCATGGGTGCGCGCGACTGCGCATAACTTCTTTCACAGAAAAGATACAAAGATGGCGTCAACCAGTGATCTGGCCTACGGAACAGTGCGAATCTAACTAACATGAATTGGATGAGTTCACGTTGCTGCTAACATGACCTTTGGATATCGCTTCTTAAAAATTCTAGCGCGAGCCTTATCCTAAGCCAAAAGAGAGGGCGCTGCGCGCCCTCTCTAATTTATCAGATTTTGTGATAACAGTTACGCCAAACGTCATGATGAATGTATTATAATGAATTTGGAGATGATATTCCATTAGACCCTAGAGAAGATTGATGAGATAAAAAGTGTTTTAAAATTATCACAACTGTGAATTCAGCACATATTTCCACTTTTTACGTGATTGATAACATTCTCAAATGAATATAAATTTTGCAAAACGAAATGCGTAGGCAGGGATCGAACCATCGACCTTACAACAGAGTACTCGCTCGCTATCAATTATACTAAATGTCATGCGAGAGCGGGAGCTAAACCGCTACTCCATGGCGGGGGTAAATCGCTATCAGTGGATGACGTTCCATCAAATCGGTCGATAGTGAAAATCACAACTATGATATTAAGTATTTTTGTGTTATTTATCCATATAGTTACAATATATCCGGAATACCACTTCGCAATTTATGAAGTACATTCTTTGTAACCATCCAAAAAACCGCGACGCAGCCGCGACGCACAAACTTTTGTACCTTATAAGTCAGTATTGTATGGCGTTTATATTGCGTTATTTAGCTGATAATTAGCAGAAAAATATTACAGAAAGATTGTGTGCGATGAAATTTCGAATAACTTGCTCAATAGGGATTCTACTCATGAAGAAGTACTGTGATTTGATATATATATCAATGAGAAAAAAACGTTTTCAAAAATGTATCGCGCACAATCTGTTCGAAATATTTTTACCTACGTTTTCGTTTCTTAACATCTCAAAAATACAAATTCGTTACCTAGTTATCTGGTACATTAGTATTAAATCACTACACTATACAAATGCCAACGCAGTGCGCAAGCCTTAACGGTGGCCGATCACCGTGTCAAACCATTACATTACCTTCAAACAACAAGAGAAAAGAACGACATGCACTTGTCTTGAAAACGCTTTCCGTTTCTTAAATTTTCTTTTCTCACTTTTACTTCTTGTCACAAGAGATTGAATGCAATACTATAAACCAATCTATACAACTTCTATACAAATCTCACACCACAATTTCCCCCGCTTCAGTTTTTCACGCTTCGCGGCGTGTCGCACATGTGCTTCTGTTCCGATGTACTGTATGGAGAGAACGCGGAACGGGCAAAGCAATGCGGATGTCATAAGAGAGGCGGCACGTGAGTCAGTAAAGTCATGACCGAAAATAAATTGTGTTCCAATTCAAATTGTCACCAATGTTCTTGACTATCATAAGCAAGATCACGACATACAATTTTGTGTGACTCAATTCTCTTCTCTTTTCACATTATTACAGTGATGCTGTGCTACTTGAATCGAGAGAAAAAATATTCTGATTCACTTCTCGTTTCGTAGAGTCGTAGAGACGCCACTTTAGGTTCGATTGCGACACATGTGCCCACCCTACGCCGTCTCCCGTTCTGAGGAGCATGCTGTCTGCTCCCGTGATGCTTCCCGACTTGGTCGACCCACTTGAACATGTTCACGCGGACCAGGTACGTACTCTGTTTCATACTTGTTTGAAAGAGCGATGACTATACGGTGCATACCGCAATCACTCGATTCCACTTCGTCTCAATTCGTTCCGAACCATGTTGTGAATATTGTATTCATTACTTATTGGTTCTTGGTTACTCAAAATTAACATGTTAAACTTTTCTTTTTAATTCATTCTAGATTCAAATTTTTGTTAACAAGCAAATGGCAACAGGTCACCCCCCACAACTCGCTATGTTTTGATGGAATCTTGTAGGCATGCCCCATACAAAGCCCCAGCCAAAATTAAAAATCTCAAAGAGTACCGGAAGTGCCCTAATAAAGCACCGGAAGTTTACATGCATTCTCGTGCGCGATAGGCCATTGCGCATGCCATCTCGAAATGCGGACAGTGAAACAACGGTTCGGCGGCCTAGTGGCTAGTGAGCTAACTCATAAGTAGTGGTGAACAAGGTACGTTCCCCGTTGGTGCAAAACGTTTTGTCAAAACTAAACACATTTTTGCACAAGTCCTCACATGAGAAATGAAAAATGAATGAATTTTGATCTTCAACTGGTTTTTTTATTCTTACTTGCACTATTAGAGTATGAATGGACTGCGGAGCGGAAGAATAAGACATCCTGTCATCAATCTTCAAAATAAAACACACGAGAGCCCTTGAATAACTCAAACATTAAAAAATATTTTGTATTTGATCCAATACTTGTGTTTTTTTCATAAAAAAAGTGTTTCAAATTTGACAAAACGTTTTGCACCGACTGGGACCGAACCTTGGTCATCACTGCTTATGAGTTAGCTCACTAGCCACTAGGCCGCTGAACCGTTTTTTCACTGTCCGCATTTCGAGATGGCATGCGCAATGACCTATCGCGCACGAGAATGCATGTAAACTTCCGGTGCTTAATTAAGGCACTTCCGGTGCTCTTCGAGATTTTTAATTTTGGCTAGGGCTTGGTATGGTGCATGCCTACAAGATTCCATCAAAACATAGCGAGTTGTAGGGGGTGACCTGTTGCCATTTGCTTGTAAGGATCGAATTGACTCGCTGACGGACGCAGACCCTCTCTCACTTCATTTGAAGACCGAGCCGGAGCCGCTTTTCGAACACGTGAGTGTCCATCGACTTGTGTATTTGTTTTTGTTATCCAGTGTCCTGTGCCGTTCACGCCTACCCGCGCCGACGACTGGTCCGCCGCTTCCATCGCGCGGTTGCCGGTGCGCCAACACCCCCTTTCACACAATGCAAAGTCGGAACCACCACAAGATTCTCGAAACTTCTACGAACAGGTTGGCCATTGTTCTCTTATGTGTTGACGATGGCTATGCGCACGATGCGCCAGTGCGACGATTGGAGGGGTGTGATGGAGGGAGCGGCAGCGACAGTCGACCGAGTCACCGGCACTAACACACGCAACTCGCGGGCGGCGAGATGGCGAGTGTGCGTACGGTAGTCTCGCGACGATGTCAACACGGTGAGCGAGTTTATGGGCGAGTTGAGGCAGTACACTAGCGGCACCGCCCTGCCCAGCAGCAGTGAAACGTCGTCCGGGGCTGTGAAGTGGATGAACGGCTGAAGGTAGGCGACCAGCACAATCGTCGGGATCACTATCGAAGTACTGGTTGTCACTATCAAATACCGGATATCGTTTCTTTACTTTGAGGTGCTGATCTCATTCCCGTGCGAGTCGGCGATGCATATCTTTTGTTTTCGCGCTCATTGTACTCCGAGCATCGTTAGAAGGACGAAATTTCAAATAGAGAAGACTCAGGCCGGATAGAAAATAGCACATAAACAAACTACTAGCAGTGGAACCGTAATAGAGGTACATATGATACAGGCAGAGGATTCAAATACGCGAAAAAGAAGTACTTATGGGAGAATTGTGGATGCGAAATGTTTGCGGCTAACTGAAATGCCATAAAAAAAACGATATGCGCTCGCCATAAACTCACAAAATCATTTTTCATTTGTTGTGGTGAATGCAGAATCAGCAAAAGAGGAATAGGAATGCACAAAATGATAAACGTGGAATATGATACAAGTTTGGAGTGTGCGGCCTGATATAGAATGGGATGCGAATACGATATCGCGACAACAAGTCGAAATCGATAAAGAATCATTCGCATATAGGCGAAACTAATTCAGCACAACCCGAAAGTAAATAGAAACTGTAGAGAGACTTTTGTTGAATGCAAAACCGTGAAACTTGCTCTCACCCCCAAATATCGGAAAACGTCTTCTGTTAGCTCCGCACATAAGCCTTCCGCCAAAAAAAGGCAGTGTGGCAGAAGGACTACAGGACAAAAACACACATTTGTTAAAGCCGTTGACGTTATCAACGATGCCGTTATCAACTTGCCGTTGACGTTATCAACGACAAGTCATACACACTTTTGGGACCACTCTTACCGCAACATGGAAGATATACCATCGATACGTCTTCATGTTTTTCTTGGAGAAACTTGAAATATTAAATAAGTAAGGTATTTCGCGAGTATGATAGTTATTGAAGCGACTCCGATAAAGGCGAGTTGACTTTGTAAATACTGAACTGAGAGCATTGAGTATTAAGAGCACTGAATTCAATCTTGTCTTTATGAAACACTTCAAAGATATCGTTCTCTGTTTCACCTGCTCACACATAATTGTATGCATACTTCCTTGTTCAGCACACTGGTTTGCTTGAGGGTTCAGTTCAGGGGCACAATATATATATATATATATATATATATATATATATATATATATATATATATATATATATATATATATATATATATTAGAGAGCGCGCGCAGCGCCCTCTCTAATATATAGAGAGGGCGCAGCGCGCGCTCAGCGCCCTCTCTCTTGGCTTAGGATAGGGCTCGCGCCAGAGTTTTCAAGAAGCGATATCCAAAGGTCATGTTAGCAACAATGTGAACTGATCTAATTCATGTTAGTTAGATTCGCACCGTTCCGTAGGACAGATCATTGGTCATGGGCATCTTTGTATCTTTTCTCCGAAAGAAGTTATGAGCGATCTCGCGCACCCATGAGGCGAGAGGCCAGCGTGTGGGTGGGTGTCGTTTCCAGTCACTCTAACTCTCGGCCGAAAGCGTACTCTCTCGCGTTTTCTGCGCGTGTTCTCCAACTTGCACTTTGAGTGTAGCTCACCCCGCCGCCGCCAGCGTCTAATTCGCGCCGGGTTTGCATTGTTTTGGGTTCGTCAACTATAACCAGGAGGAAGAGCGCAGTACGCGCGACTTCGGCTGGATGCATAAAACGTTTACAAATACTAACACAAACCTGCGCATTCTGAAATGTTCTGTTGATACTAACCAGTGAACACAACGATATACAAATGAACAGAGAGTAAGGATTAAGTAAGAAATAGAGAAGAGAAGAGAGAAAGAAAGAAGAGAGAGAGGTGCAGGTTTGTGTTAGTATTTGTAAACGTTTTATGCATGTGCTTTTGCTGCATTGGGATGAGACAAAGTTCATCTCTTTACGCAAGTACTTTTTGAAGAATATATATATATATATATATATATATATATATATATATATATATATATATATATATATATATATATATATTATCTGTTAAAAAGTACTTGCGTAAAGATATTAAGTTTGTCTTGACCCAATTCAACAAAAGCGCATGCATAAAACGTTTACAAATACTAACACAAACCTGCGCCTCTCTCCCCCCTCTCTCTCTCTCTCCTCTCTCTCTCTCTCTCTCTCTCTCTAATATGGACGTATGACGTTATTCATTTGTATTGTTATATTTCATCTGTTAGTGTCCACTGTCCGTTATGCGCAGGTTTGTGTTAGTATTTGTAAACGTTTTATGCATGCGCTTTTGTTGAATTGGGTCAAGACAAACTTAATATCTTTACGCAAGTACTTTTTAACAGATAATATATGTGCTTTTGTTGAATTTCATAGAAATTTTGAATATGTGCTGAATTATGACTATTCATATGGATTTTATCAAAAAACTACTATCTCTCACTCACTGTGTTATCTCCTTCTCTTCGTCCCTTCTCTCTCTTTCACTGTTCCTTCTCTCTCTCTCTCTCTCTCTCTCTCTCTCTCTCTCTTTCTGCCCTTCTCTCACTGTCTCTTTATATTTTCTGCTCTTCTATCAACGTTTACAAATACTAACACACACTCTCGGCCGTTCTCTCTCTTCTTACTCTCCTGAACCACAGATCACTCGTTACGTTTCGGATCGCCGTTACGTTTCACAAAAACGTTTTCCCCACATATTTTCTCACTACCGTTCGGAGTCGCGCCTACTGCGCTCTTTCTCCTGGTTATAGTTGGCGGACCCAAAACAACGCAAACCCGGCGCGAATTAGACGCTGGCGGCGGCGGGGCGAACTACACTCAAAGTGCGAGTTGGAGAACACGGGCAGAAAACGCCGAGAGAGTACGCTTTCGGCAGAGAGTCAGCGTTACCGGACACGACATTCTTTTATTACGCACAACTCCGGAGAGAATCGGCAAACGCAAAATGAAGTGCGTCAACAGGGTGCGAACCCACAACCTGCCGCTTGACAGACGACCGCTTTATTCACTAGGCCACCGCCGCTGTTTCACAATGGAGTGACAGGCCGAAGAAGCAGTTCACACGGTTTAGCTTCAAAATTTGAAACGTAAATATCTCGAAACGTATGACCGGTCATGTGGATTTGAAAACGGTTTACGTCTAGTGACCTCCTAGGATATTTCTAATATTAGTTCGGTCACCATCAGCTTCTGTGACCTAAACGACACTCCATGTTAGTTACCGTACCACCCCCCCCCCCCATAGTGGGTCTTTTCAATTTTTGCCGACTTCACCACGGAAGAGCCAGCACCACGGTAGATATTTGACGAGACGCTAGCCATGTTCGAGGAAAGGCGCCCACACCCACTGCTACAGAAGACGGACTCACATTCTCTCGCCCCTTCCAAATCAATTCGGACATACGGTCGAGATATCGTCAAGACAAGGGCATTGTGCAGGTCTGTGTTAGAAATTGTTAACGTTTCATGCATGTGCTTTTGCTGCATTGGGTTAAGTTAAGACAAAGTTATTCTCTTCACTCAAGTACTTTTTTAAAAAAAAATTCAAGTTCGCTAGGAAAATGCTAACAGCCACTGATGACCGCTGGAGCAAGAAAGTCATTCTTTGGAAACCAAAAGGATCTTGTTGAATTGGACCGCCGTATAAGGACGACTTCATAGCGGAGCTACCAGATCTCACGAAGACACGAGCACGAAAACAATGGAAACGACTGGCTACCGAAGAACCGGCAGTTTGGTATCAGATCATCTCCCGGCGCTTCTCATTATAACACCCAAGGACCCATGCATACACTAATGTATGTGTTCATGAAATGCGACTCCAGATAAAGTATTCGATTTGATTGAATATATAATGATAAAGTCTTGCAAGTGGGGGTATCTGCTAAACGCCCATGTTCCTGTATTACTTGCGTTAGATCAAAACAAGACCCACAACTCTTTCTAGATCAATCACTGCTGCACCATGCGCATATTATGTTCTCTCTTTTCTTGCAGATCCGACAGTGCACGACAGTGTCAATGACGAAAACTCGTCGGCCAGTTCAGTTATGAAGATTTGATTACGTGCGTCTCTACGATTGTGCACTCTCTATTGCCTCTTGCTGCCAGCTGTATCTGATCAAGGCACACCAAATCTAAATAGTTCAATCAAATCGCTACGATTCTGGTGCGCGATAATCTCATGGAATTATTTTTTTAAATTAAAGTTTGTTTGTAATTTTTCGTTTTTCAATCTTGGTTTGATCGCGTTTTTTTTTTTCTTTAGAAAACACAATCAGGACCGGCGCGCAGCGCCGCCCGGCTGTTATGATAATATATTTAAAAAAAAAAGCAGTTTCACAAAGCCATTGTCATTGTTTCGATTCACGTATTTATTGTGGCGCGTTAGCTCGTCGGAGCGTTCAGTCCTTTTTCTGTCCGTCAGCAGTTGCCTGCTCATTTACACATTGCCTTATCCGCAGTATACGGTATATTGACTGCTCTGCAGCACTAAGCAGTCCCTTCTGTTACACTTGCTGTGTTTGCCAGTACATCATCGCAACAAGTTACTCAGGAAACGCTCTAGCCAACAGGGGAATTGCATAGCTATCATGATCCACCCTTTTCTCGAAAACGAAATTCATCTATATCACTGTCATCACTTTATCACTGAAACAATTCACTGTTTCATGTTCACAATCAGATGAGCAATAAAACTGTTGCTATGGGAATTCATAATGAATATCGAATATATCATAGGTATGCGTGACAAGAAAACAAAAGGTCACAAAGTACTTGTTTGCGGTTTTCGAGAAAAGTTGAAGTCAGCTTTCGAGAAAAGCTGCTTACATTTGACCGTGTGAGCCATGCGCGTTTCATCATCGCACTGCTACATCGCCTACGCGAATGGCACGCTCTCACTCCTCACCAACGCCACGTTTCTCTATATGATTGCCACGAAGGTAAGCAATCAGCAAACAGAATCGCTCCACCTATTTTGAATCAAGTAGAACATTACGACAATCACGCAAAGTACGGCAAGGTGCAAGGCCTGCTGCGAGTCTCAATTACACAGTTTCGGTAGTGCCGTGTACGCGCCATTGGTAGTGCATGTCATCAGCACTCAGCAATCATTTTACGAGTAGTCAATCATCAGTGATCAGTGATCAGTGATCAGTGATCAGTTCAGACGGGCGCACACATGGGCAGCTACAAGCATCTGCTCGCCGCGCTCACAATCTTTGACATTTACTACTCCTTCCTACACGTGCTCGTGCTTCCGGTGAGTGTCGTTTTTTTTCTCGATCTTTCTATTTTGTTCTTTTTCTCATCTATATGTGTCGCAGATCGTGCACACCTACGGATCTGGCTTCATCGTATTTTCGGCAAGCGCACACTGGCGCGGACAGCTGGGCGCCTTTCAGGTACACTTCTCTATTATCTATTCTACTTCCTGGTTATTGTAGTTGGTTTGAACTGATTGTTTTATTCAAAGCAAGCTTACGTGATTACTTATCAGGGCGAAACAGGGTCAGACGATTAGAGCGCGGCATTTGAGCTGCAATCGACCTCGGTCCGAAACTACCGCTCTAATGCGGGCTGCTCGGTGCGCTTTCGAAACCAACTCAATCTGAACAACGCCCCTTTTGCGTAAAGCTGCAGGAAGCACAAAAAAATGAACGCTGCATCTTTTACACTGTCATTTGATTTTTGCAAACCGCGCAGAGCGCAGCAAAACTGCGAGAGTAAAGCTGCATTTGGCCATACCATAACACATAACACACCTCGCAGTCGTCGCTGTTCTCGTCGGCGTTCGCGCAGTGCCTCGTCATTCTCTCCTACCACTTTGTCTACCGCTACATCTCGCTGTGCAGGTGGGTGCCTTCTTCTATCTCAACATATGTATACATATCGTTGGCCAGACCGGAGCGCCTGTACATCTTCACGTCGCCCCGCTCGATCGCCGCGCTCGTCGTGTTCATGTACGCCGTCACCGCGTTCTGGTTCCTCGTCTGCTTCATTCCCCTCAATCCGAGCGACGAGTTTCGGTGAGACTGCCAATTTTCACGCGGGTTCATTCGCCCTACTATGCAGGGCGCACTTCCGCGACGACCTCGCGTCGCGATTCGACGTCGACGCGTTCGAGCTCGGATTCGTCGGGCCGCTGTTTCAGGTAACGTCTAGTGATAAGGGAGTGCAAAACTCAGGTAACCGAAACATACAAACAAGAAACACATTGAGGCATTCTAAAAGGCGCGACGTCAGCTAGTTTATTATTACACACCCTCGGCTCTATTCAATGTTGTGTATAGGGACGAGCACGTCAATGAAAAAATCACATAGATATTATTTTTTCCTGAAAAGTAGCTCGTTTGATTGACAATAGTTTGAAAAAAGTGAATTTTCATCTACTATGGAATTTACTATGATTTTTACAAGTTTGATGGAAACGTCACGCTTTGCAATGAGAAAGTGGGACGCAAGTCTCGAGAAATGTTTTACGACCGCCAGACAGAGAGACTGGCAAGGAGTGAGTAAAGATGGTCCGGTTAAACTCTTCACGGTTTTTCGGTTCGGTTTAACCGGTTAACCGAACCGAAATTTCGAAAAACCGGTTCCGGTTAACCGGTTAACCGATTTCGAAACGGTTTTCGGATAACCGGTTAACCGAACCGTGACTTCAAAAAAACGGTTCCGGTTAACCGGTTTTAACCGGTTTTCGGTTATCGAAACCGTCACTGAAGGTGTGATATCATCAAAGATAGCGCGAAATTCATTCTTATTTGTCACTTACCGCCATTGTTACATCACAAAACTCGAGAAATTTGACAACACAGCGTCGAACTTAGCCTAGACAGTCAGCTACAGGGAATTCGGTTAACCGAACGATTCGGTTAACCGGTTCGGTTAACCGAAAACCGGTTTCTGTCACGGTTTTTCGGTTCGGTTAACCGGTTAACCGAAATCAAAACGGTTTCCGGTTAACCGGTTAACCGAACCGGTTAAATAACCGAAAACCGGAAAAATAACCGAAATGACGGTTAACCGGACCATCTCTAAGTGAGATCGTTGCGGGACGCGCGACACAACTGAGTTATTAGAAGAGTGATATCGACTAATAGCGGTTATTTACATTTTCGTAGTACTAAAACATTATCTCTGAGTAACAAAACATCATAGTTGACAATGACCGAGAACGGGAAGTGGTTGGAATGAAGTGATAAAGACTGTATGGTGTGATCATGGGTTGGGGGCGAGCAAGACAAACGGTGTTAGAGTGCGATGTGCGATCAAACAACTGCGCATAGTTTTATTTTAGTAATACTAAAACAACATAATTGAGTGAAAAAAAAACATTATAAAAATCATAGAATACGAGAAAATGTTGAAAGAGTGCCTGAGTGGGTGTGTTTCCTCACGATGCAAACAACATTTGTACAAAATTGAATAGCGAAACTTTGCGAGAAAAAAATCAGTAGGTATGAGGTTGATTTTATTCGGTAAAACTATTGATTTCAAAACTACTATAGAGTGGCGAATCGTGACCGACAAGTAACAACGCACTAATTTATTGAATAAATGAAAATTAGAAATCGAGTACGGTTCAGAAAATGGGCCATACGTACCGGGTTATTAACAAAGTTGAGCTTCAACGAATAGCTTGTTCGAAAGAAGAGAAAATGCACTATACGCTATTATTTTTGGTTCTCACTTCTGCCTCGAGTATTGACCTGCAAACTCGAATCAAACGCTAATTGGCAAAAAATTGAAAAGACCCACTATCTCCCCCATGGGGGAACAGACCACGAACGGGTGGTACGGTAACTAAGAGCACAGTCAAATTTGAAAGAAAGTAAAACACGAGCGGTAGCAGGACTCGAACCTGCGACAGAGCGGCTAGCAGATTGCTAGACTAACAGCTAACCGACTGCGCCATTGAGGACGTGGCATGATCCTTTCATTGAGCGATAATTCACTGCGCGCTTGTCGTTTTTGTGAAGAAAAGTAGACAATAATGAGACACAAGCATGAGAGACGATTTGATTGTTTTCGAAAACATACGTTTCAGCTGAAAATGAATGGTTTTCCTTCGCACAGTCCGTTTTTGATTGATCGCAAATCAACTAGATGTCTCAAGACTAGCAAATTGCACTCATCGCTTCTATGGCGCAACCGGTAAGAGATTAGCCCAGCAATCTGTTCGGCTGGTTCATGTCGCGCGTTCGAATCCAGTCTACGTCAGGTGTTTTGCTGAAACCTTGCTACCGTAGCAATGTGCCTGCGAATCATAACTTGTGTAAGATTCAGTCAATCATTTGGGATTTTTGTCCACTTTACCCCGCGGCACATTGCCTCTTGCGGCCTCTCTCGGCTGACCTTTGCCGGGACACAAAAGCGTGACGCTGGCTGCGCATCTAAAACAGACCGCCTACCCGTCTCTAGTTCTGTAGACAATTATATGAACAGTCACAGTGATCCAAAGTCCGAAGAAACTCAATCCGTGGACGTTTCCTGCGCATCTTGTAACAGTCGCTGGAAACACATCGTCTCGTTCAGGTGAGACGCTCGACGGGCGTGGTGTTTATGTGGGAGCAGTGCGGCATCATCGCCTGCGCCTGTCTCATCCTTGCCAGCATGGGTGAGTCGAGTGTGGCGGTAAGCGCGTCTTTTGCTTGAAGCGGCTATTTTATAGCGAACCCACCGTTGACACCCCCCCCCCCCATTGCAGGCGTTATGCTGTTCTGCGGATTGCAGTCCTATCGCAAGCTCGGCCGTGTGCCGATGTCGGCGCACACAAAGAGGATGCACGTGCAGTTGCTGCGAGCTCTCATCATGCAGGTGGGGCAACACCTACTTTAAAGCATCATCTTTGAATCGTGCCGTTATCTTTGTAAGAGACAGGGCTGCAGGTTAAACTATGAATGTCACATCAAAACAGCGACACGTATGTGTCATAAACGCGCAGCTCGCTTGCAGACGACGATCCCGCTTCTGTTGTGCTACCTGCCAGTGGGGGCGACGTATGTGGCATCGGCGGCCGGCATCGAGTTCCACGCGTACGACAAACACGTCACTACCGCGCTCGGCATATTCCCAGGTGCACAGTGCTTACATATATATGTTTTCGAAGACGATATGTCGCCTGAAGTCGACGACGAGTCGTATATCTATTCCAATGTATCGCGATTTGTTTGAACAGTCAGTCTGTTCAGTGATACTCTTTCTGATTTGCAGTATCACTTCAAGCTCTGAGCTGCATGCTTCATATGTCTCGCAAATGCCTTGCCAATCAGAATTACTTCAAAAACGGTTACAAAAGAATGCCTCACTCAATGTCACGTTTTCAGTAATCGATCCTGTGGTGGGGATGTTGTGCATAGCAGACTACAGGACGGCGCTGCTCGGGTGCGATTTCTTCTCAATATGTCAATTTCTTCTTAATATGATAAATATCACTTACACATTTAGGAGCCGCGTTCTCGGGCTTACGTACTCTCAATCTAACAACCGCCTACCGACTACCAGGACTACCACTACGGTGGGCGTTTGGTAGATGTGTAGTTAGAATTTATTGTTTCGTATTGTTTAGAAACGATAAACATTTGTTCGCACCATTCACAAGCAGTTTTGCTTCACAAAACATTTCAAACAAAAAACACCATTACATTTCACTAACAGTTTCACCGGTGTGAAGTAGAGAAGTAGTTTTCAAGCTGTGATTTGTCAACTAGCATAGCTACTTCTTTTTCTGATCTAACCAAACGGATTACAAGCACGACAAAACTCGTAATTTACACTCACTTTGATCTTACTTCGTTATTTCAAATGATTTATTCACCCGGTTAAGTAAAGGTCTAGAAATCATTTATTAGTTACGATTTGAAAAACATTTCGTGAAATATTCTGTATGTATTTACATAAACTATGTTCACAGGGGAAATCAAAGAACAGAAAAAAATATATACAGCATATGCAGTATATCTATTCACACGTGTAGTAGGTTCTCCGTTTTTGAGAGCCAGCAATTATCTTGGGCGCGAGAAACAACGCATAAAAAGAATTTTTTTCAAATCGGTTCATATCTCGATATACTATCAAATATATGCAGTTACCATCTTTTTGAAATCACAGTTACAATTGTGCTTTCCGAAAGTTGTATTGAGGGTCAAGTACCATCGGCTGGATATCAAATATGCTAACAGTGTTTTTCGCCGCGAGTGGGAACAGGGCGACGGAATGGTCCGCCGAAAAAATCTCCTCATCGAGAACAACTCTAGAATGTGTAATGATCAATAAAAGACAAAAGAAAATTTAGTTTCCGATTCATGGAAAACTGAATTTATGAATTTCAAGCAACTGTTTTGATTCCTTCTGGGCAGTTTTTGAGAGAATCTCAAAAAATCACAAAGTTTCTGAACAGAATTATTTCCAATTGAAAATGAAGAACTCTACTAAAGTCCTCTCCAATTCCAATCCTCCAAGAGGACAATTTGTGCGCAAGCATATTGTATACGCTGTGGCAAACAATTTACGAGATTTGGATCGTGTTGGATGACTAGGACATCGATCAAGGATTGAATACTTACTTGAATACTTGAATGCTCCTTCAGCTTGCAAGCGCGGAGCCCATCTTTCGCCACAGTGAACGGTCTCGAGCTGCAGTTGCCCACTGCTTGTAGTCGTTCCTGCGCCCATAGAACAGTTTTGTATTATTGCGGACAGAATCTGCCCAGCGGGTTGGCGGCCGTCCGGGTTCTCGAGTGACGTTGCGCGGCCTCCAATCGGTAGTCGCTCGTGTCCATCGCCCGTCCGTCCTCCTTTGTATGTGTCCGGCCCATCTATGTTTGCTGCGCGCCATGTAGGAAGTTGGGTTGGTCAACGCGGATCTTGCCCGCATGTCCTCGCTGCTCAGTCCCTCGTCTCGCTGCCGATAGAGTGAGTATCCCAGCATCTGTCGCTCCATTGCGCGGTGTGCGGTCTGGATGCGACCGAGCGTGGTGGTAGTGTAGGCCCACGTCTCCGAGCCGTAACACAGTGCGGGGAGTACGCACGTGTTGAAGAGGTTCGCCTTGAACAAGAAAAGAAAGAACAAGAAAACCAAGAATGAAAATAGAGAGAGATTTGGAATGAAACATTTATGTCAAACCGTATTGTATTAAAAAATGCTTTTGGGTTTTCGGGTAGTCGGTAAAGACTTGGGTCCGGCCGCGTCCGTCGTTGGTCTGTCAGCAGCAGAAGCTTGGTCGCAGCATCTTCGAGGCGTCGGGCAAGCGGAGCGGCGGCCGGCTGTATTGCGCACTATCGGACATCTCACTTGGTCCTACACAAGTACCGTATCAGGGTTGTGTTGTGAGTTGTTACATAACCAGATCGTCTCACCCGACTGTTCTCTCATATTTTTTTTGTTTTTTGCAATCATCTTCAGTGCATTTTTCTGATAGTGTGTTCACATATTTCGGTTTGTAACTAATCTCAATGTATGCAAGTATTTCATTCTTTCGTTTAAATGTCTTGCATTAGATCTGTCTAATCAAGTTATTTCATTCAGCTCTTGAATGTCCAATCAACGATCACCGCTTTTTCACTTTTTTCAGCACAATGTCGAAGCGGAGGTTTCCTTCATCAATTGCGGAGCGTGTGTCAGTCTCAATCCGAGCATTTCGATTCACCGTACTATTTCCGCATCGGCCACTATGACATAGTGAATGTTGTTATGCCTGAACGTCACTCCCGAGAAAAAGAGAGAGAGAGAGAGAGAGAGAGAGAGAGAAAGAGAAAGAGAAAGAGAAAGAGAAAGAAAAAGAGAAAGAAAGAGATAGACAGAGAGAGAAAGAGAGTAAGAGAGAAAGAGAGAGAGGGAGAGAGAGAGCGAAAGATAGAAAGGGAGAGAGGTGTGACAACTCAATTGTGACGTCAACGCTGCCATCCACGAGTCCGTCGTTTTGAAGATTGTAGTGGCAGTCAAGGTTTGTCTATGTGTGTAGATAACCTGATTGCTTCATGTACTTACAGGTTTCCATTTGCGTGTTAGCCATCGCCGCCTCTCTGTTCAATATTCATCGATTCGGCTCTTCATGGCTAATTCGTCCGAACGCACGTTTTCTGTTCAGATTCCACTTGTTCTGGAACCTATTTCTCCCAGTTGCCAGCCTCACATGCGCCCTTTTTTGATCTAAGCAGGTTTGTAGACTCATCATCATAACATTGACGGCGGACACTTACCCCCCAGCCCCGATCTCTACCATTTTGGTACCGAAGGTGGGCATCGGAATTCCAAACAGAACTGCGTCGGCCAAAATTGCCTACGGGCATTCTCTGGCCGGAAATCCGGCTTTGAAATTTCGCGTTTCGCGTAACCTCTTCTTACGACCAATGCACCACAGCCAGCGTGGCCGAATGGCTAGCGAGCTTGTCTAGTAAACTGGTGGCGCGGGTTCGATTCCCGCTGTTTTTTAATCGCCGCACATGTTTTTTTACAAGTGGGTATGATAAAATCACTGTTGAACAACAACTTTTTTTTTATTTCTGTGGTCTGGAACATGAAGAGACAGTATCGAATTGACTTATGTCGATTTTTGAAATTGATATCTATCGATATCAATACTAATCACAAAAATCAATCTATTATCGCGATAGCTGGCACATTTCTGTGAAACATTCTCACCTTCGAGAATCATCAAATAAAGGCCAAAAAAATGCAGCGGGAATCGAACCCGCGCCACCAGTTTACTAGACAAGTTCGCTAGCCATTCGGCCACGCTGGCTGTGGTGCATTGGTCGTAAGAAGAGGTTACGCGAAACGCGAAATTTCAAAGCCGGATTTCCGGCCAGAGAATGCCCGTAGGCAATTTTGGCCGACGCAGTTCTGTTTGGAATTCCGATGCCCACCTTCGGTACCAAAACGGTAGAGATCGGGGCTGGGGGGTAAGTGTCCGCCCCGTGAGCAATATTGATTCAGATTCGCGTTTGATGGCATGACGTCACCTTGTGACTCTCTTCTGTCCGTCCACGTCGCTTTCCATCTCGATAACTTGAGAAACATGGGAACATTCGCTCAGGTACGGTATCGAAAACGTGTTTGTAGTGAATACATGTAACGTCGCAGTTCGTTCCAGGTGCTCACGTTGTTTTCGCTTTCAATAGAGCGGTTGTATTCCACGTTTGCGTTTGTAAATGATAGTCATGATTGGAATCCTGGAACGCTACGAGAAAACTATAAAACGGCATCTTTCGGCATCAAACGGCAACGGCATCGAATTAGCGGGGCAGTATGATTATTCTGCAGAAAATAACAACATCGCTGCTAATTTCATATACAAATCAGTGTGTGCGCTCACACCAGTATCGTAACGCTGGCAAATTTTTGATGGCTGGTATTTGTATAACCAGGTGAAACGAATGTGAACCGAATTCATTTGAGCAAGATTGTTTTTCATTGCGTTACAGTGTTACAGACAGTTAAAGACGGGTGCAGTTAGAACACTAAAGGTTCGGTGTTTTTCTCTCTCACACATTTCCTAGGTAGTGGAAACAGATTTGCGACAAAAGTGAGCTCCTATGTCAGCCTTTAATAAGTGATCCTAACACAGGTTTTTGAAAAGTTTCCGGACATATCGCTGCTTGATTGGCCCAATAGGACGGTATGGCGTTTATTCAACAGTATGAATACGCATTACAAAGAATGTGATTTTATTCCACACATTCACACTCTCAATGTCAGCACCATGCACGAGAAACAGTTTCATTTCCATACGAGCTCGTTTTTTTGTAGATGTTCACCTATCTTCTGGGTGGGTTCTCTCTCTTCGGCCTGCTTTTTTTCCACTCCTCTCTCTTCACGAACGAAATACTCAGCAAGACGACAGAAGCGAGTGCTCGCAGAAAGTGCGTGGATCTTTTTTTGTATCAGTTAAAACATACATTCTCGACATCGACAACTGATTGTATTCATTCGAATTTCTTGTGTAAATGATAGTCATGATTGGAAAACAAATCAAAAACCTTAGTGAGACGATAAGTTTGTAGGAAAAATCAGATCACAATGGTTACGTTTCACATATCAGATCAATGAGAATCGACACGTGTCAGCATCCTCCTTCCGCTTTTCTGGACCCACTTTGCTTTGTCCTCTCTGGGATCGCTCGGACTGATTCTCTTCCCATCGGTCAGTTCTTGTTACCGAGTCTGTTCGAGCGATCGTTTGAAAGCATCCAAGTTCAAAGTGAGAGGGAGGGAGGAAGAGAGGGAGAGAGGGAGGGAGAGAAAGACAATTATGTTATTTTATGTTTCAGTCGGGTTTCCACTTCCTGCCATCGGACAATGCAGTGGAGCAGGCTATATACAGGTTTGAGATAAATATTTTGAAAAGCTTTTGATTTAAATCGTTATCGATGTTTTTGTCAAATATTAGAGGGTGTTCATAATACTAAAAGTTTGTGATTCTAAAAACAGACAAAAATGACATAAAACAAAATATCCTATGTAGAGAGTCGGTTATTCGAAACCGTTTTCAAATACGGCTTCTGTCACCTAAACAATACTCCTTGTAAGCTGACATAAAACTAATAATGAAAAGTACACGATGCTGTAAAATGTGTTTCTTTTGAAAAATTTGATTGAAAAGTCGTCTCGGTAGACCGAAGACAGTTTCAAAATGTTCATTCAGCGAATCCACCGCTCTTCTCTCTCTCTACTCCTGCCTCGTTCCTCTCTGGCTATTATGAAAAATGCCGAATGGAACCAGTAAATGTGCGTGTTTGAATTATGAAAACAGTTAAACAAGACTGAATTGTACTTGTTCTATTTTAGTATCCACCAGAACCAGAAACGTGATTGAAACGACTCAATCACACTTCCAACAGTGGGCTGCACAAATGGAGGGAAGAGAGGTGAGAGAGTGAGAGAGAAGTAGGATCTATCTATCATTTGCAAAAAAATAATTATCTTGCCATTGTCCATTTTCACTGTTTGGTCAGTTGCAATGCATTTTTTATCCTTTCATCCCTGTCATCCCTTACTAGTCTTACAAAACAGTCTGTGAAGTGTGAACCAGGAACTCAATCATGTTTGGAAAACAATTACAGTGCGGAAATTACACGATCACAAATATTTCCTCACTCTCCCACTGCTGCGATAATGGCTTTTTCATGTAGTTCCAGCTTGAATGCTTGAATGCATTTGATTATAGAACGTGTATCGATGTTTGTTTTCAGAAAATCGAGTCTGGAGGTCGTCTTAAACGAAACGCTCGCAGCCTCACAGAATGTTGCTGTGTGAAATAAACTCATTACTCAACGTCCATTTTTGTCGTCAATTTCACAATCATGTTTCTGTTTGTGAAACATCAAATAGGATTTTTTTTCAAAATTCAACACTTACATATGTACCTGACAGAAGCCGACTTGTCTCGGTTTGAAATATTGCGCAACAAAAAAAAAGATATCGAAGCGTCACAACAACAAAAAAACGTTATCTGACGAATTCTTCATTTGCAGCATTAAATACAGTCACATAAATTCTGCTTTTTGAGTGCTAACCACCAAAACACTAGAAAAAAACAGGAACAAAATCTTTTGAGCAAAACAGTAGGAATGTCATCAGAACAGATTATGGAATAAAACGACACTTTTTACGATTAGTGGTAAAGTCGTTTTCACACAATAACAATACTTACACTCATATGTCACATGTCTGCAAATTTCACGTATGTAAAGAAATGGTAATTATGACAGCATTGTCGACGCCTTTAGAAAATTTATTTCAGAGATTTTTGGTCGATTGTTTGATTTGCAAATGCAGCACTAAATTTATCTAATTTTCGTTTGTCTAGTGCTACCAAAAAAGAGAAAAAAAAACAGAAAAAGACAAACCTAAGAAAACTATTGTCAAGAAGACAAAGTGTGAAAAACAAAAACATTTTTATTAGTGGTAGATTTGTTTTGTCACAAAAACAATACATCATGTGCCACCTGACTGCAAAGCTTACGTGTGTAAATGAATGTAAATGAGTTTTATTATAACATCTTTGTCAACACTATTCAGAAATTTTATTTTTTCGAAGGCTCTTTTTTTTGGGTTATTCTTCGGTAATTATTGGCATTGTCTGGTATGATGGGTGGTCTTATGTTACACAGTGTGAGATCTGCGTCAAATCAAATTCTATTCCTGCGTAATTTGAATGATGAACAAGAGATGTACGCAAAGTTGTGTATAGGGAGTCAATCAACGCATGTCATTGGTGTAAATATATGTAGGTACGCCGTAATCCTATACTCTCTTACTCTTTCTCTCTCCCCCTTTTCAGTCGCTGACGCTATCGTGTTTGAAACATAAATGCATTCCGCTTTTGCAGAATCACTGTTTTTATGTGTTTTTCCCGGGCATGTTGCGATTCTTTGACATAACGTCTTTGGTTTATATATATATATATATATATATATATATATATATATATATATTTATTTATTTATTGACACATTTAATTGAAATGGATTGTGTTGTGCTGATCGAAAACTTTCAAATTTTCCTAGGATATTGACGTGAAACCTTTTTTTCAGTAAATTTGTCGTCTTCCGCCACCGAAACCATGGAGGGAGTCATAGAATTCGCAGACACTGCGTTTTTCCGATATTGCGACTCCGAAGTGCGGGTAAGAAATGAACTTCATAACATTTGTTTTTTTTTGTCATTTGTCGTTTAACAGATACGCGTTAGCCTGTCTAAATTTGTTTTATCATTACAGTATGATGTCTACTATGCTCTCAACTGTAATGTGAGCATGGTGATTCACACCTCGTCCACATTGAAAGTTATGCTGATGTTCAAGGTAAATGTGGTGAATCTGTTTTCAGCGAAAGCTTTTTTCAGATGTTCGTAGCGCTTGTCGGTACGATCGCGTCAGTGTTGAACTGGTATCTTATTGTGAGTCACTGCAAACTCATTATAGTATCAAACCACTCATCTATGTACTAATATATTGTGAGCTATCACACACTCTTTCAGGGCACCAGTTGGTTGATCCATCCTAATGCATGCGTTTTGTACAAGCTCCACATGGTGTTCCTGCTAGAACTTCCGCTATCGCAACTTGTCTGTCAAACTTTCGACTTTTTACGGTGAGTGTAGTAAAATTGGTACGCGTACGTTTGACATTTATAGTGTACCATACGACCTGGTAGCGAAAGATATGTATATACAAAACAATAGCGTATTGACGTCAATTTGAGCACAAGTTTAGCACAATATTAGCATATTACTGCATTCTTACTGTTACCGAATTTTCAGGTTCTGCTTCGATGACGTCATACATCCGTGTCTCTCTCAAATACCCGTTCCTATTGCATTCATACTCGACAATTTCAAGAATATCGGTCTGTTTGGACAGGTGATTACTTTTTTCGTGAATAACAATACTTTCGATATGTATTCTAGGCAATCACTATGTTTTCACTGTCGATCGAAAGGCTCGTTTCCGCGATCGCACTCGAGGAATACGAAAAGTCGGAGAATTGTAGGATCGCATCGGCACTGTGCGCATTTTTGGTATGAAAATGAGAAAAGAGAGAGAGATAGAGAAAGAAAGAGAGAGAGAGAGAGAGAGAGAGAGAGAAAGAGAGAGAGAGAGATGTGCATCTACCTCGCAGGTTCTCGTAGTTTTACTGGTCAACGTCGTCTACCTCGGTCTCTCCCCGTGTGTCAACTGGGCTGCCGTCGTTCCCAAGCTCTCCTCACAGATACCATGGAACGAAGACGAGTATACGGTCCGTACAAATAATACCATGAATCTATCACAGTAACAATCTCTGTTCCATTTCATTAATTACAGTGAGGAAACAAGTTAGTGTATTGCAGACACCACAAGTCACGCACTTTCGCTTTAGTTAAAATCAGTTCGACTTGTTTTTTGATTAGCAAGCACAAACTTTTCCCAACATTTTTCGAGGTCGTTTTAGAAACACTTGCTCTAAGATTACGCACAGTAGCGCTTAGTTTTCATTCCCGCTACGTGCAAACGTGCAAACAGATTTTTTTCTTCAAGTTAGCATAAGTGAATTTTGATTGACCGTGGAAACGGCAAACGCCACGATAGTAATTGATCATTTTATTTTCATCGCGCAGAAATAAAGCTAATCAGAGGCAAAATGACGACATTTTGATGCGATTTCTCCGCTTGTTGGAAACTTTTTGTACAATAAAAACCTACCTATGAAATAATGATAAATTTTTTTTCGAAATTTAGAAACGCAGTTTTTTATAGACTGTAGTGAAGCATATGCTTAGGTACCCCAAGCTGGCTCTCTCGCGTGGTTTTGCCCGATTTCACTCTTTCAATCCGCGCGCGCACAATTCTCAATCAAATCGCACGAAACTTTCAGGAAATAATTTTTTCAACATAGCGCATATCATGGTACCAAAATTGTACACATTGATTAAGTGATAAAATTTGATAAGGCCTGTGATATGCGCTATTGGTCGTACAAAGCTGCGCATATGCTTAAACTGACGAGCATGACGAGATCTGCTATATGACATATCAACCATTATCGTATCAATATGCGCTCTATATGAAACCATCTAGTTTATGCAAAAACGCAATGCTGATCGCGGTTTCACTCGCTTTCCCACGCTGTGCCCGCACTCTCCCTCGCGCCCTCCGCGATAAGTGCACTCTCTCCGCTCTCTCTCACTCGCAGGAGACAGGGCGATACGCGTCAAAACAGGCGCCAAAACAGCAGGCCGGGGTGTGCACACACATCCCGGAAACAATCACTGATATTCTGATCATACTATGGTGATATGATCATGGGCAAGATATGGAAACCACTATTTGAAACACGCTCTTTCATTTGCACTACAGTAGAGCTTCCTATAACGTCAGGAATGTGCAAACACCGAACTTGTACAAACTTGTTGCAACTAGTCTGAATCGTTTACTAGTAACATGTGGTTGCAGCGGCACTAGACAACTTCCCATGAAAATGTGTTTCGACTGATGTGCACAAAAAGTTTCACAGAAATGCTGCAAATTGTTCCCCAGCCTCAGAATCGTATCGTCCTATCAGTGATTAGAAGCGGCCGGTGATATTTGTTCATGAACAATAACTTTCATTCATGTTACAAGCCCCCTTGCCGTTTCGCATTTGGCTGGCTGCATCCGTGACAGTCCGCTCTGCGCCTCTGCCGCGTGGACATTCCCGTGCAGAGAAACACTCTCTCGCGCTCTTTTGCGTCTGCGCCTCCTCTGTGAGAGAGCGCGATTCGGCCCCGCCGGCTCTCTTTTCGGCGATTTCAGGCGAAATGCGCTGATTTTTTGTTAGCGGAGTTTGTGGAATTGTGAGAAACTTTGAGAGATAACCCCCAACAAAGTATACATTATCTTTCAAAAGTACTTCCAAGTAAAAGTAGTTGGTTTGTACTGTTGTCTCAGTTGAGCAAAAGGACTGACATGTTTTCAATGGAGACATGTGCCAACAGGCTCTCTCTCTCATACCAGTGCAAAGCGGCCATATTATAATGAACGCGTTTACAAAGTTATGCAGTTATTATCTAAAAACACAACTTCTGTTGTAACATAACACGTCGAATAATGCTGAGAGCCTGTTTGCACATGTCTCCATTGAAAACATGTCAGTCCTTTTGCTCAACTGAGACAACAGTACAAACCAACTACTTTTACTTGGAAGTACTTTTGAAAGATAATATCTGTCCTTTTCTTAAGTTTTGTTTCACAAAATTATATTTTCATATTCATATTATTATTATTATTTCTTCCTCTCTCGCATCGCGCGGTCGGGTCGAAATGATCTTCCCCCAGTACCCTTGAGCAAGGCGGGGAATAGCTCATGAGAACGCTGTCTTCCTAGCCCGCGGAGTTACTAATGTGGATTATAATGGAAGCAAAGGAAGATCCGGAGCCCCATTATCGTCTATAATGGTATCTAATTCTTTTGGATTATGGAAAGGAAATCGAATGATTATCGACTGAATATCGATCTAATATCGACTTTCGACCTTCGACACCACCATCCCCGTTGCTAAACTGTGTTTCTCCCAGCGCTTAGCCCTCGTGGTGTACCGTATGCACTTGTTGTATAGTCAGGATATAGCGATTCTGGATAAATGATTGATTGATTGATTGATATTTTCATACACGTTCGCGA
Organism: Rhabditoides inermis; assembly: GCA_963966185.1. Classification (NCBI taxonomy): domain Eukaryota; kingdom Metazoa; phylum Nematoda; class Chromadorea; order Rhabditida; family Rhabditidae; genus Rhabditoides; species Rhabditoides inermis. Next base: position 417,250 of record CAWZYM010000258.1, read on the forward strand.
TTCGCTGCGAGGATACCGACGCGCACCCGCTATTCGCCTCTCTCTCTCACTCACACACAGAGGGGGCGGGGCGAAAGCGATTGTCCGACGCCCGCCCGCCCGCCCGACACCAATCTCAATCCGCACTCGAATGCGGACTCTCCGTATCTCGCTTCAAATTCAATCAAACTCAATACAACTTTCTATAACTCTATCGAATAGAGATGTGAATGCAATGTAACAGTGGAAATCACTTCAAAATGAGGAAAAGTGCTTCATCCGGGAAAAGTCGTTTTTGAGCATTCTAGCGCGCGGGGACATCCAGTACAAACGAGAGGGCGCTGGCGCGCCCTCTCTAATTTCTCAGCTAGTCACGTCGAGATCTTCAAAACTAGCCCGGTCTCATCACTCAATTCCAATTTTGAAAAATCGGCTTGGGGCCCCTACATATGCTGCAGTGAACTGGTTGCTTTCAGTCAGGTTTCTCCCACAAAACAATCTAAAAAAAGTTTTTTGTATACTTCTAATCAAAAAATCAGTTCGCACGAAAACTTTTTGTGAAGAATACGTTTTTCATTATTACACGTCAAATTTTTTGTAATGTTTTATCAATTTGAACATCGACTGCGAAAAAAACCCATCATAACAAATTTTATGTATTAAACAGAAAAGTATTGCATGAATGAGGGAAGTTGTTTTCAGAACTTTACATATCTACTAGCTGGCGTCTCGATAGCTGGGATATCGGTCTTCCACATCGCAGTCGCTGTGAATGAGTACAAGAGAGGACAGGACAGCACGCACGTTCATCGAAAGTCAGACACTTTCGATTTTGTGTTTTTTTTTTATTTCTCAAAAGTCATTTCGAAAATCAGATATCAACTGAATGAGAACCGGCATGTGATCGGCTGTTTGCTGCCTTTGTTCTGGACTAACTTTGCCTTCTCGTCGCTTTCTTCATTCGGAATGATCGTATTCCCAGAGGTTTGAAATGTCTTTTTTCAGACGCTTTGCGTAGAACTTGTAATCAAATTTTAAAACTACAGAAATGGAGACTATGCCGCGATGTGCCATGATCTCGCTGCTATTGATTGGGTCTCACAGTTTGAACAATGTACTGATATAGATCAAAAGTACAATGTTCTTACTTGTTACATACACGACTCTATCAACATAAGAGTACCAATTCTTACAATCAAGAGCGCGAAAAAGTTTCCCTCATGGCTGTTATCTAAGAAATTGAAAATTAGAAAATTGTTTGATAAACAGAAACACACCAAGGATCCAGATGATATATATACCTATAAGAATGCGACAAAACTTTATAAGCAAGACGTGAAAAGCTATCTCATTGAACGCGAACGCAGTATTTTGAAAAAAGGCTCCCCAGCTGAATATTGGAACTATATCAAGAAACGCACTGTTGGCAAAGCAGACATTCCGTTCCTTTCTGATGGGAAAAACCTTGTCTCTGATGATTTCGAAAGAGCACAGATGTTTAACAAACATTTTTCTGATGTATTTATAAGAGATGACCATAAACCATTCTCAGCGCAAAGTAAGACATCTGTTAGCCTGATGAATATAAATCTGGATCCGGATCGTGTTTATACATATTTGAAGCACTTCAAACGAAAACTCTCATATGGACCGGACAATATACCTAGTATTGTGCTGCAATCATTAGCTGTTGTACTCGCTGAACCTTTGTCCATGATTTTCAAGGAATCTTTAACCACAGGCAACATGCCGAACCTTTGGAAACAATCTATAGTAGTGCCGGTCCATAAGAAAGATGATCCTTCTATTGTAAATAACTACCGCCCTATTTCGCTCACTTGTACAAGTTGTAGAGTGCTTGAGCGGATGTTAGTCTATGAGATGCGTACACATCTTTGGTCTAATCATCTTGTCGCACCTCAGCAGTTTGGGTTCCTAGATGGACGCTCTACCATTTCACAGATGGTGGAGTATGTCTCATTTATTAGTAGCGAATTGGGTGCAAAACGGATAGTCGATAGTATATATCTTGATGTTGCGAAGGCTTTTGACACTGTTTCGCACAGACGATTAATACAAATCTGTGATGCGTATGGATTCCGCGGCAATCTCCTTAGATGGCTACAAAACTACTTGACTGGAAGGACCCAATGTGTGCGTATATCCAACAAATTATCTGATTGGTTAGATGTTTTATCTGGAGTACCTCAAGGAAGTGTTGTAGGTCCTCTCATGTTCTTGTTGTATGTCAACGATATCGGTGACGTTATCGAACATAGTAAATTTCACATTTATGCAGACGATCTAAAACTCTACCTGTCATCGAGTACTCCCTGTTTCGAGTCAAAATTGATATCCGATCTTCGTCGGATAGCTAAATTTTTCATTGACAGACAAATGAAACTGTCAGTTTCTAAATGTGAGTGTATGCATTTTGGCAAGAATAATCCTATGTATTCATACACATGTGAGGGTCAACCTTTACGTTCGGTGCGTAATATACGCGATCTAGGTATTCAACTCAATTTTGACCTCAGTCCCGATAGTCATATTTCAAAACAAGTACGAAAAGCATCTGCCCTTGCTATACTTGTTCCGCGGACTTTCTCCTATTCGAAAGATTTATATAGAAATTTCTTCATATACAAAATCAGACCGATTCTCGAATACGGCAGTGAAGTGTTATGTCTAATGAACAAAACTTTCACGAATGCATTGGAAAAGACACAACGAAAGTTCACAAAGGCAATATTTCCGAAAATGAGCTACGCGAACCGTCTCGAGTCTCTCCAACTGGAAACACTATATATGCGTAGAATGAAAAGCAACCTTACCCTAGTACATAGCTATATGTATGGATATATCAAGTCAGAAAACCCTTTTGACGTCATTGATTCCAAGTCAAGATCATCTAGGAACCGTTCCAATGGGTATAAACTTTACAGTAACGCCAAAAACACAATTCAACAGTCTTTTATAATTCATTCGGTTGTTAACACTTGGAACTTGCTTCCTCAAACCGTTGTAAATATTCCCGATAAACACCAATTCAGAAAGAGCTTAAATAATCATATAAATTTCCATAGTAAAAACGGCACTATTTTCAGTTCACTTAAAATACAAGACCCCACTAATCTCTAAAATATGAAGCTGGGGCAACTCTTATTCAGAAGTGGTGACAAACGGCACATATAGACCGTTTTTCTCACTCACTTTTATCTCGTTTCGGGTGATGAGATTGCACTTTCCCTACATAGATCATGTTAACTCTGATTTCTGGGGAGAGTGCGGTTGTACCGGGTCGCAGGGATACGGACCGACGACGGGGGCTGCTGTCTCCCGAGCATCTTATTGTATCTCCTTCTCTTATCCCGTGTTATCACCGAAATTCATATGAATAAACTATATATATATATAAATGATGAGTGATAATGTACAAAAATCAATGGGTGATCTTTTAGAACTCAAGTTCACAATCTTTGCATTTTGCAAGAAAAAGTACAACTGCCTAATATTTGTATTTAGTCTAGCTTGCGTTTTGTGAAAACATTTTTATAACTCTCGGTTTTCAGACAGGGTTTTCCTTCGTTCCCTCAGACAACGCAGTGGAAAAGTCGATCTACGCTGAATGGATCAACATGATGCCGGTACCACATACCACATTTGGACACTTTTGTGTGTCTACTAGTCACATCTGAACACGATCTAGTGCAAATGAACATTATCTTTTAAAAGGACTTCTGTAAGAGAAGAGTTTGTGTTACGCAACGTAATGCAACAAAAGCTCATGCATTTTATCAATCGAAATAGTAAACAAACCTGCTCTTTCTGTAATAAAAACTATTGCGAGCAAATGTTGTACGTCGGCAAATTGTTATCGGTATCTGATCGATTATATATATATATATATATCTTGTTGAACTATTGGAGCAGGTTTGTGTACTATTTCGATTGATAAAATGCATGAGCTTTTGTTGCATTACGTTGAGTAACACAAACTCTTCTCTTACGGAAGTCCTTTTAAAAGATAATGAATGTACTTTTATTGTATTTCATATAAGTCTATCTACATTAACATGAACCACAAAACATTTTTTTTAAAGAAATCCAACAGTTCACCCACCTTGTTGAGTCCAAAATTGTATAAAATTTGTAAAAAAAGAGTTTAGGTAATGCTGATGGGAAAATTTACAATTCCAATGTCATTTCTATGTAAAATCATATATTACAAAAAGTTTGCCACCAGCCGGAACCGAGCCATGAGTCTCAACGGGCGCAATCGCTAACCACAACACTACTGTGCGCATGGAACAGCACGCGATCTAAACGATATTAGTGCATTCCACAGGCAGTGCGGATTGTGCACCTCCTGTCTGCTGGGGGCAGCCGGTGCGCGCCACCCCCCCCCCCCCCCTAAAAAAAACCTTCCGTACACGGGAGATTGCCGCCCCCTCAGGGGGCGCGCGCGCGTATCTCGCTTCCTACAACAGCTAGCGTTACCAAAATCGAAACTTAACCATTTTCTAACATCCTGATAACATCTATCAGCATCACATTGTTCTCGCAAAGATTCTAAGGGACCTTTCGTTCAGTCGCCTTTTGCCGATTCTAGCGCGCGACTAGGGTTCACACAAACCAACCAGCGCTGCCGCGCTGGTTGTAATTGTTAGATTAGTTTATACACACTTTTAGTCTATTCATTATCCGCGTTAGATGAACTTCATAGAAATCTGTTTTACTTACATGGTCATAGTGGGCTTGCGGAAGCGTTTTACTGTTTACGTGAGAGACGTCTGTTTTCATTCTTCCAGAAAAAAATGACATTTTTGCCTATGTAGGAGAACGAAAAAGATTATCATGATCGGTGTGTTTTGGATTAGGCTCAGGCGTATAGTAATACGTGACTCTGGGCAAAATCGAGCTCGTGCCGTGAACTATCACGAACGAGAGAGCGCTGCGCGCTTTTCGATGCACATCAACTGAATTGCCAGCGCATGACTATGAAGTACGCCGGTAATGAAAGCGCATCTTTTCTTTTGAAAACTGAATGCATGAAACAAAACGGTAAGACTATCAATACAAAAAACTCACAAATCATTTTATTGTAATCGATCAATTAGATAATGCAAATGCGTTTTATTGTATATGTTATCAATTCAGATCTACTCCGTCATCTCTCTTATCTGGCTACGCGTGAGAATGAGCAAGTCACAGTGTGAGTCAAACTTGTGTGTAGGATATGAAACGAACCACTTAAAGTTGTAAGAAAGTGTCTTCACTCATTGTCCAAACGGTAAAGGTGGAGGTATCCCTCCGATTCAAGAGATTCACTTTGCGGAGGGGGTCGAAGAAGGTCTATGGCACTACACCATAGCCCAACGATTTTCCAACGACGGTATCTGGCCTATTTTTTTGCAACAATGCGCCCGTGGGTGGTCTACCCTGCAGGTTACCTTCGCAGCAGACTGCTACCAATTTATCACCTTGGTACGGTCAAGCGCCCGGGAAGGGGATCGAACCCCCGACCCACCGAGTATAGCGGACATCGCTAACCACTACACGGTGCTCATTGTCCAAAATACACCACAAAAATAATACTATCACTATTATTTTTTATCAGAAATATGCGAGTGTAAAGTAGACACTTGAACTGGTTTCGAGAAATGGGCTTGATGATATTTTTTTAGTTTGTTCTCTGTGTTTTCTTTAATTATGTTGACTCACTTCACGCTTACACTTACACTACTCGTTGCAGTCTCGAGGCGACATCAGTCAGCTGCGGTGGTCGATGTGAACGACAATCACTTCGCCTCCCTCAGACAACAGTGGGATCAGAAGGCCAATCCGAGAGAGACGACAAGGGATCCGGTCAAGATTGTGGTGGACAGCTTCAAGAAGTACTGCTTGATGCAAGGATGAACTCATCTGGTTTACGACATATGAGCACTTTGATAAATTCTGATCGTGTTTTGTAGAAAATGTGTTGTTTGGCTGTGTTTTCGTAATTTTTTTCGTGTGAAATCGCAGCCACCTCCTACCTACTTCTGACATCGACTCCAGAGATCCGGGCATGTGTGGCCGTTCTACAAGAAGATGTTAGAGGTCCTCCACTCGGATTTACTTCATAATGTAGAAATTGAAAGTTCTTAACCTACTGTTCAACATGTCCCAGCTGCCCTTGTTTCCGTTTAGACAAACTTCACATAGAAAATGATAATCAAAATTTTCAAAGTCCAGACACTCGCAGAAGGCCGTCAATGACGTTTTTGATAAACTCGGCTCTGAATCGATAAAAACTCATGAATCTTCTTTAATAAAAATTACAGTTTTCTATAACTAGTAGGTACACATTCCGATGATAATAGTGCAGCATATGTTTCACAAATTAATATATATATATATATATATATATATATATATAATAATTTATATATAATTTTGTAGAATATATAATTTATAATAATTTTGTCTCAAGGACGAAGATTACGGTGTTTAAATAGACACAAGGGCAGCTGATTATTTGATACGTTGTCGTGTAGATCAAGAGCTTTCGAATGATGCCTTAAGATTGTGAATCTGAGCGGAGGACCATATACACCTCCCTTTAGAGTCCGCGATAGAACTGAAAGCGATCGGTTGTTTGTTTGTTTGTTTGCCGAGACTAGGTCAGATCCCTTTATTTATCGCTTGTTATTGTTCTCGCCGGAGGGCAGACGCGGCGTGGGAGAGGCGAGGCGAATCCGAGGAGGCGTTCGCCGCCTTGATTAATGATGATGTTCTGAGTGAGATAAATGTCTATCTCTCCATTTCATGCAAGTTCTGTGATGTCGTTTCTTGAATGATCCTGTCAAACACTCCTCAACTACCCACTACAGAGAAGCGTGGGAGTTACTGGGTATCATACCGTTATCAGCTAACATATCTTTCCTATATAAACGTGGCCGTAAATCTTACAGATTTGGCCGTAAATCTTACAGAACTGTTGGCTATGTATGTTTATGTTTTGTCTCGTTTTTTAGTCATTGATAAGCTCTTTTCTTATTGATGGACTGATTGTAAATATGGTATAGAACTTAATCAGACATACAATTCTAGCATTGTTTTTTATAAGCACAGTTTCCAGATGCATATAATAGTGATATAACTCTCTTTGCTTGCTGCAATAAGTGTTTTCTGTTCTTCTCCTCTGTTTTTAGTCCACCATTGTAGATTTACAACCATTGCCCGTTTGTCATATGGCCAGCGGAAAGAATCGGCCAAATGAAGTGCGTCGACAGAGTGCGAACCCACAACCTGCCGACTAACGCTCCATATACACTAGGCCACCGCCGCTGTTTCTCAGAAAATTTGAAATTTGAAATTTTTCAACTTTCTTGATCATAAGTTTTTCAAACTTAGTTTTCACGAAAACTTGATCATATGAAAAATGTTTCAGAATGTCGAGACAAATCGAAAAAGCCATTTTGAAAAAAGTCATTTTGAACCAAAACTGACTGATTTGAGGTCAGTGAGGTCCCTTAAAGTGACAATTTTATTGATCCGCAATCGGAAAAATTTTGAATTTTGAATTGGCGCGCTTTACAAATTCTAGCTATAACTATTGAACTCGAAATGCGTATCACATAGGGATATGTTTATCGGCTTCTACGACTTCAGTTTATGCTAAAAACTGAATTTCGTATCAAAATTTTATTTCAAAATTCCCGTCATTCAAGACGTTTTAGACACTCAGCTGTGATGTAACCTCACTTTTTACCCATGAAACGTTCAAA
>CAWZYM010000258.1:427500-525000 GCA_963966185.1 Rhabditoides inermis
GCGACGAGTGCTGGTTGCAGAGCAGCACGCACAACTGTCACTCGTCGCTGCACCTGCTCGAGTATTACGACGCCCACAGGGGAGACTTCGTCGTCGACCAGCAAGGTGCGTCGTCTGCGTCGATACAGTGTCTTATTAGAATTTTCGCGCGGGCACTTTGTCATAGATCTTCCACTGCTTACTCTGTGGTTTAGACCGTCACTAATATTTGATTTGTTTCATATGGTCAGACTAAACGGTGTTTGCTTGGACCTTAAACACCATGTATATCCTCCTGGGTGGTAGTACATCAATCATATATGTGTGTAATATTCAAAGAGCCTCTCTCTCTCAAATTGACTTTTTGTCACTAATCAAAAACATTTGATGCTGCTCCTGAAAGGTTATAGCGTAGGTCTTACAACGATATGTTTTTTTGTCGTTTGCAGACGGCTCGTTTGTCTCTGGTATGGTGTGGAACGAGAACGGACCGCAGTTAAGCGGCGAGAAGGTTTGTTCAAGTTGCGGTTAGTCTTCAAAACATATTCAAATGCCTTTGAAACACTGCTGAACACTCGCAAACAGTTCGATCGACACTCACTCTTTGTCTCCTCTCAGGCTCGCGGCCGGGGCTTGGGTCAAGTGGTTGTGGAGAAGCTGAAGGAGCGCATGTGGGCGTTCGTCAACCAGCATCCGCAGCGGAACCTCATCACCCGCGCCGGTGGGTCGATGTGCTTTGCGAGAACCGCGAAAGCTGCGTGATACGTAGCGCGGAACGCACGAACACTATGTAGCAGCACGCGTTTCGTATTGTTAATGTGAGTTCCGCTTCATAACAAGACAAAAAAACGTTTCATTTCAGTCCCCGAAATCTCGGCGTATTACCGGCACCACTTCCCGGGGGTAATCGGCAGGCATCGGTTCTACTACAAGCTCACGCTCGAGGAAGTGAAAACTGTTTCTCTCTCTTTCTCACTCACTCACTCACTCACTCACTCACTCTCTCTCTCTCTCTCTCTCTCTCTCTTGCTTTCTTGTTATACAGTTGAATACGTTTTCTCCAGCTCGAATCCGTGTTCACTACTCCGCTCGTCAACAAGGATGTGCGGCTGGTCAGCGAACTGTCGCCGGAGGTGCGCCTCTCTCTCTCTTTCTCTTTCTCTCTCTCTTTCTCTCTCTCTCTCTCTATATATATATATATATATATCCTTCTCTCACCTTCCCCCCTCCAGGCTTTCTCCTCGCTCCTCTCTTTCGACCAGTCGGTGAACGGCCTCGACCGCTCGTACTTCCTAAACAAGCACTGGGCGATGAACTGCACTGAGGTGAATGCGTTTTGATTTTCACTCCTCAGAAAAGCTACTCCGATCTCTAACTTTTATATTACCTAAAAACTTTTCGGACGAAAAAGGATGAAGAACTTATGATCTGGGAAGTGCGACTCGTGCTCTTATTGCGCTCACAAGCTTGGTACACGGAGAGAATCGTAATAACTCGTGTTTGACCCGAATCGTCATGTTTTCGTGAGAAAGACATAAAAATACCAACAATAGCAGTGGTGTACCGATCACTTGCATACCATGTCAGTTTTGATCGCCAACAGTCGCTGGCGCGACATGTCAGGTATTTCCGTGTCATTTCAGAGTGCGTGTCGAGAGTCAAGAGTCAAGAGTAGTGTAGGTCTCATGAGTTATCACACATTTCAAGCACAAAAAACTGTTCTACAGTGTTCCTAAATGTGATCGTGAACAAGGATATTCATAAACGGGAACTGATTATCGACGGAGTTGGTGGAATTACCGAAACGAGAATTGCGTTGTACTTGCGTTCTATGGCGACGTTGTTCGTTGTTCAGGGAGCCGTTCTGTTCAACAGCTACGGCGAGATCGTAGCGCACGCCGGGATCAGCACCGCCGGACAGCCAGGTGACCGGAATCAGAATATTTATCTCGAATTGAGTAGCATGCCTACACGCGAGTTCCAGCAACACCGGATTTTGGTAGTCCCGTGGATGCGTACGTTTTCTTGATATTGCATGTCATCATGCGACCACAATAGATGTATAGTCACTCGAGCGACGCCTAACTGATCCTGCTTTAACACGATACTGGAAAATCCATTTTTTTCCTCTGGACCACTGGGGAGAATGGGGTTTTGGGAGACGTGCTAGAACAGGATCACCGACCTACTTTCAACTCTTTGACTCTCATCCAGGCTCGGCAACGTACAAGCTCGGTCCGGTGTACGCGGACGGAGTGCAGCCAGCGTCGCTGGTCCTCCAACCACTCATCCGGAAGATGCGGGAGGCGCATCCCGGACAGACCGTCAACGTCATCCTCGGAACGATCACTGAGACGGCGGTGAGCAACGTCCTCGAGAGAGGGAGGGAGGGAGAGGGAGAGGGAGAGGGAGAGAGAGAGGGAGAGAGAGAGAGAGAGTTAAATTGTCGTTTGCAGGGTTTCGACAAGCTGGACCGTCACCTCCGCCAGTTCGGTCCGCCCTCTCTGTCTATCACCATGCATCTGCGCACTCTGCCCGAGAAGGCAGACACGCAGAGGGTCTTGATTCCTCACGACAACTCCGCCTATCATGATTTGTAATATTGTAATTAGCATGCATAGCTTACGTGTGTGTCATCACCTATCACCATGTGTCATTGATACCTACTCAGTCAAATAGATTGTTTCATCCGATAAATGCTTACAAATGAGATAAATTGATTTTCTCCTGATCACATAAGCATTTCAAAATTGTAAGACAACACATACAAGACACTCGACCACGGATATATGTATATATATATATATATATATATATATATATATATATATATCACCATGTGTATTGCTCCGTTTTCGCGCTCCAGCGCACTGTCTGTCCGCGACGCGGGCCGCCCCGCGTCTGTCGTTTTTCGAATCCGCAAGCGACATCACTTCATTCTACGGTCTTTGTGTTCCCACCCACCCACCGCTCTTTTAATCCCGCCCGCCCACCGTCTTGGCCGGCATTCACTGACTTCGCGCTTCGGTGTACAGTGTACTGATATTCTATGACTCTTCCTCGGGCTGTAACATGTTCACTCGCAGGGTGTGGGCGTCTGTGTGTGAGAGAGTGAAACCCGGAAGGAAGAAGGGTCAAAAGGAACAAAATACGCTACACGGATTTCAGGTTGATGGAATAAGTGTCTCCGCTGTCTCCCAGTGCACGAGTGGCACACGTTCGACGCTAGGAATAAGTTTCGCGGTAGTTGACTTTATGCGGAAGCCCCTCATCCTAATGCCCAGCCTTCGCCCTATCCATATTTTTGTTGTTTATTGTAACAACGGTTCAATGTGCTATGTTCTCACCGCTACGTTATGCGTGCTACTTCATTCAGTTCGTTCGAGTCATTTCAGCGGACATTGAGTGAATTGTCATCTGTTAGAGCCGCTTGACTACTGTCAGTCTCTCCCTCTCTCTCTCTCTCTCCTGCTCTAGGCTATCTGTCAATAAGTGGATATTGTGTTATACGCGCTTGTGCGAGACAGTGAGATGCAGATCTTTCTCATCCGCACTTTCCAGAGTAATTTCGCGCTGTGTGCGTTTTCTCTTTTCTACTCTTACGCCTATCGTCCATCGATCGTTCATCGATCATCGTGTATTAGACAATCATCAATTGCTTGAATCATGTGTTTGTGTCATTGTTTCGCCGCGCCAGATCTTCACGTCATCTCCTTTGCCGACTGTCATCCATAGGCAGAACTAATCAATAACAGTTTCAGCTTTCAGTTCCCTTTTCTCCCCGTCGAGCGTGGATCGCGTGCTGCAGGCGTCTTCCCCCATTCCTGTCCCCTCCCCCGCCTCTCCCTGCAGCTGGGACGACGGCTACCTTGCCCAGGAAGACAGCTTGCGCGGTCCCCTCCCTCCCCTTGCCCCTCACATTAACCCCCAGTGATGACATATAGTTATGTTCTGTACATGTACATGTATGCAACCGCCGGAATAAAGCCGTATCCAGCCGTATCCACCCCTTTTCTGTGCCTGGTGAGTGAAAACGGTCATTTTCACGTAGTGTAACGGAGTTAAAACGTGTATTATTATTTCTTCCTCTCTCGCATCGCGCGGTCGGGTCGAAATGATCTTCCCCCAGTACCCTTGAGCAAGGCGGGGAATAGCTCATTGAGAACCCAGTCAACCCAGCCCGTGGAGTTACTATTCGTGGATTATAATGGAAGGAAAGGAACACCCGGAGCTCCACTGTCGTCTATAATGGTATCTAAATCTAATGGATTATGGAAAGGAAATCGAATGATTATCGACTGATTATCGATCAAATATCGACTTTCGTCCTTCGACCCTACCATCCCCGTTGCTAAACTGTGTTTCTCCCAGCGCTTAGCCCTTGTGGTGTGCCGTATGCACTTGTTGTATAGTCAGGATATAGCGATTCTGGATAAATGATTGATTGATTGATATATATATATATATATATATATATATATATATATATATATATATATATATATATATATCATACAATATCTGTCTCGCCTTTTTTCTCCCTCTTTCTCTATCACCATATCTTCACCATCTCTTGCTGGTCACCCTGTTTGTGAGAGAGAGATAGAGAAAGAGAGAGAAAGAGAACGAGAGAGAGAGAGAGAGAGAGAGGGTGTAAATGTTGATGAGCATCTGTCTGTCAGAGGAGACGATCGAGTGAAGAATGGTGTACGCCCTGTTGTACGCCTTCGAGTAAATGATGAGGTTATGGTGAACCCAAGATATACAATTTCGTCGACTCCAACGATGGCAGTTGAGTCTACTGTGTAGATGCGGAGTGTATTCTTTTTTCTCAATGTACAGCGCCTTGGTCTTATGTGCGGCTAGAGGCAGTTGCCAGAGTATGGACGACTGATTGACGATGTCAATGGCGTCTTGGAGTGGTTGACGGCTATCGTGTAGACCAAACAAACGGTAGAACTTCAGGTCGTCTGCGTAAGCACGGCAGGTGACGTGCTCGCGAAGTTGAGGTATGAGATCGGCGGTGAAGACGTTAAAGAGGACGGGACCAAAAACCGTTCCCTGTGGCCTTTGGCACTCCAAATAGAATGTCTTTTGACAATGAGAAGACAGAGTTGACTCGTACTTGGAATGTGCGGCCATCGAGGTAGTTACGTATCTAATTGACGACGGGTGTTCTAAACCCGTAAGAGTTGAGTTTCAGCACAAGCTCGTTGTGGCAGACTCTGTCGACTGCCTTGTCGAAGTCGAAGTAGATCACGTTGACGTCCTCCTTCTCGTCGACGGCGAGTGCCCAGTGGTCGAGACACTGCAGAAGCTGCAGCTGCAGCTCGGTCGATTTGCGGGCAATGAATCCGAACTGCTCGGCGGGCACGATGTTGCGGGCGGCGATGTGCTGCAGCATCGACTGCTTCAGAATCCGCTCGAAGACACGGCAAGAAAAACAGGTGCTCGAAATGGGACGGTACTGGAGCGGGTCGGTGGCGCCCTTCTCCTTCGGAATGGGAGTGATGAAGGAGGTCTTCCAGAGGGATGGAACGACTCCTGTCGATATACTTGAATTGAAGGTCTGTGAGAGCGGCTCGGCGACAGAGATGGCGACTAGCTTCAAGAAAAGCATGGGGATGCGGTCTGGAGTGAGAGCATAAGAGTTTGTCTCGTGCTGATGAGACAAACCGGGCATCCGAGTTTGTTTAGTCGTCCGCGACAAATCGGGCGGCCGGGTTTGTCGTGTCAGGCAATAGTCCACGACAAACTGGCCGAACGGGTTTGTCGTGGCATCGATCAGCCACAGCAACAGACACTTTTTTCGTATTTATCGTATATTCACAACAAATCAATCAGTTTGCTATGTCGACGCAGTTTGTCGCATAAACTCGAAAAATTTCAAGCGCACTTCAGATGCATACCAGAAAACACAAAAAAAATATTTTTAGACGCCTTATATGAAGTGGTCCAGTGCTCGATCAGATCACAGACGATGTGCGGTGCAAAGTACGGCATGCACGTCGACTTATCCTGGTGGGGTACGGTAGGCGTAAGGTTGTCGTCGGCAGTGAACACGGAAGAGAACGCCGCCGAGAGGAGAGCGACCTTGGCATCATCCTTGACGACAGAATGACCAGTACTGTCGCGTAGTATGAAGTTGGACGAGCGAGTGGAGGGGCGACAGTTGACGTATCTGTAGAAGCGTTGCTTGTCGTTGCTTCGAGCAATAGCGCGCTCGACAGAACGTGTGTACTTGGCAATGAGGCGCTTGCAATTGACGTCGCAGTCGTCGAACTTCTGCTTGCGGGTGTCGCAAGGGAACGTCAGTTATGCCTGGAAGAGCTGTTCCCGGTGGGCGGTGATACTGGCCAAGTATTCCGGTACTCGTATCCCATGTGGAGAGGATCTCTTCATGGAAACGAACCAATCGATGGCTTGGTGGATGATGTCGGGGAAGATGACGTACATCTCGTCGGCCGACGACGAGGCGCGAAAAAGGTTCGTGGCACGTCCACTATAGCAAAGGTGATGCGGTCGTAGTCGGCAGACTCATAGTCTCTCCTCCAAGTGACAGGGAGGGCGACGCGTGGAATGGCAGGGACGATGGAGATTCCGAAGTGATCCAAAGTGCCGAGAGGGGCAGTGATAGACCAGGATGTATCAGAATCAGAATCAGAATATTCATAGCACATGGCAATGTAATTTACGGTGAGGTTACGGTAAAGTACAGTAATGCGACGCCTACTGCGAGTTCCAAGAATACGGATTTTGGTGGTCCCGTGGATGCGTACGTATTGTTGGTGATGCTTGTCATCCCCTGCTTGCGGCTTCTGGGGAAGTTTCGATCTAGGCGGCGGAAGATCCTTGCTCCGACGATCGATCGCGAAGAGACGTCTCCGAGAGTTTCATCGTCTTCGAGGATTCCTCTCCAGTCTCAATGCCGTAGATGTAGATAGCAGCAAAACCGAATACCGGTCCGGTCAATGGCCTCCGCCGCACAGCATTGTTTAGGGGTCGGGGGGGGGATAACAGGGGTAGGCACGCGACCGCGCGCTGGCAGAGAAATGAGAGGAATGATAGGATGTATAGGAGGTTGTGAACACTGCCACCGTATACCGTTACTTGTAGACAGGCGTAGACAGGCACATGAACAGTACGTTTTATATTTTCTAAGATACACAGTTCGCCAAATTTTCGGTAAAGAAAGAACTGATACTATCATAAAAAAACTGATACTATCATAAAAAAAACTGATACTACCATTTTGAGACGATAAGATACAAAGTATCCAATAGTATTGCTGTGATTAGTGATAGAAGCGGAGTATGGGTGCAAAAGAGTTTGGCGTTCAGCGAGCAGCTTCACTTCCACGTGTAGCACAGAGGAGTGTCGTGGAATGTCCAGGCAGTCGCATTCGCTTGATACGCGTACAATTCGGCAAGATCCGTCACGACGATTCGTTGAAAGCCTTGATCAATAACCGTTATAGACAACTTGATGTCCCTTTCATGATGTGAACGGCTGATTTCAGCAATTGGATATGCTACCTTTATGATCAACTGCATGAAGTGGTATGTTTGCGTTGCAGGTTTCTTCCGACGCGCAGTATCCCGCCAGATGTAGTAGCCGAGGTTCTCTCCCTTTCAATGTCGATTGATTGGTGAGAATTTTCACCGCTGTGAACAGAGAATGCAGATGATCACATACACATAAACAAAACCTACCTCTGAGCGTAGTTTCATCAACATATTGCGAGTGATACAAGGGCGTTAGTTTGCCATTGCAAGTTGTGTTGAACCTTTTCAGATTGTTTTCAGAAAGATCGGGACGGACGAGACGACCGAGATCGCGTTGGGAAAGAGTGTGTGACAGGGAGGGACGAGCTCACGGTTGGTCGTAACTGTGTAGCCTTGGCGTAGAAGGTCGGCGGATGTGAGCGCAGTGTGTGGACTGCTGCGCTTTTGCCCAACCGGTGTGTGTTTGCGATACAACGACAGCAGCGGTTGCGTTTGCTGAACTTGCCTTATTGGCTGGTACGAAGGTGCGCGTTAGAAAATCGTCAAGTATCGTGTTGTGCCAGATTCTATCGTTCACCCCACCCTCTCGCGCAAAGAGTACTCATGAATCTCTTGGATCGGGAACTACACTTTCACCTTTACTTTGACATGTTTGGTACCTGTAGTTTTAACTGCTGCCATACATGGTTTCCGTTTTGTAACACACATGCTGAGAAATCGAGATTTGCGAAAACCTTAATAAAACGTTTCAGTCATTATCAGATTATCATCAAATACAAATGCTGATAACTACCTGCATGAAACCGAGTTTTTCTCCGGGAGACTTCGTGAAGCGACAAAGAGTCTCCATCTTCTGGTGGGAGAACGAAGGTCCGTTGAAACACTAAAAAACATAAACGATGCAGAGACAGTTGGAACTAACCATTGCAACGGTGCTGTTTGGGTGGAAGAGTTGCACGGAGAAAAGAGTAGCAGAGCCGATTTTGTTGCATTCTGCCATGTTCTCTTTGTAGCCAAAATCTGCGAGAGAGCTGGATATATTAGACAGCAGTTGAGTGGTATAACATGCTATTTGTAACAGTTGGACGACCATCTCTCGGAATGGAACGTGTACCAATGGGCTTGTGGATTTGCCGCCCTTAATTTCGGTTGCTCTGGCAGTCGGCAACTACATAACTCTCCACAACTGTCAAACAGCGTATGTATACTGCCACGCGTCAACGACTTATGGCAAACACATTCGTACAAATGTGATGCGCAACTGCCGAGAGACGGTACGACACTTCAGAAAGACGTAATGCACGTTTTCGATGCAAAAATGTGTGAATGTTGGTGATTGAAATGCAAGCAACCCCAACCAGCAAGAAGTCAACAACTGATAGAAAGATGAAATCTCAGAAGAAAAATCACGTGTGCGCTAGACGAATGCAACATTAAGAGGATGAGTACTGAATAATCACGAAGAGGGGAAAAAATTGATATGATTGTGCAAGACAATAGAAATGTGAGAATCCTGCAAGGCAAGTTGCCGCAGACCACTGATGAGAGTGAAATTGAGAGGAGACACCTGATTGTGAGAAGCTTGCTTACGTGCTGAGAGGGTGCGAAGCTCATTTGAAAACGGGAGTGACGGACACGTATTCGCAAATCTTGATTTCTCAGCATGTGTGTTATACACAAAAAATCTTTGCTTTTTGAAACCCCCATTGTAGACCTCGATTAGTGAGATTATCGACTGTATTTGTCGAAAAAAGCCGCTTCTTCGCGGTGCTTTCATAGCTTTCAGATTTTTTAACTTTTCCCAGGAACTGCCACTATAACAATTCTTTCTCATTCACTTTCTGATAAAAGTGTTTTTTTTTCTAATGTTCTATGAACTTACTACTAAAGTGAACACATCGTGCAACTAACAAATACTATGGAAAGGGCAAACGCGTGGCGCTTTTGCTACTCTGCGCTTCACGGCCGCCGACAGCGTGATGGTTGTACAAAAAACAGTCGACACCGTCTTTCACCAGCAAACTCTCTGGTTCCAAGCGCGCAGATCAACTGCTAGTACACGCAACGTCACACTCCCCCCGATATTCATACACAAAATATACAATCACTAGTCTAGTTTCCGACGCTGTTTGCAGAAAAAAACGTGAAAACAACGCTTGTGCGCTGGCCTCTTCACAAAACGAACAATGTGTCACGGAGTGTTCGTTGAAAACCGAAATTATCACACATCTTATTGGTCAAGGTATTCTGTCATGTTTATGACATGGTCGAAACATCAATGAAGCACGAATCGTTTATTGGTTAGCACGCCAGGGGCAGATCTTTTTTCGAACACACCAGAGCAGGTTTGCCCGGTGACCTGTTTCGCAGACAGCGGAGAACAGAGCGTTGAACGCGGTGCGGTACTCGACGCTGAAGCGAGCTTAGTTCGGAAACATGGAACCAACAAACTTTGTCGCGTAGTAAATGACTGGATTGAGACCAATGGATGTGTTGATGATGACAGCGACGCCACACTGCACGAACATCTGCGTCGTACTCGACACCTGGCCAATATGTGCGACTTTGATCAGGTGCAAGACTCACCTGCATGAGAGCGGCTGCCGTGAGAATGACCATGCCAATAAACCAGCCACCAATCGTCACCGCCATTGTCCAGTAGAGAGATCTCATGATACGACGCTGATGTTGAGAAGAGGCTGGAAACATACTGTATTACCGCACACATGCTACACGCTTCCCACAACTCATTCGACTGATTCTGCACTGAATCAAAGCATACATCATGATGATGAATGCAAATATGGCGAGCATGATCGCACAGTGAATCGTTTTCCAGGAACCACCATACGATTCCAGAACCATACACACTGTGAAACTGAAGAATGAAGATGAGTTGAACTCTTTTAGAGATTTTCAAAAAACGTACACCTTATCTTCGATATTTTCGAATATCACTTTGAGATGCGCAATACTGTACACAAAGAGTGCGAATATGTGCAGCGATAAGTATTTCCATTTCGAATTTGAGAGCGAAGAAGTGTACCTATAACCTATTGTACTTGTCTACCGTAAAATAAAGTTACTTTGTCGGGCATAGCACGTTGTAAAGACGATCCACTGCAATCGACAAGTGGATGAAAGCACTAGCATTCATTCCTTCAAACATTGTTCATGACTTGAATTTCTAGAACAAATCACACCTATCGCGGGTAACAACTGAAGATACGTGCAGAGACGTTGATTGAGTAGAATAGGATAGGGATGGTACAACATAGTATAAAAGTATGGCAAAAGGTTGAGTTGTTGGACAAAGTCGGAGAAACATCCCACAGCAACCATTATTAGACAAGGGGACTGCAGAGATCTGTAGTATGTTTCATTAGGAGAAAAAGTTTAATGTCCAACTTTGTTTTAATTGTGACAACAACCATGCACAGATTACCGATGTAGGATGGGATCGCCACGAATATAACGACACTGACTACTGTAAAGCAATACAACTTTTTTTAACGGAATAGTATGTGAGAAATACCTGTCCGCATGAAAATATGATCATATTGAACGCCATAAACGAATGTGTTATTCATTGTTGGAAAATACCAGTTTACCAGTATCTGAAAACAAGCAGATGTTGTTAGCAATGAGTCTGTAAACGTTCAGCGCAATGAGTCTGTAAACGTTCAATACGAAGTACTATTACTGTGCGAACTCCACCTACATGCCTACCGTTGTGTGTTTCGTTTATATGACAGTGAAAACCAAGTTTATAGAACAGCGATAACAAACGGAGTTAATTATCAAGAAGTTACTCACTGACATTTCATTTCTCTTGTAGTTAATCAATTCGTCTAATAAGCGAACTTCCGCTTGTTCGATTTCCCAAGAGAGCAATTGTTTAAGAAAATTCTACAATCACCGACTAGAGTAAAACAACTCTCTAACTTTTACAAGTGAAGTGTCTCAGGTTTATAATTCTAAACTGAACAAAACAATGTTCAATTTCTAACTACGAGCCTCCTGAACGAAGTTGTTCATGATCATTTTCGTTATAAGCACGTTTTGACACTAACAAGAAAAAATGCCCGCACAAATGTCAAAAAGTGAATTCGAGAGCGTGAATCACGTTATTGGCTATGATTAGCGATGTAAAAGTTGTTCTAACAGATGAGAGTATTTTTACTGTTTTTCAACATTCAATCATTCAAACCGGATTATGTAGACATCAAAGCGCTTTTGCTAGTGTACTGTACTGTGAACGAAACAATAACAGATACGCACCACATTTGCATTCACACTTTGGATACTGCTGTACATTGTTATGTCTAATGAGTTTTCAGTGCTTGTTTTGTTTGGTAAGGACGTAAGACTTTACCACCTATATATGATATATCTATTCATCAACCGTATCTATGGTAATACTATTATATACTGCTAAGTTGCTTTTCTATTGCCCTACATTAGTCCTTTAATCAGGTCACGGGAGTTTAATCATAAGTTTGCAACAGGAGAAACTCAATGATACTGATTGTAAGATGTAAGTCATGACAATTGCATTATGCGAACTTTCTGTTTGCACGCTTCTGGAAAAAAGAGTCATTGAAATGTTGTTGTTTTTTGTTAAGATTCAAGAGCTCACAAAGTAAAGTTGTTACTGTGTCATTGGTTATCAATGATATCGAGTGTCGATCACTACATAGAGAATACTTAACAATCTGTAAGAAGTAAAACTTTGAGAAAAAACAATTAAAACGTATTTTTGAAAAAAGTGAAATGTCGCTGTAACTACGCTCAGGCGCGAATCTTCGAATTGCACAAATAAAGAGAGTAGCGGTTCACAGTACATGTGACTGTGTAGTTTGTTTTGTGAATACATTAGCGTTTAACCGGAACTTACGGCGAATAGGAAATCACACCATCACACCACCACACCACCACACCATCACACCATCATACCACTCACACAACCCACACCTCCACTACTGTACACCTCCACACCACCCACACCTAGTGTTTGGACCAATTTATCGACCAGATTTCTGGTCGAATGACCGGCCAAAATAAAACCAATGACCGGTTATTTTCTGGTTGGCCAGAGAAATGACCGGCCAAAATAAACCGGTTTTGAGAAATCTGGCCAAACCAGAACCAGAACCAGAAATTTCTGGTTTTCAAAAAACCAGAAATTTCTGGTTTTGTAGTTTGTACCTCTGGTTTTTTGGACCGGTCAATATCATTTCTCGATTCTCGAATGAGATGAGGTATGATGAGGACATTTCATGGCTAAATGACAATGAGACGTCACATTTCTCGAACGACCGCCAAACCAAAACCAGTACTGGCCAAATGAAAACCAGAACCAGAAATTTCTGGTTTTTTTCGACCGAAAACCAGAAATATCTGGTCCGGCCAATGACCTGGCCAATTTTTTCTGGTTTTAAATGACGCTGGTTTTGAAAAGGGCGCCAAATTTCTGGTTAACCAGAAATAAACCGGTAATTTGGTCCAAACACTACCCACACCACATATAGGAAATCACACCACCACACCACCACACCACCACACCACTCACACAACCCACACCACCACACCACCACACCATCAACATAATCAGTCGTAGAGAATAGTGTGGTTGTGTTAAGTTGTGGTGGTGTGCTTGTGTGATGGTGTGGTGGTGTGATGGTGTGGTGGTGTGGTGGTGTGGTGGTGTGATGGTGTGAACTCCATATTGCCGGAACTTACACTCCGTTACACTTTGTGAAACCGTTATCTCTCACCGAACATGGAGAAAGGAAAGGGACGGCTTTATTTCGGCGGTTGCATCACATGCACATGTATGTACAGAACATCACCACATCACTTGGAAATAATGTGAGCGGGAGAGGTCGGATAGAAGGAAATAGCACAAGCTGGACAAGGTGAACATTGTTTATCAGCTTGCTTCCGACATAAACATGTTAGCATGCCGACAGAGACGACAGGGTGCAGAGAACAAAAAGCGCACCCAAGGTGCAGTGTCGTTACTGTACGTACTGTGATTATGTTAGTCTGTTTCCGCGTCCTTATCAGTCCGCAGCACTCCACCTAACCATATTTTTTGCGGAAGTCTCGCACACACCTCTCGCAAAACGTGCGAAAACTATGTGTTTTGCTACAGAGTCACATCACGTACAAAAGATATCACAGCTTTTGTGGGACGTGTGAGTGAAACACTCGCGTCAATTGTGGGGCACCTCGGAAGGCTCAACATAAACGTAGCTGAAGTCAATACTGGTAGCTTACAAAAAAACGGATGACGAGCCAAACAAAAACTCGAATCAAATACCGTGGGCTATACCAGAGCCTTTGTCTAGGTGCTCACTACGCTGTATTAACTGATAACAAACCGTCCCAAACACGATTAGAAGAAAACCTATCACTGAACATACCGCCCAAATTGCTTCGAAATCGAGGAACTCGCTTTGAAAAAATCATACAGTAACAATCTTCAACGTGAGTTATTTGATTCATACACATATAAAAAATCAGTGAACCTCAAAAACTTTCTAGAACACGAAAAAAAACATTAAAGGGAGTGTACACTCTAAATTTCGAAGTTGAGTTAGCATCGGGATGTGAAAATATGTTGAAAAAGATGTACTTTTGTCAATGCAACTATGTGTCGGAGATATATATAAATTCGGTGAAAAATTCTGTTGAACATTGAAAGTTGGCACCAATTGGCACCAATTTCTGCATTTTGATACATTTTGCGCTCAATTTTCACCAACTTGCAGACATTTTCAGCAAATAGTTGTAATGACAAAACTGAGTCGTTTTCGACATATTCTCACATCCCGGTGCTAACTCAACTTCGGAATTCAGAGTGTACACTCCCTTTAAAAAGCAACCGCACTGCAACATAAACGCCGCAGAATGAAATTTTGTGAAATCAATTATTTTGCGTTGTGCCTGCACTTTTGAAAAACGAGAAAAAGCGCGAAAACAAGACACTTTTGACTTTTCCGGATTTGTGACACTCATCTTTGCAGTTGAAAAAAGACTACAAAAACTTTTTTGTCATGACAATTTTTTTCGTTGCGTTTTTGAATTTTTATTTCCATCGACCGGCATTCTGTAATGTCGGTACCATTGCTGTTTTAAGTTTCAACGTCAGTTCATCTATCCCCAGAGTTTTTTTTTACTACCACAGGGTTTTTTTCTGACGGATCGTACAGTACGGAAGTTAATTCAAGAAAGAAGATGGAGATGTTTTAAGAGCAGCACAAATAGGAGTAGGGAAAACAGATGAGAAAAACATAGACATGCACAAAACATGTATTAGATGTTTTGTGAAGAAGAGCGGAGAAAAAAGAAAAAAAGTAAGAGAGGTGATTGCAAGCATGAACAAAAAAGCCACGGAGTTTTCGCGTGAAAATATTCCCTTTTGAGGTTTAATGATGTCATTCTTTGAAAAATGAATCAAAAGCATGAGAGGTGCATAAAGGAATTATTGTTGTGATAACAGACACTCACTCAGAGAAATTAGGCTACATAAAAAAGAAGCTACTAGCTATTCACCGAACATCGAGCACACAACATCTGTCTCCATGGATCTATGGACAAACCAGAGAACAAAATATTCATGAAAGGTGAATACTTTAAAAACATAACTGATTTGTTGTTTGTAAGCTTGCACTGCATGTACGCGTACGGATATAAACCGGCACGTCGCATATACTTTCATGCAAATCTATTCACAGCTTTTATAACCATAACAATTATTCCATAAAGTCTTTAGCAGCAAGTGCGTTGACGGCCGGCTGTAGACGAAAAAGACAGAGAACACGTACAATCAAACGCTATCGAATCAAAAAAAACAAAGAAAAATCGTAAATCGGGTTTAGTTTGTTGAGGTTACGAACAACAAATCAGTAATGTTTTTAAAGTATTCACCTTTCATGAATATTTTGTTCTCTGGTTTGTCCATAGAGGCAGATGTTGTGTGCTCGATGTTCGGTGAATAGCTAGTAGCTTCTTTTTTATGTAGCCTAATTTCTCTGAGTGAGTGTCTGTTATCACAACAATATTTCCTTTATGCACCTTTCATGCTCGTGTGTGTTTTGTGGGTAAGTGTCTAGGAAGGTTCCAAAAAAAACGGGGTAAACAAACTGTGAGTCTGAAGAATATGTACTATATATTTACTATGTACTTTGTTTGCTAATAAGTTATATGTACTGTGAACTATGTACTATGTTTGTATCTGTATCAGCTAGTCTACATAAACACCACAAGTACATAAGTTCATAGTGAAAAGAGGTTGAATCGTTGAATGGGTGCGCGTTCCCTCAACAAACACACGCCATTAAAGGAGAGGTGTACGGAATAATAACACGAGGTTGACATAATCAATGTTGATATGGTGATTAAATTGAATCAAACATAAAAATTCTACTAATCAATTTAAAAGTAATATAAAATGAAATAGCATCTTGAAAATCAGGCAATCGGCGCTTCCTTCGCGGTGAGGTACAAATTTGGCACGAGTTTCCAATGGGAATTTAGATACAAGCTTGGTCCCGCCACGGACCTAGAGACTTTTGTAGAAATCGTTTTGACGTGAGACATCAGCTGGTCATTTCATTTTTACATTGCGTACTCCTCTTCTTTAACACCGCGTTAACAGTATGATGATTAGATAGAGTTGAGAGTTGGTGGTGTCCTCTTTTACCATTGTTCGATAAGTAAGATGTAAGATGTTCAGGTCTTGCATACAATGAAATTTTTTATCGACCATGTTCTATATTCTATTTTGCCGGTTCATCGTGGCGAAAGCGGCGTCATCGACGATAGCGTGGATTTTAGCCCCCACTCGAGCCAGCTTCTGTGTCCTTCAGATTCGGGTTCACGTGTCTGGAAAGAAAAGACATGGTAATTGATCGACGCAACACAATTTAACGTTTCTTGCATTTACTTCACAACGGCAACAATCACTGACCTCAAAACGAACCAAGCGTGAGCTTTCAACTAAAAACTATAAATTCCAACTTTTAAAAATACTTTGGCTGTGGCCTACTTCTGACGATTTTTAAAAACTTTTACATGACTAATTGATGGTTCAAATGCATTTGAACGAAAGTGGTACGTGCAAGTGGTGATCCGAATCGATCATCGCACGCTCTGAGCGCAATATTTTAAATTCCCGCGCTACTGTCGCACTGTCTGATCCTCTTTTTTCGCGTGCTCTCTCGCTTTCGCAAGCGGTCATTCGCTGTCATCTCGCGCAGTGAGCGGTGTGCCACAGGCAAAATGGGCGATGAGCAAAGAGGAGAGGGCGAAAAAAAAAAGAGGAGAGGGCGCCCCTATGATCTTTATAATAATAATAATAATTTATTGCAGAATGATATCCGCGTCACACAAAAATATGAGCAATCAAAGATATACGAGAAAGATTATGACGAATCTCCAAGAAAAAAGTATAAACAATTGACTACTACACTATACACGTTTCATCGTAGATAGGGGGATGCTTTCATCCAGCCCGCGGGAGGGACAGGAGCGATGGAGGAAATCACTTGCGAAGCCGCGAGGCTTGCACTAGACAAGAGCATCCATATCACAAAAAATCACGTGTAGAATGCGAAAAAAAGGAATATAGAATGATTTGAAGGGAGGGGAAGGGAAAAATTATATACAGTGCAATAGTGGGTGGGCGTCTATAATTGTGGGTGGGTCTGGTCCTGGTGGGCTCATGGATGTGGCAGGGAGAGAGTGTGTGCGGGTACACTTGTGTGACTTGAACGGCGCGGCAAAGGTGTAAAGGTGTTGTACTCCTCGACCATGGATAGCGGAAGCGGGGAGTGTATGGAGCGAGCGGATCGAAGGGCACCAGTCAGTGGATAGAGTATCCACCGAATTCATGACTCACCAACATGGACTACTGTGCTTAAAATCTTACAGAGACAATTTAAGTTGCTTACATAGATTGATTTTAGAGAGCTTGTTGCGAAAGTGTATTGATTTTTGTGATTTGAAAATGAGAGTATGATATTTCTTTAGAATAATTATATGTCTTGCGACGCGAAGAGTGAAATAGTTGAAACGTATAGTGTTACGTGTGAAGGGGATCTGTAGACCGAAAGACCCTTGTCTACCATGCGTTGGTTTGTATTCGAAATACTGCGAAAAGCGTGTGGGTGTCTCACCCTTGAGCATTTTGAACGAGAGAGTGAGATCGTGAGACGCACGACGCTCAATGAGGGTTTTGAGATCAAGAATGCGCAATCGGAACTCATAGGAGGGCATCGACTGGGGATAGCCACTATCTGGGTAACAACGATAGAATACTATGCGAGTCTAGTATTGTTGCACTTTTTCTAAAGCACGTATATCCTTTTTGAGGTACGGATTCCATACTGGGCTAGCGAAATCCAAAATAGGGAGAACATAACACTTATACAGCTTCATGAGAATTAACTTATTGTTTGATGTGACAGAGCGAACGAGCAGGCGGGCTCTCCTCATGGCTAGCTTGACGCGAGATGCAGCGTTCGTGGACGGGGAAATAGTGGGGGTGACCGAGAGTCCTAGGTCGCGTACGCACTCAGAGACAGTAAGAGGAGAGCCATCTAAAGTATACACAGTGCGGGGGTTGCGTGAACCAATGTGAATGGTCTGACACTTGGAAAAATTCTAGCTCGAGTTGCCACTCCTTCGCCCAGGCAAGTATGTTGTTAATAGATTTTTGCAGAGACGCAGTGCGCATAGCTCGTGTTTTGAATTCAAAACAAGTATAAATGTTCACATCATCAGCAAATATCCTTATTTTTACATCACTCGTAACAACACCCTCTATGCCAATAATATAAATGAGAAATAAAATTGGACAAAGCACCGTTCCCTGAGGCACACCGGAAGTAGAATTACACTCTTCAGATAAAGCGTTACCAACTTTTACACGATATCTACGTTCATACAAAAAAGATTTTAACCACTCCAATAAATGTCCACGAATACCAATAGATTTACATTTGCATATTAACTTGTCTATAGAGACCGTATCGAAAGATTTCTTAAAATCAAAATATACAACGTCAATCCATTGACTAGATGCGCTCGCTGCTGTCCAATCCTCGAAACACGCGAGCATCTGCGTAGTAACTGAGCGCCCGGCCCGAAAACCATACTGCTCTGCTGGGAGAAGAGAGCGCGATTCTAGGAATTCAAATTACAACTTGCGCAAATACCGTTCAATAATTTTAGATTGGGTACATGTAATAGAGATGAGCCGGTATGAAGTAACAGGTGATGAATCGAGACCGGGTTTGGGAATGGGAGTGACAATAGATGAGAACCACAAACGGGGGACGCGACATAAACCGAGAGAGACATTGAAAATATGCGCATAAGGGAGACACAATTCTGATGCGCACTCTTTATAGAATCTCTGTGGAATTCCATCAGAAGACAGAGAGCAGGAATACTTGAGGGAGCGCAAGATTGGAAATAGTTCATGCGGCATAATAACAGGCACAGAAAGGGAATCACAAGTTCTATCGAAAATCGGCGGAACGAAACCATTGTCGCGTGTGAACACAGAGGCAAAGTAATCGGAGAAGGCAGCAGATTTTGCAGCGTCTGATACTAGGGCATTACCACGCTCGCACAGCATTTTATTTGGGAGAGTGTTTTTAGGTTTCAAAAGTGAGGAAATGTACGAATGAAATGATTGTGGACTGGCGACTGGACAGATACTTTTGTTTAGCTATATTTTTTGAGTATTTTTTGATGTGGTGTGAGAGGTTTTGCGAAACACGAGAGAAGAGGGGATCATTGGACATACCGGATTCGAAAAGAAAAAGTTTTTGGTGGAAAAGGGAACGTATGTGCGGCGAGTAAGTGGCCCATTTCGTTTTGCGAACAACAAAGGGAACAAACTGCGCGAATAGAGACAGAACAAATGCAGAAAATCTGTTGTACATGTCATCAATGTCACAAAACCCATCAAAAATGTGAGACCAATCACAAACAGCGAGAGCACGCCTCATGGAAGTGTAATCGCCCTTACCAAAACAGGGATAAGGTAACGATATCACATCCGGATCACCGGCACATAACACAACAGAGATAGACATGAGATCGCACGAGGGGGTGAACGGCTCGGACACGCGCGCAGATTGGACAATAGGCCCCATTATACTTTCACGCTGACGCTGACGCGACGCTCACGCTCCCGTGCAAAACATGCAACTATTGATTTCGTTGACGCAGCGTGATGAAAATCGATAGGTGCATCTTTTACACGGGAGCGTCAGCGTCGCGTCAGCGTCAGCGTGAAAGTATGATGGGGCCTAATGCTCGCCTCGTCACATAACATCCAATCAATACATCGCGATTCGCGGGTCGGGTCGGTAACCATGTGCACAAGGCCGAACGAGTCAATCATATCACAAAAACGCTTTCCCTTGCTAGAGGTGTCCGACACGTCAATGTGAAAATCACCTACTACGACAATGGGGTGGTTACACGCAAAAAGATCGGAGAGCAGATCAATAAGAGAGTCATCATCCGCGCATTTGGTATTGGGAGGGCGATAAACACATATTATGCGAAGAGAAGAAGTGGAGGTAGAGACATCAACGGCAACAATGTCACAGGGCAATCGGCAGAAAAACGGAACACGCGACACGGAAAACTTAGATTTACAAAGTATGAGAGAGCCACCTCCGCGCGCATTGCGGTCTTTACGGAATACGGTATATGGCAGATCAGCAACAAGTTGAGAATCAAGAACAGTTTTGTCTAGAAATGTTTCTACGATCAAAAGAAAATCGGGACGTTTTATAGAGAGAAATGCATGCAATTCAGGGAGTTTATTTTTACATGAACGGGCGTTGAAATACGAGAGAGTGGAAGTGTGACGCGAATTCAAAAAGCCTGTTGCTGCGGCTCGGCCATGTGCTGGTCCCCTCCACCCATCGTCACTCCGAAGAGATCAGAGGACGGCGCGGCACCAACACTCGACACGGGCGGCAACGACGGATACTCGGACACAGAGGGGAAACGACGAGCGGCGAAAGCGGTGGGGCGGGGCGTGGCGGGCGGGGCAAGATGAGCAGAGACAGACTGAACAGGCTCGCCGGGGCGAGGCAGAGTGCGGCGGAGGGAGGGGATGTCGTCTCGCAGGACGATCCTGTTGGCGTAGATGACATAGTCCTTGCCGGTCTTCTCCCTCCTGTCCTTGCACTCGGTGTTCAGCTGTCGCCGATTCCGGCTGCGACTCGCGGATGTAGATACCGGGCACGCTTCCCCGGTTGCGCGTGTATCCCTGGATGAACGCAGTCGCGGCCAGAGACGAGGCGAACACCACCTTGACAGTGCGCCCTTTGGGGCTGGACTTGCCCATCCTGTACACGTCAACCACCCTGAACTCCACGCCAAGGGTGTTGGCGATGTTCACCACACGGTCTTAGTCCTCGTTGGCCCTGGCCTGGGGCTGGTAGGCGCGCGACTCGCTCAGACCGTACAGCACAGCACACCTCCTCCTATCGATCTCCTCAACTTCCTCTCTTACCAGAGAACACACAGTGGGGCGGTCGATTGTGGAGGGAGCGATGCGGGTCAGCACAGTGGAACAAGTCTGCAGCACGAGACGCGCATACTCGGGAATTGCTATGCCTTCAAAACACTCTTGAATGGCTTTCGAAAAGACTGACCGCACCTTCAGTCGCCAACGAGAGAAGTCAGACGGAAAAGGCTCTTGCATGGCGGCTTCTTTGATCACTGTTATCGTTCGAATGCGAATACCGTTATAAATATTTTTGTTTTCTGCTTGAGTCTCCTCACGACTAGAGAGTAAATCAAATGCGACTAGAAAAAACTTTTTTTTGCCCTGACCCGGCGAACTTTTTCCTTAAACTATAAAACGTTCACGTTGCTCATAGCTCAAAATGACACTTTTTTTACCACTCTCGTTCACATCTTGTTTGCATAGTGTATCGAGTGGTCAACAAAAACTACACTTGAAAGGTCGAAGCGAAAGTAAACACGAAGAATAAAAAGGGATGAAATGCGAAAGAACTTTGACTCGGCCACCGGACTTGACAGCTTGACACCGACCGTCTGGTTGCTGGTTGTATGCTAAACGGACAACGAGAAAACACGAGGAACTCGCCATGTTTTGCATGGGCGGGGAGTGTCGGCCAGGGTTCATGTGCGTGTGCGACTACGGATGTGACTAGCGCCAACACCCTTCTGTCATGTCTGTCGTCTTTGCAGGCGAGGGATGCATGGACGAGTGCTATGACTGCGCCCTGTACGCGCAGTACTGCGACAAGACAGAAGTGGGTGGCGTGTTCACTGGTTAGACACTAGACAGACGTGTGGCTATAGCATGAGTGCGCGTTACCGTTTTTTTTTACAACTTCACAACATTGTAATTACGTGTTGTAAAAACCTAATAACTTTTGTTTTATTATGTGTCGTTTCAGGTGCAAGCGCACATGCGGTATTTGTACTATCATGATGAAACAACAAAAAAACACTGCTTCGAATAAGCGTTCAGTTTATTGATACAGGAATTACCTTTTTTTACAAAGTGAATTAAATTTTTGATGTCTTACTATCGGTAAAGTGCGGAATACCCATAACGAAAACCATATACAATTAACAAAATACACTGAAACACAAGTATGTAATAGCCGAATCTCGAGTACATGAATGCCTCACTCAATGACTACGTGTCTGGAGATGAGGTTGTAGAGCTGTTCCGGGTCGTCCGACTCCAGACGATCCTTCTCCGACCTGCAATCAAACAACACTACAACACTCACTGGGAGAACGATAACGATATATGCGTGTATGTATATTGGGTCCTCCGTTTTTGCGGTCCGCAAATTACAAGAGAAATGACGCAGACACGAACCAGACAATCGGTCGATTATGGAAATGATCTTGTTCGCCAGAAGCGATTGTAGGTTTTGTCGAATATCTTGATCATGGACACAAAATCTTGCAACGTAGGTTTGTTTGTATGTCTATCAAGTATGCTCTCATGAATTTTTGTGAAATTTTATCCAGTACAAATCGAGTTATTTCCAATTTTGTGTACAAAATAAGGGATAACTGCGAGTTGGTATCACTACTTTGATACAGAATCAGAGCACTCTATTGGGAGGAAGCATCCATGATCATGATAATATTGATCTTAATTTTACCCAATTTCATATTTTGATAACTATCATGAATACCAGACTAACTTTCCAAATTTTTGAACGTAGAGGTCCAGTAAACGGTTTGAAGAAGCTACCATCCAAAAATTGTAGAAAAAGATTCATCCGTTGAGGAGTTACATATTTCCGTTTATCGATCAGATATCGATCACGACTTCAATGCGAAATAATCAAACTACGTAGACGTAATGTACTCGTTTTTGCTTGAGGCTATTGCTATACCCAATGGGATCAATCCATCGCAATTCCATTACATTTAGATCACTTTTTCAGAATATGACGCGGTTACGGTAGTTGCTGCACTGGTGGCACTGTCTGGTTCTCTCTCTCTCTCTCTCTCTCTCTCTCTCTCTCTCTCTCTCTCTCTTCCCTTCGCTCGATCGAACCCACCCTTTGATGAACACCACGTACGTGGGCAGCTCGTTGATCGCGTGTTTCTTCGCCGTCTCTCAAAAAAAAACCCATCAGTGCAATGTGAATCCCGAACGAGTCGCGTACTCTTGCAGTCGACCACGTCGACTCTCAGGAACGCCGCCCTGTCCTGCACGGCTGCGATTTCGTCCAACATAGAAGGTTCAAGCATTCATAAAATATATACAACGGATGTCGGACAAGTTCTCTGTGCAAATCGCAATCCATGCCGGATGGTGGGGTAAACATAAATCTGTAAGAAACACGTAACAATAAACTTAAGTACATTTTGTGTGCACATAATAACGCTAAAACAAGTTTAAAAGTCGCTGGAAAATTTGAAAGTAGCGTACCCTCGGAATTCATAACTTCAATGTTACAATTTCAAGGTATTTATCCGTTTGATCTTTCTTTATTAGAAGTATAGTTATAGTTGGCCTTTATAATTCACCTTGAAAAGATCGTTATCTCATAAATAAGCTTCAAACATGCTAACAAACAGAGCTCACTTTAGATCTTACGAGGAGTGTTTGTGATGCCACAGTGGCGGATCCGGCTCATATTGTGCACAGGGGCAGTTCAAGGGGTCCCACATCGACTGCCAGAAATAAAAGTGCAACGGACCATTTTTGAATTTTTGGCGTTACGTTTTGTTTCCGGTTGCTTAAGCGTGTGATGCAAATTGCAGGTCGCGTACTCATCCATGGCTGTCTGTGAACAGATAGCGTGGCCGAGTGGTGTAGTGTACGACGTGGCAAGCGAGTGGTGGGGGTTCTATCCCTGCTTCTGCTAAATGTTTTGCTGATTCGAGTCGGACTTGTAGAATTTTTATTTTTTTACGGACATCACAACTAGTCAGTTATCAACGAATAATTTAATAATCAATCACTTGTTGTTGTCATCATGAAATTATTTGCACACACACTTACTTCATTTTTGTTAATGTTTTTTGGAGAAATTGAAAAACAAAACTTGACTTCTTACACTTATAAAATGTATGTACATGTTACTTTGGTGTCTGGTTCGTGAACAAAAAGAGTCTCAAATTCTACGTCCGAATCGAATCAACAAAACGTTTAGCGGAAGCAGGGATAGAACCCCCGCCACTCGCTTGCCACGCCGTACACTACACCACTCGGCCACGCTATCTGTTCACAGACCGCCATGGATGAGTACGCGATTTGCAAAAGCGCCTCACACGCTTAAGCAACAGGAAACAAAACGTAACGCCAAAAATCCAAAAATGGCCCTTCGCACTTTTATTTCTGGCAGTCGATGTGAGACCACCTGGGCTACCCCTGTGCACAATAAGAGCCGGATCCGCCACTGTGGCATCACAAACACTCCTCGTTAGCGTTTTTAAAGCAGAAGACGAACACTGGTACAACGAAATTCAAACTTCAAAAAAATCGTATTTAGATCGAAGCTGGAAATAACAAAAAAAAGGTGCTGAAATTTCGCTAGGCTTGTCCAAAGATATAAGACAACACAAGTGCAGTAACTTTTTGACACTTGTGACCGAACATTTGAATATGTCCTGTCAATATATCGCGCATCAGAAGAATGGTCAAATTTCTGTTTGCTTCTATTCATCTAAAAAATCTTGCATTTTCATCAATTGGGATTGAAACGTAGAAGTGTTGGGTGTGGTGATTGTGAAGGTAGGAAATGAAACTTCCAACCGTTGGAAGTGGATGCTGGGGACCCAGCAGAAGCTGACAGAAGCTGGCGCGTGGGGTTTTGCTCAGCACAAAGCGCAACTTGCGTTGCATTTTTGTCGAATACAAAAGTGGTGGACCGGAATCGAACCAGCGAGCTGATTATTGATAAACCACTCTGTTTTTAGTTGTTTTTATGTTTGTTAACAATTTCCTTTCTGTTTGTATTTTGCAAATTTTGTTTTGTTTGTATCAGTTGAACATGATCAACAGCGGTCGCGCAACGTCAACGTACAATTGGAAGGATTTTTGAAATGTAGTTTGTGTTTTTTTTTCAACTTTGTTAGATTGGTTATCTTACATGCAAAAAGACGTGCAAAAACGAACTGTCACGAAAAATCGAGTCTGTTGTTACGAACATGAAGAAAAAGTGTATGTTGTTGTTCAACGATAAAAAAGTTTAAATGAATTGTGTCCGTGTTATGAGATAACTGGGGGTGTTCTATTATGTGTATGTAATGAGAAGTGAGCGTGTGAATAAGAGTCAAACGGACATGCGTGTGACCAAATTATACGTAATAGTTGATCAGACATATCAGCATTCATCAAAAACTCAAGTTCGTGCGCAATTTTTGCGAAGCCGGATCAAGGTAGCTTTAATCTGGATTCAGAATCCACGTTCGCGGGCTAAAAATTCAAGCTTCCCCGGAACAATGTCGGCCAAACAGAAGTTTCGTGCGCGGACTTGAACCTCAATCTATGTTGTGACAGACTGGTGCGCTAACCACTAGGCCAGAACAGCTCGGTTTTGGACAGCCAGAGGTGAAATAAGGGAGCCAAAAAACAGCACTAAACGTTTCCGTACTGGAAACGTATGTAGGTATGTAATAAGGATTCTTGTGACCAGAGTTATAGGTTACGCTACCTATATATGCAGTGACAAGATAACACAATCAAACAAGAATATCAAATCTCGTAAATTGACGCAAATTGCGTTTAAAACAATTTTCTCAAAAGGCTTACATGAACTTACTAGCAATTTTCACTTGAACTATTGATTAAGGCCATTCTTTAATCATGACACTAGTTGATTCGATTTTCATTTGTCTTGAGTTCAATGACGACAATTAAATTGATCTTAGTTCCAATCTTCACATATTCTAGCAACTAGCTCGCAATTGGTTTCAAAGATGATAAAATACATTTCACAATACACTTCATCGAAAATGTATTTGTTGTTGTTTATAAAATTGTTTAAGTCAAGTATGGTGTAAAAAAAAGTTCTTGATGAGTGATGTTTTCTAAAATTTGCCCCTTCACTTGTTTCACATTCTGTCTCCAATCCAATAGAACGCGCGCGTATTCTCGAGCAATCATAAAGTAAAGTGAGTGTGGGGTGATGCTAGGTACAACCAAAAAACCGAATAATCAACTTTTGAAGGTAGTGTACCTTCTGGATTCGGGTGTATTTGTAGATATATTATGTCATCGTTTACGATGACTCACTTCACGCTTACACTCACGTTTACTCGTTGAAGTCTCGAGGCAACATCAGTCAGCGATGCGAGTTGTCGATGTGAATTGCCTTTGTGTTCATCCGTGATGTTGAAAATGGCTTTACCATAAATTGCGAAATTTCATGATAACGCCAGAAGGCAACACTAGATTTTTATTAAAAAAAACAACTATATAGACTAACTAAAAAGTGTAGAATTCGAATATGAACGTGGTTTTTGTTATTTCAGAATTAAATAATTGAAAAGAGGCGGGAAAATGCGGATTTTCACATTTGAGTCACTTTCATCGCCCTGGATGAGCGAAAAGGCAACATTCGATTTTCCTGATAAAAATCAAATATGCTAAATCAAATACGTAGAATCTAATGATGTGTATCGCTGCTGTTGGTTCGGGGCGGAAAAATCACAGAAAATTTAAAATATGCAATTTTTCAACTTTCTTGATCATAACTATTTCAAACTTAGTTTTCACGAAAACTTGATTATATGAAAAATGTTTCAGAATGTCGAGACAAATTGAAAGAGCCTTTAAAAGTCATTTTGAACCAAAACTGACTGAATTGAGGTCATGGTCCCTTAACTGATCAAATTTGCATAATGGACCAAAACCAACTATACCACCGTGTAGGGCACCCTCGAAAACTTTTATGTGCCCACAAGTAGCTCCTAGGTCCCACATCATCCGATTCTTCCACAGATCGTGTGATATCTGAATATGACGAAACACAATCAAAATGATATGAAGCATACAGTAGTGCCTAAGAAGCTAGATACATAATAGGCTAACGCCGGGGAAAGACAGGTAGGCGGACGAGGTTAATGGTGGGAAGACGACACTTGATCGGTAATCATTCCTGGACCATTAGAGTACCATTCTTGACGTGAAGAGTTCCGGGGTTTCCTTTGCTTCCGTGCTAAACAGTATCTCCTCGCGCCATAGCTGCTTCCACATGAGGGTACTTCCTGCCGCCTCACTGGTTACTCGAGAAGGATTCTTGTCGATGACCGAACATTCGGCGGCGGTGGGGAAAATATTTATATATATTTATATATATATAAATATAAATATATATATATATATATATATATATATATATAATAGGATGGCAAAAACGAACTCGCATTTCGACTTTTGGAACTTTTTTGTTCGAAAACATTACTTTGAAAACTACATTTTTGTTTCTTGTTTTTATATATGATGTGAATAACGTATTCTCTTTCGAAAAGTACGTAAGTAAAGAGAAGAGGTTTGTCTGGATCTGATTCAACAAAAGCACATGCATAAAATCTCTTTGCAGCTGACTAAAATATCAAAACAAACCTGCTCTTTCGAATCACTCTAAAATGTGTTTTTTAAACATTAAAAAATACATAATGTAAGGTGACTGTGAAATAAGCCAAATTTTTATTAACATTCACTATAAATAAATTATTATAATGCATAATATTTATGTTCTATTTTCATAAATTCGAAAGAGCAGGTTTGTTTTGATATTTTAGTCAGCTGCAAAGAGATTTTATGCATGTGCTTTTGTTGAATCAGATCCAGACAAACCTCTTCTCTTTACTTACGTACTTTTCGAAAGAGAATGGATGTCCTTTTCTCAAATTTCGAAGAAATTTTTTTCACATTGGTGAATTACGAAAATAAAACATACATATTACAAACTCACTAGTCAGAATGTCATGATTGAAAATACAAATAACTTATACAACAATACTTCATAGTAATATTCACTGGTTTGAAATTATAAAATAGTTTCTGTGATTCCCGCTTTTTTGAAACTGATAGATCATGTGTTGCCGAACAATGTTGTGTTATATACGAATGTATCTGAATTAGAAACCTTCGAAATAGCTTGGTCGAATCGCTCACGCGCCTGCCGGTCGCTCATTGACGCGCGCTACACACGTTACAAATTTCTCTCTTCTTCCCTTCATCTCAATCTCAATCTCAATCTCAATCGTTTATCCGGAATCGTTATATCTGAATATGACAACACAATCATGATGATATGAAGCATACAGTAGTGCCTAAGATGCTAGATACATAGGCTAACGCCGGGGAAAGACAGGGGAAGACAGGGTGACGAGGTTAGTGGCGTGAAGACGATACTTGATAACTTGATCGATAATCATGCCTGGACCATTAGAGTACCATTCTTGACGTGTAGAGCTCCGGGTTTTCCTTTGCTTCCATGCCAATTACTATCTCCTCGCGCCATAGCTGCTTCCACATGAGGATACTTCCCGCCGCCTCACTGGTTTCTCGGGAAGGATTCTTGTCGATGACCGAACATTCGGCGGCGGCGGGGCAAAATGAGTACCCGACCGCACGCCGCGGGGAAAAGAAGAAGAATACCTTCATCTCCTAAGCAGTTCCATTACCTAGCAAGTTACTAGCTAGTCGAAATGAAATTCTACTACGAGTAAACTAGCCATTCTTCACTAGTTGTCATATCGCGAGTGCATGTACCGTTAAAAGTTTGTTTATCAGCAGTTTCAAGTTATACAACCGTCGACCTAGCCAATAAGGAGACTGACCTAAGGCTCTCGAGTACAAATCGCTAGCTGCTTACAAGGGGTCCATCGATTAATGCAATGAATTTGGATCAGATGACGTCACAGACTTCTGACTAGAGGCTCGCGAAAGTTGTGAGGGTGGTCGTCACTCCACCGTGACTAGCGGTACATCATTGGCCGCCGAGAGGATTGAACTCAGGACCTTCCGCATGATAGCTGCGCGCACATCCACTGCGCTAGCCACCCCATATTCTCAAAGAAGTTTCATCATGATGTGGAATAGCTCAAGTGGTAGGGTGAGGGCGTACTGGTACTAACCAGGCGCGTTCGATCTTCATATCTGCCAGTTTGTTTTGCGAATGTTTTGCGAATGTTTGCAAATGAATTCGAATATTCAAATGAAAATTGATATCACAGCCGGAAACCACGAAAAAGTATCACCTTTTTATCCAACGTTTCGGCACTAGGCCTTCATCAGGGATGGACAGAACACACCTACAATCACAGATGAGCAATGAAAAACACAAGCAATAGGACACAAGGTATGCGGTAAAACCGGAAATGATTAAGTGGTGAGGAGAGAGTGACTCGGTATGGGTAACGTGTGATCATAGGGCGGGGTAATGTGCGGCGTGGCCCGCGGCAAGTACTCTTACACCAGTGATCAATCGATACGGCTACACCGGAAGTCGAGATGAATAGGGAGACAGCAGAGGTGTGCGAGTCTAACTCCTTTCCTATTCAAGATGGGATTGGTATTCTTATTCTCAAGGGCTTCTACAGTTCACCGTCGCTTGGGATAGGGTTCGACTGCGACTATGGTGACAGTGAAGGACGTCTTCTCCCGAGGGTGCGAATCCATGATGTGTCAGCCGTTGACTCCGCCAGCTCGCTTGTGCTCGGCGATCCTCGTCTTCAGTGGGCGACCCGTTTGACCAATGTAGTGTTCACTACAAAGATCGCAAGAGATACGGTAGATCGTACCCTTCTTTTGGCAGTCTCCCTCTCTACCAAATGGACGGACTAGACATGACCTGGTATTGCATGACGTGTCGTATCGTCTGTTGTTGCACAGGAGCGAGCGAAGAGACGGACCCAGCTTGTCGACGATGGCGATCTCCAGACCCGACTTGCGCACACAGTGCCTGAGAGCTGAAGCGAGAGAGTCGTCAATGAACGAAAGACACAACGTAGGGAGTACGCTGCGAGAGGAGGCAGATGAGACACGAGGGAGAGAGCGCGAGAGAGGGCGGCTGCGACCACCTGTACCTGTCCGAGTGACGTCATAGCCATTTGACTTGCAAATAGATAGAGCCATATCACTAGACAGGTCACGATAACATGCAGAGGATACCTGAGCGGCTGTTTTCCCAGTCGCTTGGACGATCGCTCGCTTCATGTAGTCGGGGTGGGCGCTCCGTTGGTGCACGAGGATGTTCTTGCAGGCCGGCTTCCGGTACCACTTCGTCTGGAATAAACCAACCATTCTTATTAGAGATCTGAGCGTTGAGGAATGGCAACCATCCCTCCTCCGACGGCTCTTCTCTGGTGAAGTGGATCGTCGGTGACTGAGCGTTGAGCTCTACAAACAAACCATCCAGGTCACTCTTACTCTCTGCTACCACTATGACGTCATCGATGTACCGTGCGTAGAAGAGGATGCCAGATCTAACACACGATGACTCTAGGACATGCATAAAAGTGACTGCAAGAATAGGAGCCAACCTGTTACCCATACACAACCCTCCTACCTGGCGGTAGAACTTACCGCCCCACGCGAATGTCGAACAGCGGAGACACGCGGTGAGCAGAGCCTTGATGTCGGACTGACTGAAACCGAAGTGGTTAATCTCACTCCAATGTTGACGTAGTAGGCTGCACACTGCGTCCGTCGCCGACGAGTTGTCGACGTTGGTGTAGAGTGCCTCAACATCGAACGACTCGATCTGAACTGAGGATTTCCTGGAAAGAGAAAATAACTGTGTCAGCAGGTGCGACGTGTTGATTAGGTGCGCGGGAACAAAGGCCAAGAGTTGACCCAGAATCCGCGCAAGAAGGAAAGATACCCGGTCAGTTGGTCCGTCAACTCCGCTGATGATCGGCCTGACCTTGATCCTCTTCTCGTCGTTGCTGTGCATGTCCGCCTCGCTCATCTTGTGGGTCTTCACCTGTTCATTGAATTCGAATGTTGCTTTTGGAATCATTTATGTATGCACATACGTATCATATAAAACACACTTCATTAGATTTTGAGCCACTGAAACCTCGGTCATGAATTGTAATTGCAGAGCCGAGTGCGTTAAACTGATCTTCCTTATTATATTATGTTAATGGTAGTATTACTGTTAGAATTGGGAAGTTGTGGCACAGAGATCAAAGCAGCCTCACCCGCACTGCTCTGCTCCTCCCCTATTCGCAAGTTCTTTAACTGCCGAGCTCTCTCACTCGCCCTCTCCTCACCGATCGATCCATTTGATTTCAGGCCGGCTGCCCATTCTGGCTCTAGTCTCTAATCGCACGAGAAAGAGAGAGCGCGCAGAGACCGTGCGCAAGTGAGAGAACCAGACGGTCAGAGAGAGAAAGAGAGTGGCTGATCGAAAAGCGGGGCATGTGTTCGGCTGGAAGAAGAGAGAGCGCGCAGAGAGCGTACGCTCGTGAGAGAGCCAAGCGGCCGGGATGTGAGAGTGGCTGAGCGAAAGGCGGGGCATGAGCGTTCGGCCAATCAAATTGCACAGACAGTGGGCCGAGCGACCGATGAGCGCAGAGTGCAGTGGGCGGGGCTTACGTGATGCACACCGTCGTCGTCCGT
The DNA here is from genome assembly GCA_963966185.1 of Rhabditoides inermis. Taxonomy (NCBI): domain Eukaryota; kingdom Metazoa; phylum Nematoda; class Chromadorea; order Rhabditida; family Rhabditidae; genus Rhabditoides; species Rhabditoides inermis. The sequence continues at coordinate 459,112 of CAWZYM010000258.1, forward strand.
CGTCGTCGTCGTCGTCGTAAACACGTTTAATGGCAGAATGAGCGAAAAGTTGTCTTGGATATTTTGGATGCCGCAACCGATATTTATTTCTCGAATCATACTCATAGGTCTTGTCAAATGATATTCTAACAAAAAACACATACTATGGAGTATATCGTATTGGGATAGAGAAAATTGAGTATGCCTTGGGGGTGACGCGCTGCGCGCGTCAAAGATCAAGACAAACGGGCGGCGCTGCGCGCCGCCCTTAACGAAAAAATAAATATTACAAATGTCATTTTCTTTAAAAAGTACTTGCGTAGAGAGATGAACTTTGTCTTAACCCAATGCAGCAAAAGCACATGCATAAAACGTTTACAAATACTAGCACAAACCTGCGCCTCTCTCTTCTTTTTTCTTTGTCTCTTCTCTTTCCTTTTTTTTAATTAAATTCTTTCTCTCCATTTGTTCCATTGTGGTCGATTGTTAGCAACAAAAACAAGACAGTTCCGTATGCGCAGGTTTGTGTTAGTATTTGTAAACGTTTTATGCATGTGCTTTTGCTGCATTGGGTTAAGACAAAGTTCATCTCTCTACGCAAGTACTTTTTAAAGAAAATATATGTGCTTTTGTTAAATTTCATAGAAATTTAAGAGAAAAGCTGAATTATAACTATTTATCTGAATAATATCTAAACTATAATCTACTTATCTATCTCCCTCCTTCTGTTCTCTCCATCTGTTCTCTCTCACTGTTCTTTTTATCTTTCTTTACTCTCTCTTTCACTACTCTCTCTCTCTCTCTCTCTCTCTCTCTCTCTCTCTCTTTCTCTCTCTCTTTCTCCATCTCTCCATTTCTCCCTGCCCTTCTTTCTGTATATCTGCCAGTCTCTTTCTATCTCTGCTCTCTGCTCTTCTCTCACTTCTTCCTCTAATGCACCACAGTCCACAACGTATTCACGGATCGCCGTTACGTTTCACAAAACGTTTTTGTTAACATATTGTCTCATTACCAGTCGGTGTCGCGCCTACTGCGCTCTTCCTCCTGGTCATAGTTGGTGGGGTCAAAACAATGCAAACCCGGCGCGCATTAGACGCTGGCGGCGGCGGGGCGGACTACACGCAAAGTGCAAGTTGGGAAAAGTAGTGACGGGAAGGACACGAAACACGCTGGCCTTTCGCCTAGTGCGAGCGCGAGATCGCGCATAACTTCTTTCACAGATGAGATACAAAGATGCCACCGACCAGTGATCTGGCCTACGGAACAGTGCGAATCTAACTAGCATGAATTGCATGAGTTCCCATTATTGCTAACATGACCTCTGGATATCGCTTCTTGAGAATTCTGGCGCTAGCCCTATCCTAAGCCAAAAGAGAGGGCGCTGCGCGCCCTCTCTAATTTTTTTCCAGAAGTGACGCTAGAGATCGGGACTGTGGTCAGGTCCTTCCCGCGTTAGTATTAGGCATAAATAGAACATCTAAGCAAAACAAGTTGTTCTATTGAACGTATCATGTATCATGCTTCACATCGTAACTAGCATCATCTACTGAAAACGAGATTGACGCCACCAAGTTTGCTAACGTTGTCGTAATCCAAAGAACCGCTTGGCTAGGAGGAATCCGGATTCAACTCTCTCAACAAGAAAAGAAATGAGAGGGCGAAGCGAAGTAACCATGATGACCAAATTGCACATCCGGTGAAATTATGCAGAACTCGTGACTCGTGAGTCACGATTTTCTCTTGTTTCAAGTTTTTTTTGTTCACATTGCGATTGTTTCGAGAAACACATAAATGTCGTACTGTGCTATGTACTTGGTTCAAGATGAACTAGCTAAACTCTGAACTCTGTAATCAGTCTTACTAAGTTTTTTGACCTTTTTTTAATTATCTTTTCATCCTGTCGGATCATTAAGGTTTTGGTTTTCTGAATAAACACACTAAAAACATTATTCGTGGTGTTGTTAGTCACGAGATCATATAAAGTCAATGATCGTGATAAACACTCCGATCAGAAGTTCAATGTGTTATGCTCTAGAACCTCAAGAGAAGAAGACACATCAGAAAAAAAAACTCTCTCTCTCACTGTTACTATCACGTTATCAGACGTCCGCTGCTGGAGGTCTCAAAAAGAACTCGAGACAATCCCCTTACAAACCTCTTCTTTTCACCGAGAGTAACTTGATAACACAGCGATCATTCTGTTTTTGTAGTTCACCGTATCTGGCAACCAGAGATATCATTTTGCCAAGTCCACGGCGGCACGAGTAGTTCTAGCGCATAAAAGGATGGTGCGCGGTGTGCGGGATCAGAGTGGGAATGGCGGCGGCGGTGGCTCGAGTGATTGCGCGCGCGGCCTCCACGTCGTCTGCGGCGAGACACGCGCTGCCCGCCGGCTACGCACTCGTGCCCGACGGCAACCCGCAGCTGTGGAAGGAGCTCACCCGGCTGCTGAGGGAGGTACGCTGATCGCTTCGAGTTGAGTGTTCCACGTCCAAATGCAACCAGCAGTCCGAAACTCTCACTGGGCAAGATACAGGTAGGGCGAGGTCCTGATTCCCTGGTTTCCTGACTCGATCATACACAAAAAAGCCGCTTCTTGTCACAAAAAAGGAAATCTTTCTGTGGATTTTTCACTTTGACATGACATCACATAAAATGAAGCCCCCAGAAAGATCTTTGCTTTCTCGTGTCCGCAACTGTTCGATACATAGCCTAGTCCGAGCTCGCCACGAGTGCTGGTTGCAGAGCAGCACGCACAACTGTCACTCGTCGCTGCACCTGCTCGAGTATGACGACGCCCACAGGGGAGACTTCGTCGTCGACCAGCAAGGTGCGTCGTCTGCGTCGATACAGTGTCTTATTAGAATTTTCGCGCGGGCACTTTGTCATAGATCTTCCACTGCTTACTCTGTGGTTTAGACCGTCACTAATATTTGATTTGTTTCATATGATCAGACGAAACGGTGTTTGCTTGGACCTTAAACACCATGTATATCCTCCTGGGTGGTAGTACATCAATCATATATGTGTGTAATATTCAAAGAGCCTCTCTCTCTCAAATTGACTTTTTGTCACTAATCAAAAACATTTGATGCTGCTCCTGAAAGGTTATAGCGTAGGTCTTACAACGATATGTTTTTTTTTGTCGTTTGCAGACGGCTCGTTTGTCTCTGGTATGGTGTGGAACGAGAACGGACCGCAGTTAAGCGGCGGATTCTATGTGGTCAGCGAGAAGGTTTGTTCAAGTTGCGGTTAGTCTTCAAAACATATTCAAATGCCTTTGAAACACTGCTGAACACTCGCAAACAGTTCGATCGACACTCACTCTTTGTCTCCTCTCAGGCTCGCGGCCGGGGCTTGGGTCAAGTGGTTGTGGAGAAGCTGAAGGAGCGCATGTGGGCGTTCGTCAACCAGCATTCACAGCGGAACCTCATCACCCGCGCCGGTGGGTCGATGTGCTTTGCGAGAACCGCGAAAGCTATCTGTGTGCGTGATACGTAGCGCCGAACGTTTCACGAACACTATGTAGCAGCACGCGTTTCGTATTGTTAATGAGATTTCCGCTTCATAACAAGACAAAAAAACGTTTCATTTTAGTCCCCGAAATCTCGGCGTATTACCGGCACCACTTCCCGGGGGTAATCGGCAGGCATCGGTTCTACTACAAGCTCACGCTCGAGGAAGTGAAAACTGTTTCTCTCTCTTTCTCACTCACTCACTCTCTCTCTCTCTCTCTCTCTCTCTCTCTCTCTCTCTCTCTCTCTCTCTCTCTCTCTCTCTCTCTCTCTCTCTCTCTCTCTCTCTCTCTCTTGCTTTCTTGTTATACAGTTGAATACGTTTTCTCCAGCTCGAATCCGTGTTCACTACTCCGCTCGTCAACAAGGATGTGCGGCTGGTCAGCGAACTGTCGCCGGAGGTGCGCCTCTCTCTCTCTTCCCCCCCTCTCTCTTCCCCCCCCTCTCTCTCTCTCTCTCTTTCTCTCTTTCTCTTTCTCTCTCTCTCTTCTCTCTCTCTCTCTCTCTCTATATATATATATATATATATATATATATATATATATATATATATATATATATATATATATATATATATATATATATATATATATATATATATATATATATATATATATATATATATATATATACATATATATATATATATATATATATATATATATATCCTTCTCTCACCCTCCCCCCTCCAGGCTTTCTCCTCGCTCCTCTCTTTCGACCAGTCGGTGAACGGCCTCGACCGCTCGTACTTCCTAAACAAGCACTGGGCGATGAACTGCACTGAGGTGAAGGCGTTTTGATTTTCACTCCTCAGAAAAGCTACTCCGATCTCTAACTTTTATATTACCTAAAAACTTTTCGGACGAAAAAGGATGGAGAACTTATGATCTGGGAAGTGCGACTCGTGCTCTTATTGCGCTCACAAGCTTGGTACACGGAGAGAATCGTAATAACTCGTGTTTGACCCGAGACGTCATGTTTTCGTGAGAAAGACATAAAAATACCAACAATAGCAGTGGTGTACTGATCACTTGCATACCATGTCAGTTTTGATCGCCAACAGTCGCTGGCGCGACATGTCAGGTATTTCCGTGTCATTTCAGAGTGCGTGTCAAGAGTCAAGAGTCAAGAGTAGTGTAGGTCTCATGAGTTATCACACATTTCAAGCAACAAAAAAAAACTGCTCTACAGTGTTCCTAACTGTGATCGTGAACAAGGATATTCATAAACGGGAACTGATTATCGACGGAGTTGGTGGAATTACCTATAGTGAGTAGTGAAGCGAGAATCGCGTTGTACTTGCGTTCTATGGCGACGTTGTTCCTTGTTCAGGGAGCCGTTCTGTTCAACAGCTACGGCGAGATCGTAGCGCACGCCGGGATCAGCACCGCCGGACAGCCAGGTGACCAGATTCAGAATATTTATCTCGAATTGAGTAGCATGCCTACACGCGAGTTCCAGCAACACGGATTTCGGTAGTCCCGTGGATGCGTACGTTTTCTTGATATTGCATGTCATCATGCGACCACAATAGATGTATAGTCACTCGAGCGACGCCTAACTGATCCTGCTTTAACACGATACTGGAAAATCCATTTTTTTTCCTCTGGACCACTGGGGAGAATGGGGTTTTGGGAGACGTGCTAGAACAGGATCACCTACTTTCAACTCTTTGACTCTCATCCAGGCTCGGCAACGTACAAGCTCGGTCCGGTGTACGCGGACGGAGTGCAGCCAGCGTCGCTGGTCCTCCAACCACTCATCCGGAAGATGCGGGAGGCGCATCCCGGACAGACCGTCAACGTCATCCTCGGAACGATCACTGAGACGGCGGTGAGCAACGTCCTCGAGAGAGGGAGGGAGGGAGAGGGAGAGGAGAGAGAGAGAGAGAGAGAGAGAGAGAGAGAGAGAGAGAGAGAGTTAAATTGTCGTTTGCAGGGTTTCGACAAGCTGGACCGTCACCTCCGCCAGTTCGGTCCGCCCTCTCTGTCTATCACCATGCATCTGCGCACTCTGCCCGAGAAGGCAGACACGCAGAGGGTCTTGATTCCTCACGACAACTCCGCCTATCATGATTTGTAATATTGTAATTAGCATGCATAGCTTACGTGTGTGTCATCACCTATCACCATGTGTCATTGATACCTACTCAGTCAAATAGATTGTTTCATCCGATAAATGCTTACAAATGAGATAAATTGATTTTCTCCTGATCACATAAGCATTTCAAAATTGTAAGACAACACATACAAGACACTCGGCCACGGATATGTATATATATATATATATATATCATACAATATCTGTCTCGCCTTTTTTCTCCCTCTTTCTCTATCACCATATCTTCACCATCTCTTGCTGGTCACCCTGTTTGTGAGAGAGAGAGAGAGAGAGAAAGAGAGAGAAAGAGAACGAGAGAGAGAGAGAGAGAGAGAGAGAGAGAGAGGGTGTAAATGTTGATGAGCATCTGTCTGTCAGAGGAGACGATCGAGTGAAGAATGGTGTACGCCCTGTTGTACGCCTTCGAGTAAATGATGAGGTTATGGTGAACCCAAGATATACAATTTCGTCGACTCCAACGATGGCAGTTGAGTCTACTGTGTAGATGCGGAGTGTATTCTTTTTTCTCAATGTACAGCGCCTTGGTCTTATGTGCGGCTAGAGGCAGTTGCCAGAGTATGGACGACTGATTGACGATGTCAATGGCGTCTTGGAGTGTTTGACGGCTATCGTGTAGACCAAACAAACGGTAGAACTTCAGGTCGTCTGCGTAAGCACGGCAGGTGACGTGCTCGCGAAGTTGAGGTATGAGATCGGCGGTGAAGACGTTAAAGAGGACGGGACCAAAAACCGTTCCCTGTGGCCTGTGGCACTCCAAATAGAATGTCTTTTGACAATGAGAAGGCAGAGTTGACTCGTACTTGGAATGTGCGGCCATCGAGGTAGTTACGTATCTAATTGACGACGGGTGTTCTAAACCCGTAAGAGTTGAGTTTCAGCACAAGCTCGTTGTGGCAGACTCTGTCGACTGCCTTGTCGAAGTCGAAGTAGATCACGTTGACGTCCTCCTTCTCGTCGACGGCGAGTGCCCAGTGGTCGAGACACTGCAGAAGCTGCAGCTGCAGCTCGGTCGATTTGCGGGCAATGAATCCGAACTGCTCGGCGGGCACGATGTTGCGGGCGGCGATGTGCTGCAGCATCGACTGCTTCAGAATCCGCTCGAAGACACGGCAAGAAAAACAGGTGCTCGAAATGGGACGGTACTGGAGCGGGTCGGTGGCGCCCTTCTCCTTCGGAATGGGAGTGATGAAGGAGGTCTTCCAGAGGGATGGAACGACTCCTGTCGATATACTTGAATTGAAGGTCTGTGAGAGCGGCTCGGCGACAGAGATGGCGACTAGCTTCAAGAAAATGCGGTCTGGAGTGAGAGCATAAGAGTTTGTCTCGTGCTGATGAGACAAACCGGGCATCCGAGTTTGTTTAGTCGGCCGCGACAAATCGGGCGGCCGGGTTTGTCGTGTCAGGCAATAGTCCACGACAAACTGGCCGAACGGGTTTGTCGTGGCATCGATCAGCCACAGCAACAGACACTTTTTTCGTATTTATCGTATATTCACAACAAATCAATCAGTTTGCTATGTCGACGCAGTTTGTCGCATAAACTCGAAAAATTTCAAGCGCACTTCAGATGCATACCAGAAAACACAAAAAAAAATATTTTTAGACGCCTTATATGAAGTGGTCCAGTGCTCGATCAGATCACAGACGATGTGCGGTGCAAAGTACGGCATGCACGTCGACTTATCCTGGTGGGGTACGGTAGGCGTAAGGTTGTCGTCGGCAGTGAACACGGAAGAGAACGCCGCCGAGAGGAGAGCGACCTTGGCATCATCCTTGACGACAGAATGACCAGTACTGTCGCGTAGTATGAAGTTGGACGAGCGAGTGAAGGGGCGACAGTTGACGTATCTGTAGAAGCGTTGCTTGTCGTTGCTTCGAGCAATAGCGCGCTCGACAGAACGAGTGTACTTGGCAATGAGGCGCTTGCAATTGACGTCGCAGTCGTCGAACTTCTGCTTGCGGGTGTCGCAAGGGAACGCCAGTTATGCCTGGAAGAGCTGTTCCCGGTGGGCGGTGATACTGGCCAAGTATTCCGGTACTCGTATCCCATGTGGAGAGGATCTCTTCATGGAAACGAACCGATCGATGGCTTGGTGGATGATGTCGGGGAAGATGACGTACATCTCGTCGGCCGACGACGAGGCGCGAAAAAGGTTCGTGGCACGTCCACTATAGCAAAGGTGATGCGGTCGTAGTCGGCAGACTCATAGTCTCTCCTCCAAGTGACAGGGAGGGCGACGCGTGGAATGGCAGTGACGATGGAGATTCCGAAGTGATCCAAAGTGCCGAGAGGGGCAGTGATAGACCAGGATGTATCAGAATCAGAATCAGAATATTCATAGCACATGGCAATGTAATTTACGGTGAGGTTACGGTAAAGTACAGTAATGCGACGCCTACTGCGAGTTCCAACAATACGGATTTTGGTGGTCCCGTGGATGCGTACGTATTGTTGGTGATGCTTGTCATCCCCTGCTTGCGGCTTCTGGGGAAGTTTCGATCTAGGCGGCGGAAGATCCTTGCTCCGACGATCGATCGCGAAGAGACGTCTCCGAGAGTTTCATCGTCTTCGAGGATTCCTCTCCAGTCTCAATGCCGTAGATGTAGATAGCAGCAAAACCGAATACCGGTCCGGTCAATGGCCTCCGCCGCACAGCGTTTAGGGGTCGGGGGGATAACAGGGGTAGGCACGCGACCGCGCGCTGGCAGAGAAATGAGAGGAATGATAGGATGTATAGGAGGTTGTGAACACTGCCACCGTATACCGTTACTTGTAGACAGGCGTAGACAGGCACATGAACAGTACATTTTATATTTTCTAAGATACACAGTTCGCCAAATTTTCGGTAAAGAAAGAACTGATACTATCATAAAAAAACTGATACTACCATTTTGAGACGATGAGATACAAAGTATCCAATAGTATTGCTGTGATTAGTGATAGAAGCGGAGTATGGGTGCAAAAGAGTTTGGCGTTCAGCGAGCAGCTTCACTTCCACGTGTAGCACAGAGGAGTGTCGTGGAATGTCCAGGCAGTCGCATTCGCTTGATACGCGTACAATTCGGCAAGATCCGTCACGACGATTCGTTGAAAGCCTTGATCAATAACCGTTATAGACAACTTGATGTCCCTTTCATGATGTGAACGGCTGATTTCAGCAATTGGATATGCTACCTTTATGATCAACTGCATGAAGTGGTATGTTTGCGTTGCAGGTTTCTTCCGACGCGCAGTATCCCTCCAGATGTAGTTGCCGAGGTTCTCTCCCTTTCAATGTCGATTGATTGGTGAGAATTTTCACCGCTGTGAACAGAGAATGCAGATGATCACATACACATAAACAAAACCTACCTCTGAGCGTAGTTTCATCAACATATTGCGAGTGATACAAGGGCGTTAGTTTGCCGTTGCAAGTTGTGTTGAACCGTTTCAGATTGTTTTCAGAAAGATCGGGACGGACGAGACGACCGAGATCGCCTTGGGAAAGAGTGTGTGACAGGGAGGGACGAGCTCACGGTTGGTCGTAACTGTGTAGCCTTGGCGTAGAAGGTCGGCGGCGATGGCGGGCGATGTGAGCGCAGTGTGTGGACTGCTGTGCATTTGCCCAACCGGTGTGTGTTTGCGATACAACGACAGCAGCGGTTGCGTTTGCTGAACTTGCCTTATTGGCTGGTACGAAGGTGCGCGTTAGAAAATCGTCAAGTATCGTGTTGTGCCAGATTCTATCGTTCACCCCATCCTCTCGCGCAAAGAGTACTCATGAAATATCTTGGATCGGGAACTACACTTTCATCTTTACTTTGACATGTTTGGTACCTGTAGTTTTAACTGCTGCCATACATGGTTTCCGTTTTGTAACACACATGCTGAGAAATCGAGATTTGCGAAAACCTTAATAAAACGTTTCAGTCATTATCAGATTATCATCAAATACAAATGCTGATAACTACCTGCATGAAACCGAGTTTTTCTCCGGGAGACTTCGTGAAGCGACAAAGAGTCTCCATCTTCTGGTGGGAGAACGAAGGTCCGTTGAAACACTAAAAAAACATAAACGATGCAGAGACAGTTGGAACTAACCATTGCAACGGTGCTGTTTGGGTGGAAGAGTTGCACGGAGAAAAGAGTAGCAGAGCCGATTTTGTTGCATTCTGCCATGTTCTCTTTGTAGCCAAAATCTGCGAGAGAGCTGGATAGATTAGACAGCAGTTGAGTGGTATAACATGCTATTTGTAACAGTTGGACGACCATCTCTCGGAATGGAACGTGTACCAATGGGCTTGTGGATTTGCCGCCCTTGGTTTCGGTTGCTCTGGCAGTCGGCAACTACATAACTCTTCACAACTGTCAAACAGCGTATGTATACTGCCACGCGTCAACGACTTATGGCAAACACATTCGTACAAATGTGATGCGCAACTGCCGAGAGACGGTACGACACTTCAGAAAGACGTAATGCACGTTTTCGATGTGAAATGTGTGAATGGGGAGTTGGTGATTGAAATGCAAGCAAACCCAACCAGCAAGAAGTCAACAACTGATAGAAAGATGAAATCTCAGAAGAAAAATCACGTGTGCGCTAGACGAATGCAACATTAAGAGGATGAGTACTGAATATTCACGAAGATGTCAGCGAGGCGACACGCTATCTCGCTGATGCACTCTCTCTCACTTCGTTCACTCGAGTGCTAATCTCTCTCTTCCAGTGCCGGCAGCACGAGGGGCGGGAACGGCCGGCCGGACTCACCGCCGACCTCCCACTGATCTACCGCCGTCGCTGATTGGTCGATAGAAGACACGAGAACGCGCCTGCCGACTACATAAGGGGACGGCGCGACTGTTCGAGGCTTTAGTATGAGCGCGGCCGATCAAGCCCTCTGACACGGGCGGCCCACGCACTTAAGGTGGCCGATTCTTATGCAATTAAGCCACTATACACAACTTTTCACGCTGAATCCGAATATGACCATAACTTTCCCAAAATAGCACTTTGAAAGGAGTTCGGCCACGTTCCGAATAGACTACCCTTGAAAACGACCGGTGAAACAACAGCGGCGTGGCGGAATGGTTAGTGAGTTAGGAAATCGGAAATGACGGTCGGCGGTTCTATTCCCCCTGCTGTCACTAGTTTTTGCAGTGCGTCTAGATCAAAGCTTATAACAGTTTATTGTTGTTTTGTTAACAACGATGTTTTTGCATAACCATACAATTGAAATTATGTAAAATCCAATTGGAGGGTATGGTGGCGAGGATAAAATTTGCAAAAAAACCTGGTGACAGCAGGGGGAATAGAACCGCCGACCGTCATTTCCGATTTCCTAACTCACTAACCATTCCGCCACGCCGCTGTTGTTTCACCGGTCGTTTTCAAGGGTAGTCTATTCGGCACGTGGCCGAACTCCTTTCAAAGTGCTATTTTGGGAAAGTTATGGTCATATTCGGATTCAGCGTGAAAAGTTGTGTATAGGTTCTTAATTGCATAAGAATCGGCCACCTTAAGTGCGTGGGCCGCCCGTGTGAGAGCACGGTCTCAAGACCACTGGCTTGTTATCGCCGCCCAGTGTCAAACTATCCCCTTCCCCCTTACCGCGTGGTGTCATAAATACTTTGTGTACACTCGTGTCCGTGGTACTGTACTCATTCGCGGGACCGTAGATCTTTGGTATCGATTCCGGCCTCGCTCTGCTCGCTCGTCTCTTCCACAATCGAGCCTCTGGGTCGAGTAGTGTTCTAGTTCGTCTAGGCCTCTCAACTGATGGAGGAGTGTCCTTGGGCAAGACGTGATATACATCTTCGGATGCTGTCACATCCTTCTGATTGGTAGCCAGCGAGTAACGTTTCTCTCTCTTCTTTTAAGGTAGCAAGATTGGTATTGGTATTCCACCTCTTTCATGTGTTGTTTTCTCCCCGGAAGTAGCTAGCCGGCGAGAGAGATACGCATTTCCACCGATCGATTGCTCGCTCTTCTCTGCCCCATTGTCGCTCTTTGGCGCGGAGAGAGTGTTTGGACGTGAGAGGGCGCAGACGAGTGCGCGGGTCAGCTCGCTCTTATTGCCAGCGGAACAAGTGTGGACGGTCGTAGCCGGATCCCTGGTTCCTGCGGCCTATTGCCAGGTACGCAATTCGTACGTAAGTTTTGCTATCTTTATCCTGTTATTTAATGTAATTATACCGCGTGCTTGTAGTTGTTATCAGTGGACCGTATAATGGTTACAAGTAGCGTAGGGTGTGGTGTGTAGTTTTGCGATGCAATGTTTCCGTACATTCTACAACCGCGCATACGTGTCTCCCGCGACGTATCCCGTAAAAACCGCGTTACTAGGACGTGGCTAGGTTTATCTAGTAATCCTCAAACCGGCAAAGCGAGGAGGATATCCACTTTTTTCTCGAGATGGATTTTTGGCTTTGTTTCAGCCCACCCACGTATAGTCAAACAACTCGGATAGGGCGCCCGCGGGTTATTAGACGTCACCGCCGAGAGCATTTCGGCTGTAGCGCATGCGGTAGACTCCCTAGAGATGGGCGGGGGACGTGCATGTAGGCAGATCGCACTAATCAGGTAAGGCGACTCAAGCGCATGTGCGAATGGAACCATCGATGAGCTCCCGAACATTCTAATCACCAAACAACCCGGTGAGCGAGTAGAAATAGGGGTAATGCGACCATTCAAGCACCCTCTTCCTTTCTATGATGTGCTACGACACGTGTGTTTCTTTCTTCTGGTTAGGTTATCTATTATGACCGCATTTTTGTGTAATTCGTGGTTTGTGAACTCTCGTATTTTTGTACTTTTGATCTTTTACTTTCTGTCTCTCCCTATCATTCGAGTCTGGTCGTTGATCTTATCGCGCGCGCGCTTATCATTTCCAGACAGGCGTGTTGTTTTGCAGTCTAGCATTGATGATTGATTGCGTGACTGATTGCCTTCCACTTTTCACTCGTGTCATTCTAGGTCCGCCTCGAACGCAGGGTGGTCATCACAGATAAGTTTATTGTCAGGTAAGTTTACTCTCTCTCTCGGTCTAGTGAGTTCCACTCACGCCCTGGCTTGTTATCGCCGCCCAACGCAAACACCTTCCTTATTTCCTCTTTTCTCTCTCTAATCTCCGTTATAGCAACGCGAGTACGCGCGGAATGAGTGGTTCGGGGATTGTGGATACGCCCGCGCCGCGTATGCGCACGCGGGGGATGTCGAGGCGCGAGCAGGAGATGGGAAGCGGAGGAGCACCTGATGATATCTCTGATATCAGCCCCCTCGAGAACACTATCAGGGAGCAGGAGCTGGACACCAGTGAGAGGGAGGACGTCAACGAGCCACCCAACGTGGCCTCATTCGTTCATCAGTATTCCTTGCAGGGATCGGTGCTCGACCGGCTGGCGAAGGTGAACCTGGAGAAAGGACGCGGGAGTGAAGTGAGGTTCGTTCGTGACAACGCCGCCCGCGCCGTGGCCGAGATGTACAGACACAAGATCTGCATCGACCGTACGCGGAAGGAGGACATTGACACACTCGCGGCCACGACAGCTGATTTGACGGCGCAGGTAAACTCGATTAATATTCAGCCTCCCGCTCAGCGACGTGAGGTGACGATGCGCCCGGCAAAGTTCGGCTACTTCAATGGCGAGTCGACGGACGCGAACGCAATCTTCACGTTCGAGCAGGAATTCCAGGACGCCATGCTCACTGAGGGTGGAACGAACAAGGAACGCCAGGCCGTCAAGCTCATCAGCCACCTGAAGGGAATGGCGCGCGACTCGATAAACTGTCTGCCGAACGAGCAGCTTCGAGACCCGGACTCTATCCTGGCTCATCTCAAGGCCCGATTCGCATCGGAACTGGCTCGCAAGAAGGCTCTGCTCGAGATGAAGACTATGCGCTGGAAACCGGCGAGTGAGTCAATTGATCAGTTCGCGTACAGGCTGCGCAAGACCATCAGGATGGCGAGCTTGGGACGCGACAGCGACTTCTACAAGTTCACGCTGCGCAAGCTGTTCCTGGAAGGAGTGGGACAAGATATGAAGGTAAGGATTCTTTGCAGTAACAATGTCGACTCGCTCGAGGAGGTCATGGAAAGGGCGCGTCAGCTCGAGGCGATCATTGGACGCCTGGACACGACGACGGCACAAGTGGCCGCTATTTCGAGCAACAGCCCGGCCAGGCACCCGACGACGTTCTGTATGTACTGCAACCATGACGGACACGCGATGTCCACATGTTGGGCGAGGTTCACCGACCTCGGATTCACCAGGTCGCAGTCTCAGCAGCTGGCTGGAGGAGCGACTCTGGAGAAGGTGCTGGGTCTGGATAAAAGAGAGAGGTCGGAGGCCAATATGGTGCCTCTGGGTATTTTGAAGCACAGTAAGTGCAAGGTGTGTAAGTCCCCGGATCATCTTGCCGTTCACTGTCCTTACAGGTCAGACGGAGTGGTACAGCTGGCGCAGATCAACACGATCAACGTCAGCTCCTTCGCCGGCCTGAGGAAGGAGCAGCAGGAGAGCTGGGATGAGGAGCAGGAGGCTCCGAAGTACGGATTCAAGCGCAAGAGACTTCTCAATCCCGGCGCTTTTGCTATGATGTTCATCGTAGCCACTCTGATCCATTCCGCCGACGCCGCACCCAACTCGACGACGACTCCGATGGAGGGAGCGTGGGATGAGTACTGGCCGACGGTGGGATGGGGAGTGATGGGTATGATGTGGGTGCTTGCAGCGGTTCAGCTCTGCATTCGCGTGACCAAGAAGCACGGCGGATATTTGATGGCGTTGACGACCGACAAGGTGGTCACTATCAAGGTGCGCGCCGGCGCCAATGGACTCTGGCCGTTCCACTACGCCTGGATAGACACGGGCGCGAGCAAGTCTGTCGTGCACAACCGCGTGGTTGAGAAGTACGAGTGGACGATGACCCGCACTTCCATCACTACCTACACCGCCAACGGATCTCTGGACGTGATTGGCACTATCACCAGGAAGATATTGATTGATGGATGCGGACTCATCCACACTACGTTCTACGTCGTCGAGACGCTGCCAGTCGACTTCATCATCGGAAACAATACGTTGCACGAGGTGGCCTCGCTAACGATTGATTACAGAACCAGCTTCATCACTCTCGGCACGTGGAAGATCCCGATGTTGGTCTCGGGCGGACTATGGGCGATGCCTCGCTCTGCCCTCGCTCGCACCACCGCTGAGATGTTCATCGAGGAGCGAAGGAGGAAGTTCAAGCAATTCTGCGAGCGTTGTGAGGTGATGGGACACTGTCGCCAGCGCTGTTTCGCCAGGAACAGGCCGAGGAGCAGCAACATGACACCGCTCTTCGAGATGTCGCCCCGCAACGAGTGCATCTACTGTTCAAGGACGGGTCACTGGGTCGGGAACTGCCGTAGGCGGATTGAGATTCAGAATAACCTTTTCATGCACAGGAGCGAGCCCGTCTTCAGCCGCCGTTCGAACGCGACTCAGGCGGAGAGGCGCGAGCTGTGGAACGAGAACATGGAGATGCACCTCGAGAACCTCATGGCCGGCATCTCGATCGAGGAGCGTCATTAAGGTATATCAGTGGGAAAGCTCTCTGCTTGCTATCCCTTGTTTTCTTTACCTCCTTTTCCTTGTCTGTCTAGTGAGCTTGCTCACGCCCCTGGCTTGTTATCGCCGCCCCACTTCAACTATATCTCTTTTCTCTGCGTGGTTCTTTTTCTTTTATGCAGTCAGGTGAGAGGAGGTCGACTGTCAGGTCAGGTGAGACAAAGAGGGAGGAGAGGGAGAGAACAGGTGATTTACAAGCAGAAGCAACAACCGTTTGTGCACGTATTTATTTTAGTACGACTTCCAGCCGAGCCGCCTTGGCCGAAAACGAGCGCGACCGCTGGGGGTATACTCGAGTAATATGGAGCACATCCGTGTAGATTTGTAATAAATTTTTCTAGCACTTTTCTGTTCTATTTGATCAGAACGCGGTAAATTTAAATACGTAAACCTTATTTAATTGTATTTTTTCCTGATTTTTGAACGCAGAAATGGTCCCGCCGCGAATACAGTCTGCCGTCATGAGGTCATCACGAGGAGAGAGAGAGTTTCGATATTGTGCGAATTTCGTATTTTTGTGTTGTATTTGATGTTGTTTTCGTTATTTTGTGTTGAATTTTGTATTGTTACACGTAGAATAATTTTGCGATTGTTGCACAGTGCGCGTTAGGGTGACTTTGACTGTATCAGCCGCCATTTTCGCTGTTGTACGACGTTTTGCATTTATTTACGTAAATTTTTTTTTTGCAGTGTTGCGCTTGTTATCGCCGCCCCACAAGCACTCAATCTTTGTCTACTATTATCTATTCTGTCATCATATTATTCCGCTATGGATAACGAGGACGACGACCAGTCCGTCTCAGGATCGGTGGGTGAAGAGTAGAAGGGGGCAGGGTAACAAGTTGATTCAGGTGTATACATCTGTGACAGCCCATTCGTCTGCATTGACGGAGACTTTCGCGCAAATATCCACTGAGGAGGTCAAGGAGAAGACGGTCGAAACCGCGGAGGTAAGAAGGGTACAATCCGGGGAGATTAAATTCTTGGGATTAAGGTTATCGCTTCCGATCCGGATTCCCCGGAGGAGATGGAGCCGGAAGAGGTCCTCCCGGTGACCCGCTCGCAGAAGCGTCATTCGGACGAGCCGCCCGAGGTGATCCCACCTCCTCCCCTATCGAGAGAGGTGGCTGCTATGACCGCCGGGATGTCGCCGGAGGAACTCGCGGCATGGACGGCCCTGCCTGAGTCGAGGGAGAAGCCGCATCGGTGGCAGAAGGACCTCTCCTTCCTGCAGTACCTCAAGGAACAACAAGATTTGTGAGTTACCGGTTTTGTTCTGATAAACTGCTGTTTAGCTCTCACTTCTGTGAGGATCTGGTGACTATGGAGTTGCCACCGTGTCTGCTGGCGGACCACGCTCTGAAGCTCCACAGCAGGCGCTTCATGTCCAACAGGTGAGGAAATCTAATCTCCATCATCTAGTTTTCATTTTAGCTTCATGCCGATTCGTCCGCGAAACAAGGAGAAGTCCGTGCCTTTCTATTATTGTTCCCGTATCGACGTTGCCCTCCGGATTCGGACCGAGACGGAGACAATGAGGAACAACATGATTCGCAACGGCAGTACGCCGGCCCCTCCTCTCCCGATGATGAACAAGGCGAATTCTGCGAATACGGATCCGATGGCCGCCCCAGTCACCATCAAGAATTGTTTCAATGCGGACCGCCGTGGAGGCGTCCTCGCCCAGATCGTTATGGAGAGGAACCACCGTTTGTTTGTGGAATTCCTCGACTACTCGGTGGCGTTTGAGCGACCGGATTTGAGGTAGGTATTCGATAATTTTAATTATTTATCTTCTCTTCAGGTACGCTGAACTCGACCAAGTGGCGCAGCACCGCACCACCGGCATGTACAGGAACAACAACACCAAGATGGCTGTACCGGGCGCCCTGCTGTGGGTATTTGACCTCGCTCCCCAAGTCGCCGCCTATGAAGATCCCCAGAAGGCATACAGGGACGCCTGCAACCTCGCTGACCCGAAGACCATCAACCCCTGTTGGCGGATCAGGACGTTTTCGTGGATCCCGGTGGTTCTGTCGGACCCGACGTTCGCCTTGTCTCGCCATGTTAACAAGCACAACAAGAACTTCGTCAAGGGTAAGGAGGACAAGAGGAAGAACCTGCCTACAAAGGTGGGCATTGACTCTTGGTAATCATGCATGGATGTTTCAGGTGACGTTGAGTGTCGGCTCGTCCGAACTCTCGGTGGCTGCCACTGGTGGACGAACCGAGAACTTCCACAAGAGCAACGCGGAGCGCGAGTTCGAACGCGATCAATGGCTGAAGGTCGTCTTCCGCAAGCCGCTGATGAACAACAGAATAATCCCTGGTGAAGTGGCTGTCAGGTCAGTACATGTGCGTATCATTGTCTAGGAGTTAGTTTCAGGAGTGGCCGCATTGCCTTGCGAGACATCTTCTCCGCGGAGACGCCAGGGCACACGTTCACCGAGACTTATGCGTGGCACATCGACCAGCTGAACGCCGACGAGCTCCACTGGATCGCCGATCGTAAGACGATGTTTACTCGGTATCACGAGGTCTCTTCAGCAAGGAGGATGGACGAGGTGAGTAGGACGGGATGTTACAGTAACAAACGTTCATTCAGATGTTGGGGGCTGGTGTCGCGAGCGCTCGCTTCGAGGAGTCTGAGAAGGAGGATGCCACTATCAAGCCGTGTGTCATCCGCTGGATGGAGTCAACATCCCCCAAGCTGTTCGCGGAAATAAGCTTCAAGGGAGTCAACAACGCCGTCGGCTGGGAAAAAGGAAGGAGCGTGATCATCTACCCTCCCAAGAGCCGCAACACCAAGCCGCTGGTCTGCACCATTCTGGCGTCTACATACACCTCCCTGAGTAGGAATATGATCACCCAAGTCGTGTCGGAGGTCTGGGACACGGGAGCTCTCAAGGACATTCTCCAATTCGGAGTCAATCTCAACGAGGGACCTCGCAAGGACGAAGAAGGACGACTGATGGCCGAGCTGTCCGGAGCTCTTCTCAAGATGCCGCTCCATGCGTGCCCCACTCGAAGGCTCATCCACGACGACGCCTTCATGAAGACCGTGATGGAGAACGACTACTCCCGCGAGAAGTCCAACAGCATCTACGGTAATCTCCGCTCCCAGGAGACGGAAGTTCATGTGATGGACGTGAAAACAGCCACCGGTGAGTAGGGTATCAAGGTAGAATAAAATTTTCTGTTCAGGTCTGCCGACGGACAAGTTCGATGTCCAACTTCGTGGCAGGGCCCCGATCGAGCTGCACGACCACCAGTGCGCTGCCATCAGCGCTATCATCTCGGACGAGCCGATGTTTGTGATTCAAGCCCCCTTTGGATCAGGAAAAACACAGTTGACTGTGAGGGCTTTGTTGGAATATCTACGAGCTCACCCTGATGCTTCCGTAGTGGTGACGGCGCAGACCAACGCCGCTGTCGTGCAGGTAAGTAGGACGAGGGGATGTCTAAGATCTCTTATTTCAGCTGGTGCGCATGTTCCTGCGGCTCGAAGGATACGAGGAGGTGCGCGCTCTGCGCTTCATTCCCGACCGCCTGGTCGATGAGGTGGACGAGACCCCCCTCGATCTATCGGAGTGCCTGATGAGGTTCATGACAAGCAACCCGCCGCTCAACTCTGAGGAGAAGCTGCAGGTGCAGAAGTACATCGATGGTGGGTCCAGTTAGGGAATCCGTCTAGTTTCTTTTTAGGGCGTCGGTACGTGCTCGAAGGACGGCGCCATCCGGACGCACTCCAGGAGATGACGAAGGATGAGGCCAAGGCCTATCTGACGGGAGAGAAGAAGGCGGGTCAGCATGCCAAGGCCGCCATCAACCTATTCCTGAAGCACTTCGCGCCGCAGATCATCTTTGTAACCAACAGCACTGCCATCAACGCCTTCTCGGACGGGGGAGTGCTCAACCCCATTCAACCTGCCGTCAAGTGCGTCCTATTCGATGAGGCCGGACAGACCCCCGAGGCCGGCTTCATAGCCATGATGACTGTGTTCCCGACTGCCGTGTACAGGATGGTGGGAGACGACACCCAGCTGGGTCCCTTCTGCCCCGGCCAACGCAACACGGAGACTGCCATCGCCGCAAACCTCAGTGCTATGCGAGTGATGCTGAGGAGCGCGTCGATCCCCGTCGTCACGCTGAGAGTGTCGTATCGTTCTCATCCGGGACTCACCGCCCTCGCCGGACGCCTGTTCTATGGAGATCGCCTCGAAGCCGGAACCCCCGCGGATCAACGGAGCCGGCTCACCAAGCTGCTCAACACCAACGACAACGGAAAAGACAGGATCCCGCTCGTGTGGATCAGCAACAGTTCGCCGGACAAGCCCAAGGGAGAAGGAAGTCATTCCATCATCAACCACGGAGAGGCGGAGGCGGCATGTGATCTTGTCGAAGATCTCGCGCACCATGGTAAGTGTGCTGGAAAGTATGGGTCTAATTCTACTTTCAGGCATCCGCAACAACGATATTATGATTATTGCCCTCTACTGAGCCCAGGCCCAGTGCGTGGAGGAGATGCTCGAAGGACGGAACCTGTGCGCCAGGGTCGACACGGTGGACAGCGCCCAAGGTAGCGAGGCTGACGTTGTCATCCTCCTCACGAGCGCGTCGTACAAGCTGGGTGGTGGCAACATGGCAGCCCCCGGACACGTCCGCTTCTTGGACGAGCTAGAGGTAAGTTACCTGGCGGGCCAGATAACCTCCGAGATATTTTAGCGTACATGCGTCGCTATGACCCGTGGCCGCCACGGACTCATCGTCATAGGAGATCCCATCATGCTCCAGCTCGGAGGCAAGTGGCAGGACATCATCAACGAGGCCCAGAAGCATGGCCACTGCTTCACCACTGGAGGCAACGGACACAGGATGATCTTCCCGGAGGGATGGTGAGAAGGACTGGTACGGTAGTGTTATTCAGTGTTAGGCTTGTATGGTAGCTAATTTGTTTCTAGCTTTACCTACTTTCTCTTAGATTTGAGTTTGTATTGACGCCCAGTGGCCATTGTTTGTTTCCTATGTAACTTCGTTTTATGACGTTTGCCGTGTACACGAGTCGGCCCGGTCTCATATACGAGTACCTCACTTGCAGTTCCAGCAACTTGCCTTTGTTCTCGCACGTGCCTTAATAAATATTGTATACGTTTCTAGCAACCAAGTGTAGCATTTGGGACGAGTTCTAGTAGATCTATAGGTTTAGGAGTAGTTTGGGGTGTGATTCTGCGTGGGAGGCTTGTCATCGCCGCACCCAAGCCACGCAAATCTTTACCTGGTTATTGATCTGATTAGTTGGCTCGTTTCCACTGCTATTGCTCGGTTTCTACTGTGTGCTATCCGACGGACGCTCTGCACTTCGGCCGTGTCGATTCGAGGAAGGGACTCGACATCTACCGGACGCGTGAAGTATGGTCTGTCCCTTTACAGTTAATTTACTTTGTGTAGAAGTCAGTTACTCTAGTTGGTCGTAAGACACTTGTAGATTTGTAATCATTTCAGAACTTAGTCGTGGTCGTTTTCTTTATGTAGGTGGCATCGTGCGGTGTCGATGCATTTTGTTTGGGGGGAGGTGTCAGCGAGGCGACACGCTATCTCGCTGATGCACTCTCTCTCACTTCGTTCACTCGAGTGCTAATCTCTCTCTTCCAGTGCCGGCAGCACGAGGGGCGGGAACGGCCGGCCGGACTCACCGCCGACCTCCCACTGATCTACCGCCGTCGCTGATTGGTCGATAGAAGACACGAGAACGCGCCTGCCGACTACATAAGGGGACGGCGCGACTGTTCGAGGCTTTAGTATGAGCGCGGCCGATCAAGCCCTCTGAGAGCACGGTCTCAAGACCACTGGCTTGTTATCGCCGCCCAATGTCAAACTATCCCCTTCCCCCTTACCGCGTGGTGTCATAAATACTTTGTGTACACTCGTGTCCGTGGTACTGTACTCATTCGCGGGACCGTAGATCTTTGGTATCGATTCCGGCCTCGCTCTGCTCGCTCGTCTCTTCCACAATCGAGCCTCTGGGTCGAGTAGTGTTCTAGTTCGTCTAGGCCTCTCAACTGATGGAGGAGTGTCCTTGGGCAAGACGTGATATACATCTTCGGATGCTGTCATGCTTACGTGCTGAGAGGGTGCGAAGCTCATTTGAAAACGGGAGTGACGGACACGTATTCGCAAATCTTGATTTCTCAGCATGTGTGTTATACACAAAAAATCTTTGCTTTTTGAAACCCCCATTGTAGACCTCGATTAGTGAGATTATCGACTGTATTTGTCGAAAAAAGCCGCTTCTTCGCGGTGCTTTCATAGCTTTCAGATTTTTAACTTTTCCCAGGAACTGCCACTATAACAATTCTTTCTCATTCACTTTCTGATAAAAGTGTTTTTTTTTCTAATGTTCTATGAACTTACTACTAAAGTGAACACATCGTGCAACTAACAAATACTATGGAAAGGGCAAACGCGTGGCGCTTTTGCTACTCTGCGCTTCACGGCCGCCGACAGCGTGATGGTTGTACAAAAAACAGTCGACACCGTCTTTCACCAGCAAACTCTCTGGTTCCAAGCGCGCAGATCAACTGCTAGTACACGCAACGTCACACTCCACCCGATATTCATACACAAAATATACAATCACTAGTCTAGTTTCCGACGCTGTTTGCAGAAAAAAAACGTGAAAACAACGCTTGTGCGCTGGCCTCTTCACAAAACGAACAATGTGTCACGGAGTGTTCGTTGAAAACCGAAATTATCACATATCTTATCGGTCAAGGTATTCTGTCATGTTTATGACATGGTCGAAACATCAACAAAGCACGAATCCCTTATTGGTTAGCACGCCAGGGGCAGATCTTTTTTCGAACACACCGGAGCAAGTTTGCCCGGTGACCTGTTCCGAAGACAGCGGAGAACAGAGCGTTGAACGCGGCGCGGTACTCGACGCTGAAGCAAGCTCAGTTCGGAAACATGGAACCAACACACTTTGTCGCGTAGTAAATGACTGGATTGAGACCGATGGATGTGTTGATGACGACAGCGACGCCACACTGCACGAACATCTGCGTCGTACTCGACACCTGGCCAATATGTGCGACTTTGATCAGGTGCAAGATTCACCTGCATGAGAGCGGCTGCCGTGAGAATGACCATGCCAATGAACCAGCCACCAATCGTCACCGCCATTGTCCAGTATGTAGAGAGATCTCATGATACGACGCTGATGTTGAGACGAGGCTAGAAAGATACTGTATTCCCGCACACATGCGACACTTCCCACAATTCATTCGACTGATTCTGCATTGAATCAAAGCATACATCATGATGATGAATGCAAATATGGCGAGCATGATCGCACAGTGAATCGTTTTCCAGGAACCACCATACGATTCCAGAACCATACACACTGTGAAACTGAAGAATGAAGATGAGTTGAACTCTTTTAGAGATTTTCAAAAAACGTACACCTTATCTTCGATATTTTCGAATATCACTTTGAGATGCGCAATACTGTACACAAAGAGTGCGAATATGTGCAGCGATAAGTATTTCCATTTCGAATTTGAGAGCGAAGAAGTGTACCTATAACCTATTGTACTTGTCTACCGTAAAATAAATTCACTTTGTCGGGCATAGCACGTTGTAAAGACGATCCACTGCAATCGACAAGTGGATGAAAGCACTAGCATTCATTCCTTCAAACATTGTTCATGACTTTGAATTTCTAGAACAAATCCCACCTATCGCGGGTAACAACTGAATATACGTGCAGAGACGTTGATTGAGTAGAATAGGATAGGGATGGTACATCATAGTATAAAAGTATGGTAAAAGGTTGAGTTGTTGGACAAAGTCGGAGAAACATCCCACAGCAACCATTATCAGACAAGGGGACTGCAGAGATCTGTAGTATGTTTCATTAGGAGAAAAAGTTCAATGTCCAACTTTGTTTTAATTGTGACAACAACCATGCACAGATTACCGATGTAGGATGGGATCGCCACGAATATAACGACACTGACTACTGTAAAGCAATACAACTTTTTTTAACGGAATAGTATGTGAGAAATACCTGTCCGCATGTAAATATGATCATATTGAACGCCATAAACGAATGTGTTATTCATTGTTTGAAAATACCAGTATCTGAAAACAAGCAGATGTTGTTAGCAATGAGTCTGTAAACGTTCAGCATGCATAATACAAAGTACTATTAGTTGTGCGAACTCCACCTACATACCTACCGTTGTGTGTTTCATTTATATGACAGTGAAAATCAAGTTTATAAAACAGCGATAACAAACGGAGTTAATTATCAAGAAGTTACTCACTGACATTTCATTTCTCTCGTAGTTAATTGTTAATCAATTCGTCTAATAAGCGAACTTCCGCTTGTTCGATTTCCCAAGAGAGCAACGGTTCAAGAAAATTCTACAATCACCGACTAGAGTAAAACAACTCTCTAACTTTTACAAGTGAAGTGTCTCAGGTTTGTAATTCTAAACTGAACAAAACAATGCTCAATATCTAACTACGAGCCTCCTGAACGAAGTTGTTCATGATCATGTTCGTTATAAGCACGTTTTGACACTAACAAGAAAAAATGCCCGCACAAATGTCAAAAAGTGAATTCGAGAGCGTGAATCACGTTATTGGCTATGATTAGCGATGTAAAAGTTGTTCTAACAGATGAGAGTATTTTTACTGTTTTTCAACATTCAATCATTCAAACCGGATTATGTAGACATCAAAGCGCTTTTGCTAGTGTACTGTACTGTGAACGAAACAATAACAGATACGCACCACATTTGCATTCACACTTTGGATACTGCTGTACATTGTTATGTCTAATGAGTTTTCAGTGCTTGTTTTGTTTGGTAAGGACGTAAGACTTTACCACCTATATATGATATATCTATTCATCAACCGTATCTATGGCAATACTATTATATACTGCTAAGTTGCTTTTCTATTGCCCTACATTAGTCCTTTAATCAGGTCACGGGAGTTTAATCATAAGTTTGCAACAGGAGAAACTCAATGATACTGATTGTAAGATGTAAGTCATGACAATTGCATTATGCGAACTTTCTGTTTGCACGCTTCTGGAAAAAAAGAGTCATTGAAATGTTGTTGTTTTTTGTTAAGATTCAAGAGCTCACAAAGTAAAGCTGTTACTGTGTCATTGGTTATCAATGATATCGAGTGTCGATCACTACATAGAGAATACTTAACAATCTGTAAGAAGTAAAACTTTGAGAAAAAACAATTAAAACGTATTTTTGAAAAAAGTGAAATTTCGCTGTAACTACGCTCAGGCGCGAATCTTCGAATTGCACAAATAAAGAGAGTAGCGGTTCACAGTACATGTGACTGTGTAGTTTGTTTTGTGAATACATTAGCGTTTAACCGGAACTTACGGCGAATAGGAAATCACACCATCACACCACCACACCACCACACCATCACACCATCATACCACTCACACAACCCACACCTCCACTACTGTACACCTCCACACCACCCACACCACATATAGGAAATCACACCACCACACCACCACACCACCACACCACCACACCACTCACACAACCCACACCACCACACCACGACACCATCAACATAATCAGTCGTAGAGAATAGTGTGGTTGTGTTAAGTTGTGGTGGTGTGCTTGTGTGATGGTGTGGTGGTGTGATGGTGTGGTGGTGTGGTGGTGTGGTGGTGTGATGGTGTGAACTCCATATTGCCGGAACTTACACTCCGTTACACTTTGTGAAACCGTTATCTCTCACCGAACATGGAGAAAGGAAAGGGACGGCTTTATTTCGGCGGTTGCATCACATGCACATGTATGTACAGAACATCACCACATCACTTGGAAATAATGTGAGCGGGAGAGGTCGGATAGAAGGAAATAGCACAAGCTGGACAAGGTGAACATTGTTTATCAGCTTGCTTCCGACATAAACATGTTAGCATGCCGACAGAGACGACAGGGTGCAGAGAACAAAAAGCGCACCCAAGGTGCAGTGTCGTTACTGTACGTACTGTGATTATGTTAGTCTGTTTCCGCGTCCTCATCAGTCCGCAGCACTCCACCTAACCATATTTTTTGCGGAAGTCTCGCACACACGCACTAACCTCTCGCGCAACGTGCGAAAACAATGCGTCTTGCTACAGTCACATCACGTACAAAAGATATCACAGGTTTTATGGGACGTGTGAAAACACTCGCGTCAATTGTGGGGCACCTCGGAAGGCTCAACATGAACGTAGCTGAAATCAATACTGGTAACTTATCGGCGGTCGGCCAGACAGGGGCGAAATGACGAGCTTTTTATGCAAATTGGAGAAATATCGGGGTTTTACTCCAAAAACACGGCAAAAATGAGAGAAATTGAAAAATCGAAAACTAGAGTTCTGTGCGGACACTGTCAAAGTATCTTCTCCCTCAAACTGGGTTCTGTAGCATGGATTTGAAGTGAGTTATTAAGTTTTCTAGATTTTACCTATTGAACAGCCTCGAAAACGTGGTTATCGAACGATAATAAGAGAACTAAAGCGAAATTCAAAAATCGAAATCTAGAGTTCTATGGGGGCTGGGGATTCACACCACATATCCGAAAATTGGAAAGATTCATCAATTCCGGAAGGAGTTATTAGCTCTAAAAGGTGAGCAACTCTGCTTCATCAGAATTGCAAATCACCTTCATTTCCCTAAAATCAGACCGCAAAGCGCGCGACTCGCGCGGTCAAATGTTCTTGCGCGGACCGATAGCGCGGCTAAATGCGATGAAATGATGTCTGGAAAATATGCGGCGAGATGGCTGCCATACCGTGAACGGGGGGGACACCCTATACCGTGGGCACATCTATTTGCGAAAAAGTCATTGACCCGCTTAGCAATGAAGAAATTTACTTGTATACGGTATACCAGAGCCTTCGTCTAGGTCCTCACCACGCTGTATTGACTGATAACAAACCGTCCCAAACACGATTGGAAGAAAACCTATCACTTAACATATCGCCCAAATTGCTTCGAAATCTAGAAACTCGCTTTAAAAAAATCATACAGTAACAATCTTCAACGTGAGTTATTTGATTCATACACATTTAAAAAAATCAGTGAACCTCAGAAACTTTCTAGAACACGAAAAAAACATTAAAAAGCAACCGCACCGCAACATAAACGCCGCAGAATGAAATTTTGTAAAATCTTTTTTTTGCGTTGTGCCTGCACTTTTGAAAAACGAGAAAAAGCGCGAAAACAAGACACTTTTGACTTTTTCCGGATTTGTGACACTCATCTTTGGAGTTGAAAAATTTGTCGGTTTTCTCTCTTGTCGGTTTTCGCGAGTAAAATGACGTCTTCAGTTTCAAATTTGGACCAAATTGAACGAAATCAGTATCGCCACTCCGGCTGAAATTGGCAGCTCAACTTGGGTGATCATGAAAATACCACGCACTTATTACAGTTTCGGTTTTCACTCTCTGCGTGCAGTACGGTCTCTAACATTTGTCTGAAACTCTTCCTCTCTTCTATCATGTGTTCTCTAACCCTCACCCAAAGCTCAACTTTGCCTCTAGCGTGCTACAGGCGGATGAAGGGGGATTGTGAATAGAGAATGTGGTAGTCGTGTGAAACAAACGCTAATGATACAGTATCTCGCACACAACATCCCTGTACTGTTTACAGTTTTGAACTAACGAAACATAGTAAGTTTATTGGTCACATGCATACCGCGTTTTGAAACAGACACGAAAGACTGATCTGAAACTGAAAGATTGCATTTTCCAGTGTTAGTTTCTCGTTGTCCAAATCGCCTACACCTCCGATCCATGCCACCAGACAAGCTGCCACTTATCACACACCACACCTATACCTGTTATAAGTACCAGCCAACATCCTTTTTATATTTTCATCGAGATGTTCCTTGATAATTCTGTTCTGTGTTATCAGCCTTCGTAGATTGGTTACTTAGGCAAGAGAGAAGTCTCCACTGTCGAAACGTGCCCCGTCCTTCACACGCATGTCTCTTATTGCGTACGCGGTTCCCTCCCCGCACTCCTCCTCAGCCACCTCCAGGCACCGGGGGGCGGGTGTCATGCTAGACTTCAGATTCCTATCAAATGCCAAGTTCCCAACTTTTACGAGACATTTTCCATAACATTTCATATTATCTTTCAGTTCCATACTATACCTACACGTCAGTTTTGTGTGGCGCAGTTATCTTGACTGTAATAAATTATTATTATTATATCCTTATGAGACTTCTTTTTGAAGGTGGAAATGTTTGTGACAAACTGAAAACAATTTCAGAATGATCAGTGTTGTGTTGATTTCATGAGTTTGAATGGAGGAAGTCAGACATGTTATCGCATCGCAGTCTCGCCCGCCTGTGGCAGGGCACAGCCAGAGAGACGCGACTCCCCTACGCCCCGCCCCCTCCTTTTTCGCAACGGGTTCTCGAAACAAGACTCATGTGTGAAAAAGTTGTGAAAATCATGAAAACGAAATGTTAGAACAACGTTGTTATAAGAAGGAGTGAAAGGTGGGAAGTTCAGTGGTGCAGTTCCCATTTCGATCGGGCGTCATTGAGGCAGTGAAAAGCGTATGGATCGAAAGATGTCAATTTAAAACAGCCACTTTGCATCGAACTTTCTCCATAACGGAAATAAACTTTTATGTGATGTTTGCATAGTGTATCGAGTGGTCAACAAAAACTACACTTGAAAGGTCGTCAGCGAAAGTAAACACGAAGAATAAAAAAGGAATGAAATGCGAAAGATCGACTCTGACTCGGCCACCGGACAGCTTGACACCGACCGTCTGGTCGCTATGTTTTGCAGCGTGCATGGGCGGCGAGTGTCCGCCAGGGTTCATGTGCGTGTGCGACTACGGCGTGTGTTTTGTGGGAAAGTGTCTAGGAAGGTTCCGAAAAAAACGTGGTAAACAAACTGTGAGTCTGAAGAATATGTACTATATATTTGCTATGTACTTCGTTTGCTAATAGGTTATATGTACTGTGAACTATGTACTATGTTTGTATCTGTATCAACTAGTCTACATAAACACCACAAGCGCCAACCCCTTCTGTCATGTCTGTCGTCTTTGCAGGCGAGGGATGCATGGACGAGTGCTATGACTGCTCCCTGTACGCGCAGTACTGCGACAAGACAGAAGTGGGTAGCGTGTTCACTGGTTAGACACTAGACAGACGTGTGGCTATAGCATGAGTGCGCGTTACCGTCTCTTTTTACAACTTCACAACATTGTAATTACGTGTTGTAAAAACCGAATAACTTTTGTTTTATTATGTGTCGTTTCAGATGCAAGCGCACATGCGGTATTTGTACTATCATGATGAAACAAAAAAAACACTGCTTCGAATAAACGTTCAGTTTATTGATACAGGAATCACACTTTTTTTACAAAATGAAATAAATTTTTGATGTCTTACTATCGGTAAAGTGCGGAATACCCATAACGAAAACCATATACAATCAACAAAATACACTGAAACTGAAGTATGTAATAGCCGAATCTCGAGTACATGAATGCCTCACTCAATGACTACGTGTCTGGAGATGAGGTTGTAGAGCTGTTCCGGGTCGTCCGACTCCAGACGATCCTTCTCCGACCTGCAATCAAGCAACACTACAACACTCACTGGGGGAACGATAACGATATATGCGTGTATGTATATTGGGTCCTCCGTTTTTGTGGTCCACAAATTACGAGAAATGACGCAGACACGAACCAGACAAACGGTCGATTATGGAAATGATCTCATTCGCCAGGGGCGATTGTAGGTTTTGTCGAATATCTTGATCATGGACACAAAATCTTCAAGTGTTGCAACGTAGGTTTGTTTGTATGTCTATCAAGTATGCTCTCATGAATTTTTGTGAAATTTTTTTATCCAGTACAAATCGAGTTATCTCCAATTTTGTGTACAAAATAAGGGATAACTGCGAGTTGGTATCACTACTTTGATACAGAATCAGAGCACTGTATTGGGAGGAAGCATCCATGATCATGATTATACATGGTAAATTCTTTCACTAGAAACGGTTTAATATTGATCTTAATTGTACCCAATTTCATATTTTGAAAACTATAATGAATACCAGACTAACTTTCCAAATTTTCGAACGTAGAGGTCCAGTAAACGGTTTGAAGAAGCTACCATCCAAAAATTGTAGAAAAAGATTCATCCGTTGAGGAGTTATGTATTTCCGTTTATCGATCAGATATCGATCACGACTTCAATGCGAAATAATCAAACTACGTAGACGTAATGTACTCGTTTTTGCTTGAGGCTATTGCTATACCCTATGGGATCAATCCATCGCAATTCCATTACATTTAGATCACTTTTCAGAATATGACGCGGTTACGGTAGTTGCTGCACTGGTGGCACAGTTCATTTCCCTACATTACGTATGCAATTTCATCCCGTTAACACCGCTAACCGGTCAAGAAAGTGGAAAATGAACTAGCGAAACACGTCTGGTATCTCAATTTATCAGTCGGGACTGTCACATTTCGTATTCCATTTTTCGTTTTTGCGGACCGCGAAAACGGGGGAACCCCTATAGATGACAGTGTTGTGAATTGTGAAAAACGATCATGATGTATGTGTATGGCGTATATAAGCTGTGATTGGCAATGACAATCTCTCTCTCTCTCTCTCTCTCTCTTCCCGTCGCTCGATCGAACCCACCCTTTGATGAACACCACGTACGTGGGCAGCTCGTTGATCGCGTGTTTCTTCGCCGTCTCTCAAAAAAAAACATCAGTGCAATGTGAAACCCGAACGAGTCGCGTACTCTTGCAGTCGACCACGTCGACTCTCAGGAACGCCGCCCTGTCCTGCACGGCTGCGATTTCGTCAAACGCCGCCGGCACGCTCACCAGATGCCGCTTCCTGCAATCATACTAGCATACTGTGGACTGTGGCACATGGAAAAACTAACTACATTTGTGGGCAATACACCAAGCACCTACCACTTGTATTGGTATCTGATTATACAGATAATGGAAAAGAAATTGAATTATTATTGACTGATTATCGATCTGACATCGACTTTCGATCTTCGACCCTACCATCCCCGTTGCTAAACGGACTGAGCTTCTCCAAGCGCTCAGCACATGTTGGTGTACCGTATGCACTTTTGTATAGTCAAGATATAGCGATTTTGGATGACTGATCACTGATTGATTGCTTGCTTGACTCACCACTCGGCTGTGAACTCGACGAACACCGGCACAGTGTTATTCTTGACGTTTACAATCTCGTGGAAATCCACGTCTGACCGCACTGTCTGCACGTGCGAGGAGAAGACAATGGGAATGAGAGAGACAAGTAGAAGCAGCATCCTGAAAGCGCGTCTACACCGCGGAAGGCACCAAACATTACTGAACGATCACGCTCACTGCTCACATTACTGCGCGGGGATGAAATGGATAGTATGTTGACACGTATGAATATGTGGATGATGATCAGAGAAGAGCATGTGATCCTCCCTATCCCGTTTTCTCTTCTTCGCAATGAAACAAACAACGGGGGAAGGCGACAACTGGTTCCAGTCTATTCCGAGCCGACGCCTATTCGCAGTGACAGCGAGGAAAACGAATGAGGAAATAGTGGTTTTGATACTATTTCGAGACCAGGGCTACTTCGTCCTGCAGAAACTAGTTCCGGCCATCCAATAATAATACGCTCGAACACAGCAATACAATAACAAACAACAACAGTTTATCTGATATTCACACAACTTCTCACCTAAATCACACTCAATCAGTGGCATTATCTAAAACGTAAGAAACACAAATCAACACCAGAGATCTAACAAGATCACACGACAACACCAGCGACTCTAAAACGTGACAGCTTTCACTACCCGGATTGGCACACGAGAGTGCGGCAGAAGCGTGCGACATGGTCGTGGCACGACTACTCTATTCCGAGCAGCTTGTCTGGCATCGGCTCTCCCGGCTGCATCTTCGCCCGCCACACCCGCTCCTCGCACAGCAACTCCTCGATCGGACGATTCTTCTGAACGAAACAACGTTGCAAAGAGCAAACAGCGAGTAACTGAAATACGCGGCGGTAGCGCAGTCGATGTGTGCGCTCTCAATCGAAAGGTCGCGGGTTCGATGGGACCGGAACAAGTATTGCTACAGCGGTGGATTGGCAATTACCCTGACACGTTGTCAGACGCTAACCAGAATACACACCGTCATCGTGGATTCTCATAGCTAGGTTTCTAGGACCATTACATCTAGTACTCTACGGCATCCCCTCCATCGTCATTGTTCACAGGCATTTCATGTCTAATTTTTTCATGTATTTCATTTCATTCATGCATTTCATTCATGTAAAGCAATCTTGTGGTGTGATAAATGTATTCAATTTTTCAGAACACAAAAGCATTCTGGCACACAAACGAGATGCTTACAGTGCAATTCCCTAAGTGTCTACACAAAGAAAGTGTTGACCGGAATCATGACAAGCGCGTGCACATACTAAACCCTTTGTGTTTCATCTCCGTTGTCGTATTCTTGATATCGGCAGTGGCTCAATTCAATGCGCACAGACCTGATGGCTGATCTGCGGGATGATGCTGTGCACCCAGATGGTGTTGGGGCGGAGGAACGGGCGCGACTTCACTGCCTCCTCCGACAACGCCACACCGTCCAGGTCGGACACACGGCCTGCGAACGACTCTCTCTCTCTCTCTCTCTCTTCCCCTCCCTCCCTCCCTCCCTCCCTCCCCCCGCACCAATGACGACGACGCTGACGGGCACGTCCTCCCGGAGGAGGTGCTTGAACCTGGCCGCCGTCTCGGCCACCCACTCCTTGCTTCTGTTCTTGGTCGAGTTGGCGTCCATGAGGTGGGCGACGGCCAGCTGCAGACACAGCGGACGGCGCACACAGTGCCTGCACCAACACAACCTCATCTCATCACTCGCCATTCCGTAACTACTATACGTTTGCACATTTTGAACACAACCCTCGACCACTGGTCACACTCACATTCTGTGAATGGCGAATAGGTTGGTCGCCTGGACGACCTCGGTGCCACCCGAATCCAGGAAGCGCACGTCCATAAAGTCGCCCGCAGCCAGCACCTCAAACAAGTTGCACTCAAACACGACTGCGAACAAAGCAGATCAAATAACTCTCCTACCGTAATCCTAATAGAAAAAAACACTATAACTAACCTCCCCCTCAAAAAAAACTAATAACAAGAGTTCTACCTAACGGAACAAAATCGCCAAAATAATTTAACCGGAATAAAAAAGCAGATCAAATCACTTGCTTACCGTTATTCTTCAAAAAAGAAAACATGTCAATATATTCTCCTACCGTAATTCAAAAAGAGCAGATCAGTTCAAATAATTCCTCTACCATAACCGTCCCACCTCGACTCGCTGGAACTTGCCGGTGTACTCGGCACGCTCATCGTTCGCCGCGCATATAGCGTAGACACGCAGGCCAGCCGACAGCCAAGTCTCACTACAACACGGAAAAATGGAAAATGCACGTGTGCGAATCAAAACAAGCAATTCGACAACACGCGTCGTTCCCCTTCTCCCACCAGCCCACCACCCACCACTGCTCCTTGTCCAAAGGCACGCGGTTCAGCTTGCGCTGATAGAACACGTCCAGGCTGTTCTTCCACACAATCAGCTCGTCGTTGGCGGCCACCATCGCCGCCACGTCGTCTGAATTCCCCCATGTATGTGATGAGTTCCCCCAATTCCCCCACGTGTGTGCATCATGCTAACATTGAATGTACATGTCAGAATCAGGCTGATAAACAAGGTCGTCTGCAAGGGGGGGGGGGCAAGCGTGACACCCGCTCATAACGACACTGTCATGTGCAGAAAGATTGAATCTCAAATCCTAATACCTACGGAGGTGACTCCCACTCATAACGACACTGTCAGATGCAGGGTCGGTAAGTCAGTGAGTGGTCACGCCCACCTCCATCCATCGTCTCATTGTGTCGGCTGCCGTTCTCGCCGTCGCCGCCCTCTGAAACCACGCGATATTCAAAGCTGCGACTGGAAAGTCTGCGAGTCTGCCGCCTGTCTCTCTCGCTTCCCACAATCACATACGCATCCTGGCCAAAAAACGCGCAGATTCGGTTTCGGCTATACTCTATTATACACATTTGCTTGCTCTCTGTCCCTGCCATCCTCCCGTCTCTCGCTCTCCCCCCCCCGCACCGCACCCCTCTCGCGTCGCTCTCGCTTGATGGCGCGTCCGTAGAACTCGTACGGCGTCCTCGTGTGCTGGCCCTCGATGCTCAGGTAGACTGTGTCGTCCCGGTCGCAGTACCTGCAAACATCAACACGTACTATCAACTCCAAAAGATTTTGGAAGTGGTAGCAGTAGCTGCACGGAAACTGAAAATACCTTTTTGCAAAATGTAGAAGGGACATCCTTAGAAACACTAATGTTCAAACAACAATCACAAAAAAACAGCCCTTCAAACAATAAAAGACACTATTGCCAACTGACTCGTTCCACAGCTCGGCGCCCTCGACGATCGGTATCTGGTAGTGCTTCTCCTTCGGGTCGTACTCCCAGCCACATTTCACATTGATCTAAAACAAAACACAGGTTCGCAATACTCAGCCGTGAAATACATGCTTCCACTACATCTACTCCCCCGGCGTTAACACATCAAAATCTTGGCCTACTGTAACTGTATGCTTTCTTTCATACTGTTGTGATTGCGATGACATGTCACATGTTCTCTGTTCACGCGTAACGATTCCGGATAAATCTCTGACTCTCTGACTCTGACTGCATGAACAAAAAACAATAATAACATATTATCATGAAGCTCACGTAGTCTGAATGTTATCATACATCATATCGTCCGATCTCATAGTGAAGTAAAACTGAAGCGTGCTGACATGTGAGAGTATAAACTAGTTGTACATATTCCTAATCCATCTGCCAACCCCAGCCCACCCCCCCCCCCCTTCCCACTCACCACCGGACGCATCTTAGAGCTCCACGTCTTCTGGTCGACCCACTTGCGGCGGAAAGGAGCCACGTACGGCTCCGGATCTTCCCCCTTCAAACCAAATAGGGTGAAAAATAATCAACAGGAAAATCGAGTGGAAGAATACATCTGGCGGGAAAAATTAGTGCAGACAGCCGACACTGTCCGCTCATATGTTTAACATTGATCCACCGTGCACACACACCTCATGTTCGTACGTCTTCACGTCGTCCGCCTTCTCCGCTGTGTACGAAATGCAGCGACTGAAAATAATGTGTGTGATAGACTACGAGAGAGAGAGAGAGAGAAAGAAAGAAAGAGAGAGAGAGAGAGAGAGAGACGCACACACGCACGCACGCACGCACGCACGCACGCACGCACGCACGCACGCACGCACGCACGCACGCACGCACGCACGCACGCACACACGCACACACACACAGAGACAGAGAGAGACAGAGAGAGAAGGAGAGAGACAGAGAGACAGAGAGACAGAGAGACAGAGAGACAGAGAGACTGAGAGACAGATAGGACATATGAACAGAGAGACAGAGAGGACAGAGAGGACAGAGAGGACAGAGGAGACAGAGGAGACAGAGGAGACAGAGACAGAGACAGAGACAAAGACAGAGACAGAGACAGAGACAGAGACAGAGACAGAGACAGAGACAGAGACAGAGACAGAGACAGAGACAGAGACAGAGACAGAGACAGAGACAGAGACAGAGACAGCGAACTAGCTTGATAGTCGGCTTGATGGCTGCCATGAATAGGTGGGCGATGGAGGGCGCGTCGTCGTCCATCCGATCCGCATGCAGACCGTACATCTCCACCTGCAAGCAGCGAGCGTAAACGAAAAAAAACGGAAAAAAGGGAAATAATCAGTGACATTCAACCAAACAGCGGTCAGGTTCTTCGAATTAATCTCTTGGGCGGGGGCTTGAAACTACACCTAACCACTTTCAATTAAATTATATGAAACGCTGAAGCTGTTCTGTCTTTCTCGCTCTCCATCTATGCAGAACTACCATGAACAAACAGTCGGCCAGTCGCTCGCTCACCTTGATCGATACACCGTAGTCATTGCGCGCCTCCGCAGCCAGTGCGCACCTCACCTCAATCAAATCGGTCATCTCTCTCTCATTTCTACTCAAATTCTCTTCCTATTTCTTTCTTTCTCTTTCTCTTTCTCTTTCTCTTTCTCTTTCTCTTTCTCTTTCTCTTTCTCTCTTCTCTTTCTCTTTCTCTTTCTCTTTCTCTTTCTCTTTCTCTTTCTCTTTCTCTTTCTTTCTCTTTCTCTTTCTCTTTCTCTTTCTTTCTCTCTCTCTCTCTCTCTCTCTCTCTCTCTCTCTCTCTCTTTCTCTCTCTCCACCTTGATGCTCTCAAACTGTGTGAGTATCTCGCGGAACACGGCGCACTCCTCCAGCGACCACAGCGGCTCCTGGAGCATGAGTTCGTCATTAACCAGTATACAAAACCTACCTTGGCCTGCATTTCTTGTCCCTCCTTCTCCTCTTCCTTCTCCTCCTCTTCCGAATCCAGATCGTCCAGGCACACCTGCGGCTCCACGCCCGCCAGCGACGCGTAGATAGCCTGAAAACACTCACTCACAAACACTCTCACTCCCACTCACTTGTGCTTGTGTGTGCTACCAGACAACCCATCATGCTAACATTGAATGTGCATGTCTTCGCCCACCCACCTGCCAGGGGAAGTAGGTGAGGCGGGCCTTGTCGCTGTGGTTGATGTCGGCGAGGCAGTGCGGGTCGCACCACACCGCCTCGCCCTCGTCGATCAACAGCACGCGCACCAGCGGCGGCTGCGAGGAGGCGCGCACCTGACAGCAGCAAGATACTCACTCAATCAGTCTCTCCCTCCCTCCCTCCCTCCCACCCACACTCTAAACTACGTGCTCTCTCATCGCTTCGACCGGGAGAGGAACCCACGCTTCTCTCTCGCACCTCTATGATCCTGCCCCTGCCGTACGCGCTCGCCTCGTCGATCGGAGCCATCTCTCCCGTCTCCGTCGGAACGTCCACTGGCACCAGACAATACCGGTACAGCAGGTCTGTCGGCAGGTAGCCCGCCACCAGCTTCTTCAAGTCGCACCTGCATCACCAAACTATACGTTGACACTGACGCTTAACGCAGGTGTGACACGATTACACGAAGTTGCGTTGTCGCATCTGACCACTATCTTTTGCATGTGGTTTGACGCGCGCTTCAAGCGTCAATGTCAAAGTATAATTCGGCATATAGTCCGGCGCCAGCGTCCAAGCATACACTTTGCTGCTTTGTCCTATGCACTCACGGCGGGCGGACGATCATGTCGGTGTAGGTGGTGTGGTTGGTGAGTCGCAGCCACACGGACGAGGGCGACTCGGCCCGCAGCACCTTCACCACCGCCGTCCGGTCCAGCGCTATCCGGTGGACCTAAACACCCCGGGATACAGCAGACCATGACGAGACGTGGATGCGGCCCACACACCTTGTGGAACGCGGCTTTCCTATCCTGATTGAGTGGCCCGTTCCGCACCAGCTCTTCCTGTTTCATCGAACCGATGCGACGCGGCGAACCCGGGCGCGCACCGTGCCGCATGCTACAACTACTCAAACTACTTCAACTACTTCATATCCACGCAGGTATGTCCAATCGTTGAAACGAATTCCCATCAAGACACGTGTCCGCGGCAAGATTAAACGGTTTATTCATTCTCTTCACAGCTGTTCAAGAACGATAACAATTATATTCGATCACAATCATGTCGCAAATAAAACAGAGACGCGCCCGTCGCAGAGCAATAAATTAATTACAAATGTGCATAGTATACCAGTGTGTGCCTATCCGTTGATTTACTGCTTGGAGGTGGAGAGGAACATGACGGCTCCGGCGGCTCCGACAATGGAGAAGAGCGAGTTGAAGAGGGGCGACAGGTTCGCCAGCATGAAGAAGGCGAGGAAGAGAAGGACAGTCACGAACATGACGTTGTTCATCACAATAGCCAGGTAGGTGGACTCGTTGTCGGCAACCTCGTTCTTGCGGAACAGGGCACGCTCCTGCAAAACGTTGTTTCCCGGGGATAGAGAGGAGGGAGGGGGTGAGGGGAGATAGGGAGAAATTGAGAGAAAGATAAGGGAGAAGAGAGAAAATAGAGCAAGTACAGGATGAACAATCATCAATAAAAAGTCCGCACCTCCTTCTCCTTGCGGGACATCTTCTTATCGTCAGCGTACTTCTGGTTGATTTCGCGGTCGACAGCCTCAGAGCGCTTCATCACGATCCTCAAACACACGCACGATAAGATCACTGTTTCAGGCATACGCGTTATCTTCTAGCACACACAAGCCTACTCGGTCAAGGTCAGTACATCAAAAACAGCAATTGAGCAATACGATGAACACAACGTTGCAAATAAAAGATATACAAATA
Organism: Rhabditoides inermis; assembly: GCA_963966185.1. Lineage (NCBI taxonomy): Eukaryota > Metazoa > Nematoda > Chromadorea > Rhabditida > Rhabditidae > Rhabditoides > Rhabditoides inermis. The sequence continues at coordinate 496,773 of CAWZYM010000258.1, forward strand.
AGACAAGCGAAAAACTCACCTGTGCTTGAGCTGGTGCTTGATGTTCTTGGAGGCCTTGACGAGCAGGTAGGTGGCAGCCAGCACAGAGATGGTCCACACGATCCACGAGTCGGCGACCTGCCAGATTGCGCATTGTGAGTTACATGTGTTAAGAGAAAAGCGTAAAAACATAGCACATGCAAAATCATGACAACGTAACATGACGAGAGTGAGAACACAACAAACATGGTTACAGGAGACTAGTAGAAGTTCACGGCTAAAGCATGCACACTCACCTCCATCTGGTTGACTCCGTAGAAGAGGTAGACGGGGGCGGCCGATACGACGGCGGCGTTCACATAGAAGAGAGCGGATCCCTTGCCGGACACAGCAGAAGAGTAGGTGTTGAGAAGGAGCTCCTCCTCCTTGGTGAACTTGGTCGACTTGGACATGATTTACCTGGAATAGGAGAGTGATTACAATGAAAGCAACACACAACAGTACACAATACTAACAAAAATAACGTAATCGAGTAAGAGTCTCGGAAATGAGAGCCAAATCGACTCTCTCTCGCGTGGCTTGGAGGCGGAACGCTGGCCGAGTGAGACGGAGGGGGCGGGGCCAACTCGATCTGCAAATTGCATTAGCCTGCGTGGCAGCCCCACTGGCGTGTGTTTGCGGTGCGCGCACGCAGTGAGAGGGGTGCAACGAAGTCGAACTGCAAATTATTATTTGTTTACAGAATGAATTATTATGTATGGTTACAAATGTTGGTATTGTTAATTCCTTCGAAATCAAAATTAAAAGCGTGATTTTTTGATATATAACATCAATAAAAACCATCTCCAGCAATAAATTCTAAATTACTACAACCTCAGACTTTTCAACAACAAAATTTCTAAAAAAAAAAAGTAACACACTACTCTACTTCATTGTGTTGTCTACTTTACTGTATTGTTCACAGTCCTAATGTAATACCACAGTACATGCCCTACACAATACCTCGGAATCATCTCTCTCTCTCTCTCTCTCTCTCTCTCTCTCTCTCTCTCTCTCTCTCTCTCTCTCTCTCTCTCTCTTTCTCTCTCTCTCTCTCTCTCTCTCTTTCTCTCTCTCTCTTTCTCTTTCTCTTTCAGACACAAACGGATTGAGTTTTAATTAAATATTTATCCGCATTGTATCACACACATCAATTAACTTATACATCAAAACAATCATCGCTCACAAACACCCATGGTAACAATAATATGTAATCTGGAATAAGTTTCTAGTTGTTGTCGTCGTTCTCGAGCCGGTTCCACTGCCCCTGCAGGTTCTCCTTCCACAGCACAATCTGAAACAACAAATTATGTATCTTCTCGATCACTTCCAACTCTCCTCTTCCCCGTTCACCTTGTTGTCGTCACCGGAAACAGACAGGATGGCTCCGCAGTGACTCCAGCTCACGTGCCACAGAGCGCCCTCAGACTTGTCGAGCAGCTTCGGCTGCCACTCGCCCTCACCCACCGACGAACACCTCCAGAGAAGCACGCTGCGGTCCTGTGACAGGTAACGTATTCAAGATAAAAGTGAAGGGAGAGAAACAAACGGGAGCAAAAGCAGAAGAGAGTGACGAGAAAAAAAGAAAAGCTATTCAATTCACCTGACCGCACGACGCAATCGTGTGGGTGTGGTTGTTGACGACGGGGCACCAGGCAACATCGCGCACGAAATCAGAGTGTCCCGACAGCGTCTTCTCCACGATCCACTCGCCGCAGTCATCCTCACTGAGCGAACAAGTAAAGCTACAGTAACAAGTAACAAGCTGACTGGACCTTCACAAAACGATTGCTGCATCCTGAATCACTCACATCCAGATCTTGATGAGCTTGTCGTTTCCGCAGGTGACAAGTCGCTTCTTGACGGGCATGTCTCCCTGCTGCGCAAAGGGAGCAGGCGCCCACGACACCGCGTTCACTCCCCACAAACAATCAATTCATAACAAAGAGAACTTGGCAGGACAAAGAGTAAGAAAAGAAAACACTATACACTATTACTGGCGCTAAAGAAGAAACACATGTGAAAGAAAACGGTAGCATTGTGAATGGCTCCACTGCTCCATACCTGATCGTGTGCCTTGATGATCTTTTTGGCGTCCCACTGTCCGGAAGCCTGGTTGAAAGTGAGAACAGCGACCGCCGAGTCTGCCGACGCGGTCGCCAGCACCAGACCGAACTGCGCCGGAGCGAAGCACACGCTGTTCACACTCGCCTGAATTCATTTAATGGTCAGGATCGACATAGTATTGTATCACAAACTCACATCATGCCCCGTGTACTCGTACTGCTTCTGCCAACGCCCGGCGTCTTCGTGCCAAATGATCACCTTCCTGAACAACGAATCAACCGCCGCTCACGAAAATTCGCTCTATAACACCACTCACTTGTCGTATCCGGCCGACGCGAGGATCGAGTTGAACTTGGGGTGCGCCCAGCTGAGCTGCCACACGGGGCCGGCATGTCCGGCGAGTTCGGCCAGCATGTTCGACTGACCCGACGGCTTCACCTACAACCAAACGTAGTCGAACATGTACAACCGAACATCGCACGCTCCTCTTTCGCAGTTCGCACTCACATCGAACACCTTGACGATTCTGTCGCTGGAGCAGGTCGCCAGCCGCGTGCCATAGTAGTTCAGCTGCGCATCGTGCTGACAACATGAGTTAAACGCAATTTACCAAAAAAAACACTTATAAACAAATGTTCTCACGATGATGTCGCGATGGTTTGTGTTGACGGCGGTCTGCAAATATGATAATAATCGACAATGAAACGACGCACAAAACACTCACCATTGCTTATTAGTGAGACCTAGTTGATCGCCTATCTAAAACACAACAAATCAGTAAAAAAAGGCACAAATATACACAAAATAAATAAACAAACAAAATCAGCTGAGCTGGCGTAGTGACACTCATCGCCATTTGATCACTTTTACAGATTCACTTTTGCTACACAACGATACACTAATCAACCCTAATATTCTAATTTTGTTCATTTTTTTCAATTGTGTTGCTGTAGTTCTTCATATATGTTCATATTCGATCTCAATCCACTTCAGGAATATGTCAGGCCCTCCGCAATCGTCGAACACTGAGAAATACTCTCGCATTTGCGACATCCAGCCGGGCATGAAAGTCGTCAACGTCATCTTTATCATCCTCGAGAATCGTGAGCATAGCGGTGTTTTACATGATTTTCAAGTTGTCCAGGCTACGTGCGTCGCACGAACAACGGCATGGAGATCCACACGCTGCGCGTCGCCGACCCCACCGGCTCCATCCTCCTCACCATCATGAACGGTGCGCGCCTGTGGTTTTTCTTCAATTTGGCTTCAGATGGCATCTTTTATTCAGGAGACATACACGAGTTCACTCAGCCGGGTGACATTTGCCGACTGCGCGGCGGTTTCTCCACCGTACACATGGCATGTTTTCATTTTCTTCAATTGTTCATGTGGCATGCATGCTCTGATAGGTTGCGTAAACGAACTCATCTCCAACATCTCTGCAGGGCTGCCTCAATCTGCAGTGCGGTCGGATGGGCGAGCTGCAGAAAACGAGCGAGTTCTTCATGCCCTTCAATGAGGTGCCATTCATGAGCGAGTTCAGCAAGGAGCTCAACGAGCAGTTCCCCGCTCGAGGCGGATCCCCCGACGGCGAGCGGTACGCATCTATCTTGTTCTCTCTCTCTCTCCCTCTCTCTCTCTCCCTCTCTCTCTCTCTCCCTCTCTCTCTTTCTCTCTCTCTCTCTCTCTCTCTCTCTCTCTCTTCACTCTTTATCTCTCCACTCTTTCTCTCCCTTATCTCTTCCTCTCGTTTTCTCTCCATTTTTCTATCACGTCCCCATTTTTTATGTTCCTGTCGCTTACGCTTTCTATATCTAAATCCTTCTGCTTCTTTTTATTTATTTTCTATGTGGTTTCTTCGCTTTCAATGCAATTCGTTGTAGTCGACCCGGTGGTCCTGGAATGCGTGGCGGTCCCCCTCCGAAGCGTCCGCACATGGGTGGTCCTCCTGGTGGATTCAGGAAGGATGGTCCTTCTGGAAGGCCCATTCAGCGATAAGTCGGTGTCGTTCATATTACTTCACTCATTCACATGGTTTCCGTTGTCCTTCATGTATGTTGAACCTTTGGGTAGATCATGATTTCTCATAAGTTTTCACATTGGTAAACGCTTTCACATGTGTACAAAACATTTACAAAAACGATAAATATATTTGAATACATTTATCCATTTGATAAAAATCCAAGAAATAACAAGTCAACAGTACACTCACCGAAACACAACAAAGACAAGCTGCTAGACACTTCGAGTTCCCGAACAAGCACTCTGCCCATTGTGGGCTGTTGCGAAAGTGTCTAGCACCTAGTCGAAAAGGAAAAAGACAGCAGACAGACTCGACTCAATCAGATAGTTTCAACACAACTCTTTAACTACGCTGCGATCTCGGTCTGCTGGTTGATGTTGGCAATGTTGGCGTGGGAGGCGCGAAGGTTGGAGATGAGTCCGCGGAGACGCGACTGCAGAGACAGCCACTGCTCGCGGCCGAATGTGCGGTGCTGGAACGACGACACCACCAGCATTCCCGACGTCTCCGAAACCTTGCCCTGAAAAAAGAAATGCTGTCGCCATCACCAGTCCGGTCATTTCTGTTTTTATATAGTTTTAGGGTCACGTACCGAGATAGCGTTGACCTGAATGGCATCAATGATGAACTCCTCCAGCTCCTCGCTGTCCGAGATGTTAAGCTCTTTGGAGAGCTCGGCCAGGGGAATGATGTTGTTCTTCTCAGCTCGGCTCATGAGAGTGAGAAGACGAATCTTCTTCACCAGCACAGTCTCGTTAACATTGAGCTGCTCGGCAACGAACTTGGGGTGCTTCTTGGTGAACTTCTCATAGTCAGAAAGGGTTCCGGTGGTGAACAGCTCAAGAGCCTCGTACATGACGGCATCCGACTAAAATACAACTTTACTCAGGATATCATACATCATACCTCACACACCTTTTGAAGGGCCTTGACGGCGGAGAGACGGAGGAGGTGGTCAAACGAGAACGAGCGGGGGTCGACGACAGCAGTGCGCACGCACTCACGAGCATCCTCAATGGCCTTGGCCGCATCAGCATCGGTGTACAAGCCGAGCAGAGCAATCATAACCTGCAAAAAGAAATTCTTAATGCACTTTACTATCGAATCAAACAACTCACCTTGGCGGCCTGATCGGCGCGCTGGTCGTTGAGGAGTCCCTGGTGGAGCTGGCGGAGCAGATCCCTCTGCTTCTCCACTCCCGTCTTCCATCCGGCAAACTGCCGCTGCAGAGTCTCCACGTCCGTCTCTAGGCCTACAAACAACTGTGATCATGCAAATTCACTACTATCTACTATTCTACTCACTGGACACGAGACGCGAGTCGACGGCTAGAGCGGTCATGGTCTCGAAGATGAGCTGATGGGTAGCCGAGTGACGAGCGAAACCGCGGAACAGGTTCAGCAAGGTGCGCATCGCAGCTCCGGCCTCAAACACGAAAATATTTTTTTTCAGTATGCATACATTGCCTCACATTGCTGGACCATCCTACTCCCTTGAAAGTGGTGGGCTTGAGCTGGGCGCAGAACGCAGCGACCACTCCGGCCGACTTCTTCTCCGGAACGCAGACGATGAGGGAGCAGATAGACGAGAGGATCATGTCCACCTCCTTGTCGTTCGGGCATCCACTAAGGATTCCCACAGCCGACATCAGATCCGTCAGGTTCTCAGTCACGTCGGCAGGTCCTAAAACGATTGAATAGGAAACTCACTAACTGTCTCACTTTTCACTCTTATCAGCTTCTCACTTTCCTTTTCCCAGTCAACTCACCGGTCTTGTCGAGCTTGGCACCCTTCGCGTTGAAGTAGGTGCGCAGCTCAGCCAGCTGCTGCTTGTCGTCGCAGAACGCGAACACCGGCAGGGCCTTCGTATCCGCCATAATAGATTAGCGGGGGTACCTAAAATTAAATTTATTGTATGATATCATACACATATCTAAGCTGTACGAGAACACGGCGCGATTGAGCGAAACATAATGAAGAAAAAAACGAAATAAGGAGAGACACTGACTATGCGAGTACACGTAAGAAAACGAGTCAAAAAGGAGAGCTGAAAGTTGAAATATCAGTTGGAGGTCCTTGTCACTTTGATGCTGGATGTAGAGGTGACGGCACCGCTTTTGATCTGCTGGAGCTGTCGCTGCGCCCTGCGGAGGTGATACTCAATGAGGAACACCTCGTTCTTCTCCCAGCGAGTCGCAGCCTCGCGGAACTCTGTCCGGATCCTGTCACGAATAGACGGGTCCAGTTCGCGTGATGCTCGCAGGAACTGACGATACGTCGACAGTACAGTCTGTTGCAGTTTCGACCTGCCAGACATCTAGATAATAGGAAATACGAACATAGTATGAAACAAATAAAAAAGACACTTGAGATAATCGCTTTCACGACGCGAGCTTTCGCAACGCAACAGGCCAATAAGATAACAATCAAATGCAAATCGTACGAATTGATCTGTTTTTTAACCAAGACAGAAAACAAACACAAATTAGTTCCTAAATAACTCTAGTATGTACAAAATCTTTTCCTATGGTGGGTCCCCGCTTTCGAGGGCCAGCAAGGGGTTTTCGTCATTTTTTTATTATGCACAGACGCATATCAGAACCTCCCGGTGCCTACTTTCGAGTAATTGCTGGCCCTCGAAAACGGGGGACCCACTATACATGTTTTTACTTAAATCCATTTCACCAACTGGAACTTCCTCTTTCCCCATCCAACCAGCGAGAGCTGCCCACCGGCAACTCTGTCCACCTCGCTCAACTCTCGGCCAGCATCCGTCTCCTTCTTGCCGTTTAGCTTGAACGCACCCTTGCTGATCAGCTGCGCCACCGGCTGCTTGTCATTCCGAGTACGTGTCGCCAAATCAGACACAGTACGCACCTGCAATGTCAGAACTCAACCATCTATATCATCACATCAAACATTACAACATGAACATAAACTTCTCTATTCACTCACATCAGAAATATTGAGATCAATGACATTGCCGAACAACGAGATGAGAGTATCGGCATCGAGCTTGGATAGATCATCAAACGAGCCATTAAAGACGACTCGAGTACACATCTTGGCCTTTTCGAGTCCCGTCTCTCCATGCACCGCTCGAGTCATTTCACTGGCGAGCGCATCCTGTGCCACCCAACGTCCCAAATTAGACTTGTGCTCGTCAACAACCTAAATATTACATCTATTTCAGATAAAAAACACGAATGAAATTACCTGCTTGATCTCCTCGAGCGGTCGAAGAGAGAACTGCCAAAGCATGCGCTCCGCCTCCGTGTCATGTAATTGACGGAAGAATTGGAAGAAGGCGTACGGAGAAGTACGCGAGGCAGACAACCAAACTCCGTTTCCTGAAACGTGATTCTTTAAAAATGTGAAACATGAACAATCACAATGCAATAATTCCACAATTTCCCTCACCAGTGCTCTTTCCTAGCTTGTTTCCGGAAGCGTCGGTGACAAGTGGGAGGCACACACCAGCGGCAAAATGATCATCAACGCGACCAATAAAATGAGCGCCGAGATCGAGGTGGCCGAGCTGGTCAGATCCACCCAACTGAATACAATTTTCACGACAACGACGATATCACAGATCACACCTGGAACCGACATCCGTACATCTGCGAAAGTTTGAGCCAGTCATAACTCTGCATGGTCTGGTAGCTGAACTCGGTGAAGGAAACGCCGTTGTTGTCCCGCATGCGTGACTTAATTGCGCCCATCCGCAGCATCTCACCTACCCGCAGCGGGCGACACATTCGAAGATACTCAGTCATCGACATCTACAACAAGTTCATATAAACTTCAATAACATTTTATTTAAAAAAAATCTCACCTTCGAGTACCACTCATTGTTGTTGATGATACGAAGAGGAGTGGAATCAACTGGCAGCATCTCTTGAACATTCTTCGCGATAAATGCGATCTGTTCAGTAATCCTGTCCGTGTTGGTCTGCACAAACGAAGTATCAAGCGCCACTCGATCTGAAACAATATATAAAACCAAATGGAAGATCGCAATTCACCAGTAGTTTGACCGCTAGGGTCCCCGATAGAAGCAGTAGCTCCGCCGACAATCGCAATAGACTCGCATCCGAAACGAGAACTACGCAACAGATTCAACAGAATCAGAAGGTTGCCGATGTGCAGACTGTCCGCAGTAGGATCGAATCCCGCATACAACACATTGGGAGCATTTCTGTAACATGCAAATAATATGGAAATTCGATGAAAAAGTTACCTCAACGACGATAGATGTGTCGTAAGAATATCATTCGGATACGATTTGCAGATCAGCTCTCTTTTTGATAGGTCCTGAACAAAGTTCGACAGAAAGCCGTTCGAGACAGTCCCGAAATCCGACTTCTTCGAGGAAGAGGACGTCGCTGTTTCCGTAGAGAATGATCGCTGCACAACCACAGCCCGTAAACGCAACAACAACAAGTTCTGTCGCATCTACAAATCAGATTTCTGACTGCTTTCATGAATTTCTGAATTTTCTGAACATGACGAAATTGAGAACATCGCGAAAAAACACTCGAAAATAGGTACTTTAGAGAACAAAAAAGCTTTATGATATTAGCAAAGTCGTGTTAGATTTTTTGTATCAACATAACACAAAACAAATATAACAAAACTTGACAAAACAAAACAAAAATAAAATTTGAAGTTTTGATGTTAAAATGTTCCGACATTACGGCTCTAAATTATAAAAGGTATACGTGATTTGAATTATCCCGTACACAACAATTTATACAAATTTTATTTTGTGGATGGTTTTTTTTGTTGTTTTGGTGTTTAGGTAGGTGGTGTTGAATTTCTGGTTATATATGTCGATATGTCTCCCAATATAATGCTCATATATCTTATCTCCTATAATTATTGTTCACGTTCAGATGGCGGAGACCGCAGTGAAGCTTTGCGAGGGTGCTGGTTGTGATAAGCCGGCGCAGTTGCGCTGCCCGACGTGCATCAAGATGAAGCTGAAGGACTCGTATTTTTGCGATCAGACATGCTTCAAGGCCAACTGGTCGTCGCACAAGGACGCTCACGTCGACCCGAACGCGCCCTACAACCCGTGGCCCTACTTCAAGTTCACCGGCGACCTCCGTCCCTTCCGCCAGTCGCCCAGGTTTGACGTTTCGCCTTGCTGGTGACCTGTGTATTTATGATTGAGTGTGAATAATTTAGGCGTGAGGTGCCGCAGTCGATTCCCCGCCCCGACTACGCGCTTCACCCCGAGGGAGTCTCGTTCGAGGAGCGCCAGGCCAAGGCCGCCAAGGAAGTCAAGGTAGAGTATTATTCAATCGAATTGAAAATCTTCTACATGTCAGTAGCAAATTCAAGATTAAAATCAAAAGTTTTTAAATCCGTGCGTTCGCAGGTGCTGGACGACGAGGAGAAGGAGGGTCTGCGCGTGGCGTGCAAGCTGGGTCGCGAGTGCCTGAACGAGGCGGCGATGGCGTGCGCGGCCGGAGTCACCACCGACGAGCTGGACAGGATCGTGCACGAGGCGGCCATCGAGAGGGACTGCTACCCCTCTCCCCTCGGGTCAGTACGCACTTCCCACTCATTCTGCTCTGTTTTCTCTCAAAACTTTTTGCAAAAGCATATGATAGAATCTTTATTTTGTCGTGGATAGCTGGATAGAAATCTGTCGTTGTGCGTGTCTTGTCCGCCTGCTCATCTACTGCTGCTGCATTTGCATCTGCTGGCCCTGGCCCTGCACGTCCTTGGGATGGAAGCCCGCCTCGCGCTTGCCGTAGTAGCCGTATCCGTAGTACGACGGGTAGCCGTAGTAGCTGCCGTAGTAGTCGCCATAGCCTCCGTATCCATAACCGCCGTAGCCGTATCCGCCGTAGTAAGGCGAGTAGCCACCGTAGTACTGAAACGTAGGGATATTAGTGATCTGTAGACTAGATGTGTAGTGTGTAGTGGATAGTAGTTATGATATCTGTTATCTGGCTGTACTCACGTATTGGGCGGCGGCGTCCTCGACGAGGCAGGCGACGACGGCGAGGGCGAGGAGGACAGCGAGAAGCTTCTGCATGCTTGGAAGATGTAGATCGACCGAGGGTGATGCTTTCATGATCTCTACTATCGCTTTATATACTCGCTTGCTGCCTCGTTCAACGCCAGTTTTTGTCGTTTCGTTAAGTTTGCCTGCTGCGGCTGAACTGTCAACTCAACGCAAATAGTAGAGGCGATTGACGATCAGAGAGCGCGGCGAGGTAGAGTATCGGATGTTTGGAGGTATGCTGATGGTGATTGATGGGGTAATGGTATAATGTTTGTTCACGTGGACTCTGTGCCAGGCGGCGGCGTTCCGGAAAGAGGGAGATATTTTTGGAACAGTCAACAAGTCATCTCAACTACTGATTTGTGATAGAAAACATTGCGTTAATGTTGTGTGAGTATTAGTATGTTGTGTTTGCAGCTACTACCGCTTCCCGAAGAGCTGCTGCACGTCAGTGAACGAGGTGATCTGCCACGGAATCCCCGACGGCTACAAGCTCATCAACGGCGACCTCTGCAACGGTATGGAATAGTTTATTCATAAGTTGTTATGACATACACAAATCGAACAAGGAATTAGTACAGTTACGGTTTCGAATTGTTTGTCTTCGATTGGCGGAGATTCACGTTCTTGTATGTATGTCTTGTCTTTCTTGTCTAACGCGTCCATCTTCATGTTGCAGTCGATGTAACCGTCTATCACCGCGGCTTCCACGGCGATCTCAACGAGACGTTCTTTGTCGGCGACAAGGTGCGTTGTTTTATATAGTCTGTCAAGGGGCTGACACAAGGGTTCTTTTTTTACCTACATGTAAATTGGTATGTCCCATAATTTGTGTAAGATGTTAAAGGATTTATCCGGACAATGCAATCTTGCCTGATCTTCAGGTTGGGGTCGCTTTTGTTCTCGTCAATGAAACCTTCTTTTGAAATTGTATAAACGTGGGAAAATTGTTTGTATTTTTCACAATTTTTCCACGCAAACAGAACTTCAAAATTCATCTTCATTGAAGAAAACGAATGCGACCCCATCCTGAAGATCAGGGAATGATACATCGTCCGGATACATCCTTTAATAGACCTCGAGTGTTGGAATACTGACATCATCGTCCAGGTTCCCGAGGAGTCGCGCAAGCTCACGCAGGTGACGTGGGAGTGTCTTCAGCAGGCAATCGATATTGGTGAGTGCTGACATGGGTAGTGTTTCATCACACACTCGCTGATCCGAATGAAACTTGTACCGTACGTACTCTAGGGTACACCATGTCGAAACCAAGTTTCACTTTTTTCGGAGCGACCATACGTTTTGAGTTATTACGTTTCAAAGTTTTGAACGCTTAAGCGTGTGAGCTGTTTTTGCGCGTCGTCTCTCATTTCGCTCTGGCTCGGAACGAGCCGATGTGGTCTAGTGGCGAGAGCGTGCGCCTCCCAATCCGGAGGCGCTGGTTCTATGCCAGTCGCTGCCAAACCAGTAATTTTCGAAACTGCATGTTATGTTTTCATTCAAAGTCGGTCAATCTGTGAAACTTGGGTTTCATGTTGACTAATCTTCAGAAACGGAGTATTTTCATTGCTGATTTAAAAAAAACTTTAATTGTATTTCTTGCCATTGAACTCTGTCATGTGCCGCGCGAAAGTACAAGTCCGGCGATGGCTGGCAAAAGTTTTGGCAGCGACTGGCATAGAACCAGCGCCTCCGGATTGGGAGGCGCACGCTCTCGCCACTAGACCACATCGGCTCGTTCCGAGCCAGAGCGAAATGAGAGACGACGCGCAAAAACAGCTCACACGCTTAAGCGTTCAAAACTTTGAAACGTAATAACTCAAAACGTATGGTCGCTCAGAAAAAAGTGAAACTTGGTTTCGACATGGTGTATCCTAGAGTACGTACGGTACAAGTTTCATTCGGATCAGCGAGTGTGTGGTGAAACACTACCCATGTGAGTATGTTTGTTCCTTTCATCGTATCAGGTTGTAGTGCGTCCGGGAGTGAAGTTCCGCGAGATTGGCAACGTGATCGAGAAGCACGCGAAAAAGAACGGATTCTCGGTGGTGCGCACCTTCACCGGACACGGCATCCACAGGTGAGGGGAGGGAGGGGCAGGGGAAACGGTAGATCCATACTATCGGAAAATTCGAAAAAAAAAGAATTTCTCACATTTTCTTTTTTTAATCAGCTGGACGCTATATTTTTTGCTTTGCAGGCTCTTCCACACTGCGCCCACCATTCTCCACTACGGAAGTGAGTTGTTTCGTTGCTGGTGGTGCTGATAAGGTTACTGTAGCTGGGCCGTTGTAGTGCCGTACTCGGAAATGTTCATGTGGCAAGTGCTGTCGTGGACCGGACTAGTCACTGAAGCCGGTACGCGCACGAGAATTCTCACCTTCACAGCCAGCTTTCGTTCACATATCCTTTGTTCTTATGTTCCTTGTGAGCATTATTGATAGTGGTGGAGACTTTCAATAGGATTCGATAACTTTCGCTTATTCGCTATATTTGCGGTGCGCGCTTGTTGAGAGAATAATGTACATTGCAGAGAACAACTCTACGGGTGTGATGAAGGCGGGCAACGCGTTCACCATCGAGCCGATGATCAACGCCGGCAGCCACCACGACGACCGCTGGCCCGACGACTGGACCGCCGTCACGGTGAGCCAGAGGGGGGGGGGGAGGTGATAGATTCAGGAAAATGGTTCAGTTCTAGAATGATGTGTTGGTGAGTTGGTGTGCGATAACGACAGTTTGACATTGCGTTGAAATGTTTGTTATGTCTGGGATTGCCTCGTTTGTTTTTTTTCGGGTTGTAAACGCGCGGCGCCTGATGAGCATTCTTCCCTTCTCCTTTCCCATCTTTCTTTCCCCCTCTCTCGCAGGTATGTTCTCTAGCCCCTTCTTTTCCACCTTGCTGTTTCGATCTGACCTGCTCGGTCTACCGGTTTCCTGCGTAGAAGGAGAGAGCGTGAATCAACACGCACGCGTTTCTCTCTCTCTCTCTCTCTCTCTCTCTCTCTCTTCTCTCCCATTGCCGTCACCTTTCACCTTTCTCCCTCTAGGTGCTTGCCATTGTCACATGTGTCAATGTCGACACGAAAAGTTGAGAGAGAGAGAGAGAGAGAGAGAGAGGAGAGAGTGAGAGAGAGAACCAATCAAGTTTGTTGCATTGTGCAATGGACAGTGTTGCCAGCTGAAAGAAAATAGAAAATTATGCATGACCTTGACAGTAGGACGCATGACTTATGAATTGAATGAAAACATGAACATGTATCTGTCGGATCACTCTCGGACTCTTGCTCTCGCTGAATGAGAAAGTGGCAATTCGAAAAGCGTGTTGCTATTGAACTCGTTAGGGGTCTCGTGTGTTGGTTTGGATGGACTGATGCGGATTCCTCCACCCATACCCATCACCGGGTTTCCCCATCATAGGATGATGATTGATGACGAATGTCGATTGACGGTGAATCATTCTCTGCCAGCTTTGGCGAGCGGCATTTGATACTTGTGAAAGAGGCAATACCTGTCTAGCTTTCGTGTGTCTGTCTGACGTCTCGCTCCTGTCTCGTTCATTCTTGCGCAATTCGATGGCCCGTATCGTCAATCGTCGCGAGTTTTTGGCGTTCGCCCCCGCATCACATTTCCAAAATCTGGCTAATCCTGATTTTTGTCGCTGCAATTGTGTGTGCGTTCATCGACCCGGATCGGGTACGAATTTTTGGTTTTCGGACGGAAACTCGTGTTAGATGGATGGGGGAACATGGAATATGGGGTTTGGCACGTGAGGACAATCAAACTCGTCAATGTAACGTATTTTACAGGCCGATGGCAAGCGCTCTGCGCAGTTTGAGCAGACTCTTCTGGTGACGGACAACGGGTGCGAGGTTCTCACCCAGAGGACCGGCAACAAGCCCTGGTTCATGGATTCCATCGACAAGTTCTACTCCTAAACGACTCGTCCCTAGACGTCGATGTTCATTGTTGTTATCCCATTAGATCTATATGCATAGTATATCTATGAAATGTTGTATTGCACGTGTGCGCGGTATCCGCTCCTTCTACTCCTTTGATGATCATAATGTGTTGGTTGTTGTGTTGTTACATTATATCGAGTTTCGAGTTGGATGAATGATATTGGTTGGCTGTGTTCTCGCCATGTGGCTGTGTCTGGCCGCGCCCCGCCCCCTTCAATGTTCCTACTGCTAGTGTTTCTCTCGGCTGCGCGGGCCTTCCACGGCGATGCCCAGCTGTACCCCGAGGCCGGGCCCGTACGCGATCCCGAATGCGGCGACCTGGACACGAGCAATTTCATATCGGCACAACAGGAGGATTTTGTATGCGACCACAGGCGGCACTGGATAATGGAGAGGGACAGGCGGGAGCGAGTGGACAAGACTGGTGGGAGATGGAGAGAGAGGAAGAGAGAGAGAGAGAGGGGAAGTGACGTGATGTGTTGTAGATGCGCAACGCGAGTACCTCTCCGAGATTGAGAGGTGCACGCGTATGAACTGCGTGCAGGAGAAGGAGGCGAGAAGAAAGGTGCTTTATTGATTTTTTTAAAGCATAAATTGTGTTTCAATGTTATTTCTCGTTCACTAAATCACGAACATTTAGCAAAGTTAAAAGTTAATGTGATTGTGATTAAGAGACGCTGCGATAGCGGAACTTGGATTGAATTGAGTCGATTGTTGATGTGAGTGCCGGTGAGACGGCAAAGAGGGGCTAGATTCTGTGATCCACACTGAGCGTCGCCTGCAGAAGCGTGCGACGGCGAAGGTGATTCGGAAGGAGATCCGGATGATGACCGACCACGAGAGGGAGCAGCTCATGCGAGCAATGAACGCGCTCAAAGAGACGCAGGTCAGCTCTTTTTTGTTTATGGTTTCTGGATGACGATGAAATGTGCTCAAGGTCTGGTTGGGTGGCTTTTTTTCTTGATGATTACATAGATGGTGTGTGTGTGTGTGTGTGATGAAACCTTCGTGTTTGAATGTTTGTTGTAAGCTATTCTACGATCACCTTATCGTCTTACTAGGTTCTCTTACGTGGATTGTTGAATGATCATTTTGATTCTTATCGATAGCGTTCAGTAGTTGAAATTGAGAGCCTCTGGTTTTCCTGTACGATTGCCTTGAATATCACTTTTCGCACGCGTCCACCCGTTTTCTCCTGATTTCCTGCCAGAATTTTTCTTGTTAGACCGGTGAGGTAGACAGAGCAATATATTGATTATCAGTAGTATCGTTATTGTCTAATTGCAACATAGGGTTTTGCTGATTCACCAAACCAACTTTAATTACAGTAAGTCTGTCTAGGTGGACAACATTACTGCTTGGGACCTGCACACTCTCGTTCACTATCCCGACTCGGCTCCGGGTGAGGAATTCGACGTTTTTTTTCTCGATGTTGGTTCTTGCACGTCCTTTCCGCGCCCGCGTTTCGCACTTTTGCAGCGTGATTTATGTCGGTGTACTTTTTTGCGGCATAAGTTTCTTGACTATAACAGTGTGATTGTGTGTGGCATGATGCGATTTTACTTGCAACTCTCTCTCTCTCTCTTTCTCTCTCTTTCTCCCTCTCTCTCTCTCTCTCTCTCTCTCTTTCTCTCTCTCTTTCTCTCTCTCTCTCTCTCTCCCTCTCTCTCTCTGTTTCGTTCTCTTCCTCTACCGGTTTACACCCTCATTGGCATTCTATGATTGAGTAATGGCGAAAGAAACGCGTGATTCAGAAATGGGCAATCAAAAGACGGCTGGGACACGCCCTGCCAGTGGAAAAGAGAACGAAAGAGATAGATAGAAAGAGAGAGAACGAGATTAGCTGAATTGGTCAGATCGATATCAATTACTGTGAGGAGAGACAGAGACACTGTGACAGCTGATCACTGATCGCGTCATTAATCATCCGGCGGCTACTGGTATCGTGAAACAGTGCTCGCCAGACCACGCCCGGATGTAGATGGAAAGCAGCGAGAAGGCAATGAGAGGACAATTGCAGGCGCTCACTGGGGCCCGGCGTTCCTGCCGTGGCACAGGGAGTTCCTGCGGCAGTTCGAGATCGCTCTGCAGAAGGAGGTGCCCTCGGTCACCCTGCCCTACTGGGACTCGACCCTAGATGAAGGTGAGCTGCTCATTATCTTTCATTTCTTTCAGAAGATCATTCGCTGCTAGAAAAGTGAAGCTGGTCGCATTGATCGGAAGCGGCGCGAACACATTGATTGTCTTCTCTCTCTCTCTCTCTCTCTCTCTCTCTCTCTCTCTCTCTCTCTCTCTCTCTCTCTCTCTCTCTCTCAAGGTCGATTCGCTTGTCGGTCATATTTCCGAGCACTCGACGCTCTCTCTCTTTCTCGCTGACCGCGGAACGTACACAAATTCAACGGGTTTTACGAATCGCTAGACGTCCGAAAAATCTAGCTCGAATTACAGTGTTGCTAGCGGTTTTTGCTCGGAGCGAAACCGGTGCGCGAGCGAGGATCGGAGGCGCGAATTGAATGGACGCGCACGCTGACCCCTTCTGATTTAGGCGCGTACAATATGGGAAGGAAGAAGACTTTCACCCGTTCCCTGCGGATACAAAGAACCAGTTGGCAAGCCGCTTTATGCGCGAGGCTGTGTATGTGTGTGTGCGTGAGAAGGGCTATATACTGTGCTGCTGACTTTTTCTGCAGGGTAGAGGAGTAGTCGGTAGTAGTCAGCGAGGGTTGTGGCAAATCTTTTTTCGTTGCGTTTTTGTTAAGTTTGAAATAACACATCGGCAGACTCGAAAACACGATTGCTACTTTCACCATCTAGTGTAAATGCAACAAAGTGCACTATAGTACGGTAGTGGGTCACCGGAAGTGGCGCGTCCTTGGTCTCACTGGAAATGCCAGAAAAGTGGGCAGATGTGGTCTGCTTATGTGGGCAGCTGCAGTACTTCTGGGCAATATGATCAGTGAAATCGACGAAAGAGCACAACTTTGAGACCTAAGTTATAGTTCATAGTTACAGTACAAACAAATTGTTAATTTCTTAACGTTTATAAAAACTCTCTGGTTTTTTTTATTGCTTCGATCTGCTCCATTTGACTTGCAAATGACCCTCATTTTCCTGAAAATCATACCGCCAAACGCGCGAGTTGCGCTGTCGAATGATCCCACGCGGACCGATATGCGCGACCAAATGCGATGAAATGCTGTATCGAAACGATGCGACTAGTGAACAAGCGAACGGGAGGAACGCCCTATTCATATTTGAAATGATCACACAACAATGAGAGATGGCTTGCAGGACTGCCTGATCCGGCGGACTCTGTGCTGTGGTCGGACAACTTCCTGGGCAATGGCAATGGCTACGTGCGCACCGGGCCGTTCGCCGACTGGAACACAAACGTCCTCATGCCGCTCTCGCAGATACCCGTGCAGAGACTGTACAGGTGCGTTCCTACCTTTTTTGGGGATTGTCAAGACAAATCGGATTCATTAAGACATCTGTTAGGCAATCGTCCGGCCACGCAATCTAATACTAATCAATTCAGGTCAACCGGAGGTCGCTCCACTGATAGGCTGATGACGCCAAAGGACGTGGAATGGGTGAGGATCGCAACCTCTCTCCATCCTTTACGAGATCGTCTGTTTAGGTGACGTCGCGCGCCAACTTTTCGCAGCTCACCTTCTGCCACGACAAGACGTTCGAGAGCATCCACGGCTTGTCGCACGTCTGGGTCGGCGGATTCATGTTCGTCATACGGTGAGTCGGTTTTTTCTTTGCTTCGTTTACGTAGAGACCATTTCTGTCATAGTGTGTGAGCTTTGGTTTTAACCGTGCGCGTCTCGCGTGGCGCGCGCTTTTCCGCATAGCTGACTCTCCATTGCCTGCCTTTATCTCAACAGCACGCTATCAAACTATAACTGTGCAGGGGATTCATGTAAGACCTCTGACTCTCAATTACAACGTGAAATGCTAGACGTGATTCAGGACTGTCACTGATTGCAGGGTGTCGCCGAACGACCCGGCCTTCTACATGCACCACGCGTTCGTCGACCATCTGTGGGAGCAGTTCCGGCAGAAGCAGCAGACGAGGTGGCAGAGGGCAAACGACTACGCTGATGTGAGTAGAGAGAAGTAGACGACGTTGGGCGTGTGTTTCAGAAGACGTGCAACCGGCTGCACCACAAGCACGCGCAGATGAAGCCGTTCCAGCTCATCAACAAGGACGGCCTCAGCAACCGATACACCGACGAGTGGTGGGTTCATAGGATTTTTAGTTTTGAAAAAAAAGAATGGCGATAACGAATAAAGGTTTGACATGATTTGAAAAAAACAAACCGCGCATCTGATCCACGCAATGTGGCCAGCATCGGGTTTGAACGAATGACTGTTTTTTTGTATTGAAGTCATTATACGCAGGTACGAATACGAAGCGATCGAGCATTGCTCGCCCGGCAACGAGATCTGCCCCTCGCCGTACTACTTCTGCGACACGGCAGCGTGGAGGTAGGCACGACTCTCTCTCTCTCTTTCTCTCTCTCTCTCTCTCTCTCTCTCTCTTTCTCTCTCAACCCCTCCTCCCTCTCTCTCTCTCTCTCTCTCCCTCTCCCTCTCTCTCTATGCCTGTTTCTTCCAGATGCCGCAGCAAGATCGTTCTCGGCGGCAACTGCACGGGTTTCGAGAGCTCGCAGATCTGCCACAATTCCGTCTGCGTGCACGTATATCGGAAATTCCTTTCTTGTCGCTTGTTTCAACGCTAGAGTTTCCCTTTCAGGGTCGGTGCGAGCTGCCGCCGCGCATTCGCGCCGCGATGCGCAACCGACTCGAGCAGTTCGAGAACCCCATCGTGTACGTTTACTACTATAGATTTGTGACCGTTTCGGCAGCAGCGCGCTAGTCATGCCACTTCCGTCCAGGCTGTGCAGTGGGCTGTGAGAGCGAGCAGAGCGAGCAGAGCGCAACGGCTCATTTCACACCAGTCGGCCAGAAAGCACGAAAATGCACGAAAAAGTCTGCCGGTGAACAGCCGTCTATATTTTTTTTCGCACGCAAAGCCTCGCGCTGTGAGTAATATCAGAGGAACTCAGAAAAGGTTCGATAAAATCGGGAAAACTGCCGGTTCAACATTTATGCGAGAACGCTCGGGCTTAGATTTCAACGGAACATGTGCTTGTGTGATGAGTGATGGTAGATAGTGTGATAGTGTGAACTCCATATTGCCGGAAGCTTGAGAAAGATGAAAAGGCTCTGGCGCTGTACAGGACCGTTGCTGGTTCGCTGACCGAAAGTTGTTCCCATTTGAGTGTGTGTATGATATTTTCTTCCGTTTATGGTATACAACTGTATGAATGATTAGTGTTGTTCAGCGGTCCCGTGGTGTGGACGAAGACGGTGCTGGTGGATGCGCAAGGCCGCGGCGTCGCCGACGAGACGGCACGGGTGACAGTGAGGCAGGAGGGAAGGGGCGAGACCACCGTGTTCATGCAGAACAACACCGCCTTTCCCGAGCTGCCGGTGAGTGCTGGAAGTCTTTTCCGGAAGTCTTGAGTAGGGAAGTGACAGCGACACACACCGTGAGTATGACTCTCTTTCTCGCAGGGTATGCTGTACGTGCCCCTGCCGCGTCCGTCGGCCGACCCGCTCACAGTGACCCTGGAGGCGCGGGACGGACACGGCCGCTACTGCCAGGCGTACTGCTACAATGCCACCGTTGAGAGGTACCAGGTGCGTGCTCGCCAGTATCAACAATACGAGTTTGCCAGACGACGATGCTAACCTTATATATTTTGTGGTATATTGCGCATGTTTCACCAGATTTTGCTGGATTTGGAAACAGCGTACTTGATATAAGTACTAGTAATATTGAAGATTATAGATAAGAGAAAGGAAGAGAAGGAGAGAGAGAGAGAGAGAGAGAGAGAGAGAGAGAGAGAGAGAGTTTAGGTGTGCCTCTCCAATCTCACTCTGACTGACATGCCGGAATCATCCTCTCCGGTCTCTTACACTCATTCGCCCACTTCCAAGAGGTGAGACTCAAGTAGCATATTATGCTACGACAGTTATGTGACGGTCAGTCGATCCGTGCCATGAGCTGTGCTTTCATTGCTGCTGTCCTGATCCCTGGTTTTCTGATGACAAGCATCCCTGGAATACATGGAACTCGAAATACCGAGGAACGATCTTGTTTGCAGGTATCTGGACACGGATCTCTCCCTCCATCCGCGCCTCGTCGCCGCCGCCATGCCGTACATGGTATTCGCGTGCAGCAGAAAGGTGCGAGCTACTTTCAGAGTGGACACATAGATGTGAGACTGACAAAAAAGATCTCAAACCGTCGTGTCCTCAGAAAGATTTCCAAAAAGGTCCACTGCAAGCTTTTTCGACGTTCACTCTCAGAAAGTGCATTTTCGTATCACGCAGAGATTTTTGATACGTAATCGAGCATGGCGTCATCGCGAACAACAATAACATTTTCGATGTAACAATGCACATCGAAACCCGCGTTGAGTTTCTCATTCGAGTGTCTGTGGTGTTATTCACATGCTTGCAAAATCTCTTGCCCTTCCATGCTTCTATGCGTGATTGCACCGATTAACTATTTTGTTTTCTTTCATTTCAAGCAATACCTTTCTGACTGCGTGCGTTCGTATCATTTCCGTAAATAGATCGGGAGTACGTTTAGGTTGGTCGGGAATAGCGATGAAAGGCAATATCCCTGTGGCTCCATTTAGTAGCTCGCTTGTATAGTGATGTAGTCAAGAGAGCAGAGAGAGAAAGAGGAAGAGAAAGAGAAGCTCATCACAGCATTTGAAATGCGATCTAATCGTGCAGGCTGCGCAGCCTCCCACCGAGAATAATTAGCAAGTAGTTTTTTTAAGAGAATTTAGAGTGTCTGGAAAATATCCACAAAGCTCTCATTTTCATTTACAAATGTTTTCTTCAATCTTTTTCGTTTTGCGAAAACCCGACGTTTGCAGTATTGCTGCAATCAATGTCTATCTGATAAAATCAAATTACTGTGAAAAAGGTATTCTTGCAAACTATAACTATCTCAACAAACATGTGCATAATTGCAATCTGTTATTTTTATTACGTAGGCGTCGAGACGACGCAGTGCTATTTCGGAAATAGCGTTTTCGCAGGTGTCAAAGCGTTCTCACCTGTTCTCGTCAAACCAGGAAACGACAGAGAACTTGCAGTTAACGAATACGCGTCTATAGAAAGCAACACTTTCCGTGATACAGGAAGCACGGGCGTGCCGTCTAGTTTTGTGCACAAAACACACTTGTGTACAAAATACACTAACGTATCAGGTCAGGTCAGGAGTCAGAATCACTTTGAAAGCCAGCATATTAATTGCGCCAGAATCGTCAAGAAGCAATATCCAAGCATTCCAGTAGCCACATAGCCCGTTCAGATGGTGACTTCCGCGATGATCGAGTCCGTGGCGAAGCAGGCGCGGCCGCCGCGCAACCTCGACCCACACGTGTGGTTCCGCGTCGCCCTCTATCGATCAGACGCCACCAACATGCAGGCGAGTCGCCGTACGTTTCCAGTTTTCGCCCATCAAAACGTCCTCGTGTCTGACATGCGGTAGACATGACACTCGTAGTAGTACAGTACGAGTTTAGACTGTTTAGAGTCGAAACGTTAGTAAGTGTCAGGTAATGAGGCTATGAGTGTTGCAGGTCGAGGCTGTGCCGGATGACCCGTCGCTAGAGGGATGGTCGTCGTCGGTGGATCGAGCCGCGTCCGCCTTCGATCCAACCATGCTATTCGTGCAGGTAAACAGCTCTCTTTCTTACCTATCCCTTTCTCTCTCTCTCTCTCTCTCTCTCTCTCTCTCTCTCTCCACCTCCGGTGATAGAGTGCTTCACTGTCAAGTGTCAAGCGTGTCCTTTCACTCATTTACGCCGCACTCTGACGGGCCGTTATTATAATGGTTCGAAAACTCTTCGCAATTTCCCGGCGCCAAAGTGCGGAGGATGACGTTCGTTCGCTGACACAGATACACACACCACACACAAGGAAGCTGGCTCGCGTCATCATTCGAATCGAATGCCGATTCCATTACCCACCACCCCCAATCCGCTGATATACGAAATCTCGTCCCGTCTCCCTCTCTTTCCCCTCCTCTCTCTCTCTCTCTCTCTCTCTCTCTCTCTCTCTCTCTCTCTCTCTCTCTTCCGCCCTCCCCCCCACGCACGCCGAAAAAGCGAGAAAGACCCGGAGCGCGAGCGTGACTCGCTTCCGAATTCCGATTAGTGCAATAGTGCGTCACAAAACTTTCCGTGACTAACACAACTATTTCCGATCGCGAAGAAAGAGTGAGCAGGTGTCACTTTTCAAAACGCTCTAAGCGCCTAAAAAAATAGAGTTTTACAGAAAAAGGGTTGATTCTGCTCCAAACAGTAGCGTCCACCAAAGAGTAGTTCCAGAGCGTGGAAGGATGGCTCAGTGCATACCTGCTATGACCTCGTTCCAGGCGCCTAACCCGGCGGTGCACTTGGAGGGAGTGCGGGTGCAGGTGTCGATTAGGGAGGCCGGCCGCCGCCTCAACTGCGAGATGCGATGCCAGCAGGTAGGTCCTTGTCACCTTTTACCGGTCTAGAATATAAGTCGAATCTGGTATTTGTACTATCATTATTCCTCAATTCAGGAGTTCAACTCATAAGAGTTCACACTGTACATATAGTTTCTTCCCGTACCATCGTAATTAGGTAGATGGTAGCAGTGAAGCCCACAGGCGCATTATTCGCAACACACACACACACATCACACCGCATTGTTGTGAATTGCGAAAATAGACGTGACGCTTTTAGAGAAGTATTATATGCTTTCGTGTCGTGCCGGAGTCATTCAAACCCTCGCAGAGTATTCATACGCCTAGCAATCCAGCCTTTCGCATTCAAAACGTTTATTCTGGTAAACATACATAGAACGCGTTTTTATCCCTTGCAATATCTGGACAAGTGAGCTTATACATAGATGTGGGCGCGAATTTGCCGACAAGTTGACGTAATCGGCTGTGTTCAGCCTCGACTTTCTTGCGCGTTCTAAAGCCGCGTTGTTTTGTAAGTCTCTTTGACGAGACATCGCGTGATATCTCCGGTGAAGTTTGCAAACACGTCAAACCAGCAAATACTTTCTCACTCTCGAAATCACAAGTAATCGTCATTTCTTCACAAAGATTACGCCCTCGCTTTTATCCTGATTAGAAGATGGATAAACTTGTTGAAAAGTCTAAGCGAGTGCAAAATGGCAATGGCATGCAAAGCGTTTCGCGGATCTTTGACAGCAGGCGAGTAGCCAGTAGCGTGATAGTAAAATGTCAAATGCGCTAGACATGCACTTGTCATATATGACTCGTTTGAAAACAATATAACATGTTTACATTAATAAGAATAACCGACAAACCCGGCACACTGATTTCATAGCGATGGGATTGAACTGCCATTCAAAATGTTAATTCCACTATTATCAATCAACAATATTTGATGTTAGCAAAAACCGTAAGGCGATTCGAAAAAAAAACCGATTTGAAAGATTGGTTGCAGTAATGCAGTAATAATCCCACATCATGTAGTCAATGACACTGTAGAAGTCGTTTTTCCAGGAAGACGGTTCCTCTTCCGACTGTGATGGTTGGGTGACGCTGCACAACGAGCCACAGCTCTCCTCGGAAGCCGTGTTCTCCTCCGATCAGCACACTCTGCCGCTCCTCGGATGGAAGATGCGCGGACACCCCGGACGGTGGCGCCACAAGATGCCCTATCTCACCGTGCACTGCGACTGAGCCGCCTTCTAATTCTCGTCGTCCTGCTACGTCATCTGAAGTGGGCGGGGCTCGCCTCTCCTGAATTCTCTCTCTCTCTCTTCCCATTTCTAGGCGTGGTTCTCACACGCACTGCTGCCCACTTTCGAATATTGCCGGTTCCATGATATGTGGTTCCATCACTATGCCACCACCAGCAACCCACTCATTCAATGCGCCATTCTACGGGTCTCTTCCTCATTCTCTGCCTTTTTCGATAAACGTGTCGTTGTTTGTGTGTCTCGCATGTCTGTGATGGGCAATAAGTGTCTGCTCACATTGGCGATATCGGCGCCTCGCAAACCCACACATTCATATTCATATATTGCTTCGCCATCATCATTTTCATGGCGCTCATTCGCCGTGTTTTTCACGTTTCAATTTTCAGAAAGAGAGAGATAGACACGATGCGAGTTCTTCTAGCACTCCTCGTTTTCGTAATGCAAATGGTGAGTTCATCTCCGTCTGGTGAAATAGGGTTGTTCAACTAACGCTTTCAATGGCTGCTTAACTTCCACGACAACCCGTAGGAAAAGATTGTTGTTTGCAACTGCTTCACGCCTTTGTGATTTCACGTGGGCACCTGGCATCTCGCCCTTGACGCACCCGCTTGGTTGCACCAGCGTATACGGTTCACGTACGTAAGCGCATGTAGTTTTTTTTTCTCTCGCAGACGTACGTAGATTATTCTGCTCACAATCGGTTTGAACACGTGCTATCGCTAGAATTGGCTCAATCATGGGGATGCATGCTGGCGTCAAAACAACCGACGACTATATTTATACCTATAGACATAAAGACAACAGTAGTCAACGCTTCACAAACAAACTCATACGTTCTATGCTCGCAATAAGTTGCACGCGGTGGGGTAGATCAGAGACGGAGAGTCAGCTCTCGGCGAATAGCGCGCCGAACAAGAGAGGCAGACGATTACCGTATTTCAAACTGCAAGATCGGCAACTATCGCTGTGCAAGCTATAAATCGTGGTTTGCAGTGTGTGCTCGCGGCCAACCCGATCCCGCTGGATGACGGCTGGTACCCGTCGGACCTGCCGGTGGCGTGGTTCACTGCCGACCAGGGAGGACTGCGCTGGGCACCAGCCAACAACCACGAGTGACCGACGTGTGGCGATAAACGTATTCGATCGGTGGCGCAGTTGAATGAAGAATGAAGTTCGGAGAAATGATGACGGACACGTTCGATTAAACAAATCCCATTCCGCAACTGGGGCGCAAGTGTTCAGTTGCTGAAATTGATGATTTTTTGTGTTTCAGAGACAGTTGCGATTGCAGAACATTGAAGTTTTAGCAGATGTTCCAGAAATTGGCGCTTGCTCTTTTCCCCATCAACCTAGTCAACAACGGCAGCAAACAGTTCGCATCGGAAGTCCCATCTGCAGTTATCCTATCTCAACATAACAATAACACACAGTATCCATGAAATTAATAATGCTGTGTGCATATATTATCGAAGAATCCTCAGACTTGTTTGCACTTTTTCACGGAACAACACGCAGAAGTACAAAACCAGGCCTCAAAGGCTTCTACAGTCTATAAAACACTAGTGATACTGATTTCACCACTGTTCATGCAATGTTCTTTCTTACATTTTCGCTGTGGTGCTTTCATCGACTGCAGGTATGAATTATAACAGATTTTACCCACGCAACTCGCAATGTCGTCGACAAAGCAGGAGTGAGAGAGAGAGAGAGAAAGAGAGAAAGAGAGAGAGAAAGAGAGAGAGAGAGAGAGAGAGAGAGAAAGAGTTTTTATCAGGCGGAAAGTGTCATAAACGTGGGCCTCATGTTCACTCGCGGCAACGACTCGGTGAGTTTTCGAATTTCGCAAATACCAAGATTCAGAAAACACCGAATGTCGGGAGCGCAGGCTATTTTAAGAAAGACACTAGGAATTTGAGAGGAATACGCGCGTTTACCGTGTACCGTCAGATCTCATAAACCAAACTGTTATTCTCTGCACTGTAACTTGTGTTGACTATAAAAACACGAGACGATATACAAGAATCAAGAAGATCACGAAAAATGACAATGTCCCTTCACCCTTTGGCCCCGAACAGACTTTTTCGCGAAAAAACTGCAAGGCTTTAGCATGCATTATTGATTTGCAAATCACAGCGCAAATCGCAACAAAAAAAATCCCAAAAGTTTCGCGATTATATTCGTATTTCTCTTCCTCCACACGTATACTTGCCGGTTTCATTTTTCAAGCACAAGAAAATCACAGTCAAAAACATCGGTCAGCAACTATGCGGTATCATTCGTAAACTCGCATCATAAAGAAAAAAATCTCTTTTTTTCTTGCTATAGGAATAAAATCTTCCCGCATTGTAGAAGTTTCATTTCATCGTATAAATGTGTAACGTCTACAGCTTCACGTGGGTGTTCGACGACTGCGTGGAGCGTCGCGGCGGCGGCCTCGCCGCCCACCTCATCCTACACAACGCAGTCGACGTCGTCATCGGACCCACCTGCAACTCGCGTGAGCTAGCCGCAAGTGCGAGTGGCGCACCGTGGAAGGTGTAGTGGTGCTCCTGTCCCTAGTCGCCCGGCATTGTTTTTGATTTTGCTCGGCTATATTGGAAAAAGCGCTGGCGAATCGCAAAGTATGTCGGGCGCCGAGTCGGTTCACGAGTGTTGTGCACTGCACGGAACTTGCAGCAGCCACTGTGGCCGCGTCGATCGCTGCGTACTACAACGTGCCGGTGTTTCTGTGGGGCCTGGCCACGTTCGCCTCGCTCACCGACTCGGTGCGCTTCCCGACAACCGTCACCGTCACCCCCAACATGCGGAGGTGGGCGCGTGTTCTCGTCTGCTGGAAGCACTTCAACCTAAAGTATTAACTAATTATGTTCAACACGGGGTTTCAACTACTCGTGCAAAAAAACAAGTTTCGATGATCAGAGCTGTCGTACCCTAACCAGCACAAGCATAAGCAAACAGTAGCAGATATCATTCCTGACAAAAAAAAATGTTTGAGGCTGAATAATGCTGCGTCCATCACTACAGTTTTTTCTTCGTTTTTCGTGCGTTTTCCGCGTGGAGAAAAAATCGGGAAAACCACACGGAAAAGTGGAAAATGTAGTGATTGACGCAGCATAAGATCTCCTTTCTTCTTTTTCGCAGTCTCGGCATAGCGGTGACGGCGGTGATGGAGCGGTGGGAGATGAGCGAGTTCGCGTTCGTCTACTCAGCCATCGGCGACAGCGAGAAGTGCCCCTACATGGCGAGGGACATGCAGGTGGGGCTTCCCTCTCTCCTCTCTCTTTCCTCTCTCTCTCTCTCTCTCTCTCTCTCTCTCTCTTTCTCCCCCCCCCCCTCTCTCTCTCTCTCTCTCTCTCTCTTCTAGGACCTGATCAGCCGCCGTCCCGGTCTCGACATTTCCGTCGTGCAGGAGATAGTCGACGCGTCGCACGCCGCCATCAGGACCACTCTGCTCGCACTCAGAGCCAGAGCCAGGAGTGAGTGTTTCGCCCCTATCAATTTGTTTCCATTTGAAGTTTGTAGTTTCTAATCTTTGTGTTTTTGTGTTCGATTACAACCAGTGTTTTACGATGCGCCTCTGTAGTCACTACTGCCACAATTCGTAGAAATTCTGTGAAAATCCACTTTATTCGAGCATTTATGATTGTTTCTTGTTATTTGTGAAAAATCACTAAACCCACAAGGCATATGTATCTAAAAATCAATGACAGAAAACATGTGCTGGCAGTCAACATCACAAGCAAGAACCATATCAGTTCAATATCAGTTATAACTGATATTCTCGGTGAAAGGCTGTGAACGAAAAAAAAACGTGACAGTGCTTCCAACTTGCTTCCAAACATCGCTTCCAACTTGATTTATTTTGTATCACGTGAATGCAAACAAGACAATAATGATACAAGTGATACAAAAATGATACAACACAATTATCAATAATGTTTCAATATTTCTTCTTAGACAAGTCCCTATATGCAGTCTTCATCTCTCGCCTCGTGTACTTTCCAATGTTGCGCACGTTCTTGTGAGAAGAGTACCAGACAAAGTGGTCAGTCGGGTGGTCCAGCCGCCATTCGGCACCGTACTCTGTCTGGAAGAAAGGGATAGAGAGAGAGAGAGAGAGAGAAAGAGAGAGAGAGAGGAGAGAGAGAGAGAGAGTAAGAGAGAAAGAGAGAAAGAGACGAACTGACGAACTTCTAGTAGTTTTTCCACATCGCACGGTATGGTAAACAGGTGATTGTACAGTATGGCCGAACAATAGCGCTCGATCCTAAAAGATATATTTCTATCACTTTCTCTATTCTCTCTCTCTTTCTCTCTCTCTCTTTCTCCCTC
>CAWZYM010000258.1:527500-580000 GCA_963966185.1 Rhabditoides inermis
TTAATATGCGCTTTTCGTGAGGGTGGACGCAAGAGAGATCGGCGAGTGCGAGAGAGGGGCAGACGGCGAGAGAGCGGCTAGCAGATGCACGCGCGCAAACAGCCCCCACATGCGGCATCGACAAACTGCGGCTTCCCCTCAATACGTAAATGTGCATAAAGACAAGCTCCGATTTTTACCCTTTCTGTACGGAAGGTGAATTCCAAAATATGAATTCCAAACAAATTACAAATTGGCGAAAATGACTTTTCTCATTTCGGCATTATTAGATTAAAATGTATTGCAACAATTTAACAGGAATGAGTGTGTTCTAACCACATACCGGCGGACAGCAAGAGTGAACAGAGAGTACGCAATTGTAAAGGCTACAGCTGGAATGCAAATGGCTATCCTATCCTGTCGCTGTCGAAGGCTCCAGTTCTTGTCCATGAGCAACGTACACAAATAATCAAATCTGCGAAACTGTTGATAGTTATGCATGACAAGAAAAAACATAAGAAAAAAAACCGATGTTGTTCATTTGGTTATTTGAAACCACATCGATTGGGATCCCGATCCCAGTTGTGTGTCTAGAAACTGTTTTTTTTTTACATTTTGCCAGCTTGTCACGTAATTCTGAACTCTCACTGCATTTTATTTTACGTATAGCACATTAATTCAACTTTTCAATGCATTTGCTAACTTCTCGACCCTTTATATCCAAACAGTTTTAGTAATACACACTGCACCTGCGCGCAAAACAAACAAAGCATGCATTTTCAAAGATCATTCCGTCTACTGCACACTCAAACGCAACAGACATCCAACGAAACTGGGAACTCCAGAAACTGATGTAGTATACTACTCGAAAGAAAAAAAACACACGGTAGCGTTAAAGGATGTATCCGGACAATGTATTATTCCCTGATCTTCAGGATGGGGTCGCTTTCGTTCTCTTTAATGAAGACGAGTTTTGAAGTACTGTTTGCGCAGAAAAATTGATAAAAATACAAATAATTTTTTCACGTTTATACAATTTTAAAAGAAGGTTTCATTGACGAGAATAAAAGCGACCCCAACCTGAAGATCAGGCAAGATTACATTGTCCGGATAAATCCTTTAAAGTTCTCGCGTAAAAGTTCTCGCCAACTTTCCATTTCAAATCGCCTAGCCCCCTAGCACCATTCCTGCGCCATTAAAGTATTAAATTATTTATTTCCAGAATCAAAGACAGATGTGACAGGTTATATCAAACGTAGATAGGTTTAGTCTGTAAGTCTTGCTGAGTCCATGATGATCGTCCATTGGTGCGGGTCTTCTCGTGCCATCCTCTGCCAGTTGCTCCCGTAGATAGGATGCAGCCTTCTCGTCGCACGATTCTTCTTTCCTCGGCCACAGTACAGCATCATGTCCTTGAGGTCCTTGCTCCATCTGTTCGGGGGACGTCCCTGTCTCCTCTTCTTCTCCTTTGGATACCAGTCAGTCAATTTATGGCTCCATCGATCTTCAGATTGAGCCAGTCGTTGTGCCCACTTCGTCTTCCTTTTCGTGGCTAAATGACGAATGTCAGTCAGCTTTGTTTGCTTTCTTATCTCCGAGTGTCGACTTCGGTCAAGAAAAGTGACTCCTAGCATTGCTCGTTCCAGCGACACAGCGGTCTATATTTTACATACCGAGCAAACAGCACAATTTGGAATGTAACGATGTGATCAGCAATCAATGCTGGGTATTTTCAGCAATCAATGCTGGTTATTAGATTTCAAAATTAGATGTGGATTTCAAATTTGTCAGCTTCATCGTTTTGCTTGCGCACAAACTGTGCTTCTGAAGAACCGGAGAGAAGTTTATCGCTTCCCTTCCCGCCACCAAAATACATCTGTAGGACTGTAGGAGCTCCAAGCTGTGTCAAACTCGACCTACTCACTCGACTCATTCTGCTGCGTTCACATTTCAGACTTTTAAGCGTATTTTTATCGATCTTCGTGCGCTCTGTGTCGCCGCCTGCGGAGAAGAGAGCGTGGCTGGAAACTAATCCTTCCTTTCTGTCCTCACACATACGTCTCGCGTGTGATTGAGACAAGAGTATGTATGTGCTAGCACATACATACTTATAGTTCTATGCTCTCAATGAGTTGCGCGCGGTTGGGTAGATCAGAGAAAGACGGAGAGTCAGCTCTTGGCGATAGCGCGAAAAACAAGAGAGGCAGACGGTTGTGGCGCCGTATTTCGAAAGCGAGGTAGATTGGGAACTGTCGCTCTAGCGCAGTCTGTTTCAGTGTTCGTGATGTGTTTCGTTGGCGGGGCGATGAAGAGGTCAGTGATGCTGGCGGCGAGTGAACTGGACATGATCGACGACGAGTACGTATACCTCATTGTCGACATGCATGCCAGGGCTTTTGGTGAGCGCTCTCTCTCTCTCTCCCTCTCTCTCTTTCTCTCTCACTCTCTCTTTCTTTCTCTCTCTCTCTCTCTCTCTCTCTCTCTCTCTCTCTTCTTCTTCTTCCCTCTCATCAGATGTCTTCCAGACGGCGGCCACGGTCGTCTTCTGTGGGAGGGCGACGATGGACGGGACGCGGAGGCGCGACGCGCATTTCGCGATGTCGTCACGCTCAGCCCACTCGAGGTTCACTTTTGAACATCTCGCACAGAGTTGTTACTGAGTGTAGCCAAAGACTAGAAATGCAGTGTATTGGAATTGAAAATTAAAGCGTCAATCCATTTGTTTTCAAAGTATACACATATTGAGTAGATGAGTACTCTGCTGCGGCCTATTGTGTTTAAAGATACAGGGGCCTATCTCTCGAGCTGAACGCGTTTTCTACGTGCACGTGGCGATCAGAATCGATCATCGCACGCTCTGAACGCAAAACTTTGAATTCCCGCCACCGTCATTTCTGCTCTTGCGCCGCCTGCCTCTCTTCTGTTCGCGTGCTATCTCGCCTATGTGAGAGGTCATTCGCTGCCATCACGCGCAGTGAGCGGTGTGCCACGGGCAAAAGGGCCGATGAGCGGGGAGGGCAGAGCGAATAGGCCCCTGTACCTTTAACACTTCACTACGCAATGTGCGACTTTGATACCAGAGATAAACGATGTTTTAATGTCAGTTCTACTTTTCAGACGTTCATCAACGAGTCGGATGCGGAATTCGAGAAACAAGTGGTCGAACGAATTCGCGAACCTCCCTTCGAATGCGATGAAACGTGTTGGAACGGGACAGAGACGGTTAGGAGAGGGAGAGAGAGGGAGGGAGGGAGGAAGGGAGAGAGAGAGATTCTTTCCTTAGGCGTCCACCTATGCTGATCAACTGCACGACAGTGTCTATCTCTACGCTCTCGCTCTCCAAAAAATCGGAGTAGAGAATCGAAAGAACGGAACGATGGTCGCGATGGGAACGGCGACCGGCAAAAACGGCAGCCAGTGGAATCTCATCCGAGGTTCGTCTCTCTCTCTCTCTCTCTCTCTCTCTCTCTCTCCGATCCCATCTCTCTAGGCCAGTCCGGTACTCTGGGCATCACAAAGAACGGCTCCCGCATCCACACCTTCTATCTCACCGCCCTAAATGACAGCTATGGCGCAGAGATGCGAGGCCGGGTCTTCGTCGTCGGCGACGAATACGTACGTTTGTCTATCAAAAGAGAAAAAAAAGAAAATCGTTTTTTTTGGCGAAGCGCTTTCCCGCCACGTGTTCAGTTCACAGAAAACGTTCAACGTGGCGTTGCATTGATATTTTGAAACGGCCTTAATGTTCAATCTGCATAGTACCTTGTTATTGCGTATCTTTTTCAAATAGTAAAACGATGAATATAAAAACACGTGATAAATGAATATCGCATACGTTGAGAACGTGACTGCGCTGTACCCGCGCGAGTACTCGTGGCGGCACTACGCCGCCCAGCCCTCGTCCGTGCCCCGATGCGGATTCACCGGCGCCGGATGCCCGCCAAACTTCATACAAGGTATGTATGAGGGGGGGGGGTATGTACTTCATACAAGGTATATATAATAAGATATATGAATAATAATGAGGGGTGCATGGTCGACTCGCACACTTGCAGAGCACGTGGCGGCGGTGGTGGCGTTCTCCTGCGTATTCGCCCTTCTCGTCGTTGGCGTGCTCGCGTCGGCCGTCTATATTCGAGTGTGAGTGTGCCGATCTCTATTTTTTTCGGTTGCTCATCGGTGCACCAGAATGGGATCCATGCGCTGCCGCGGGCCGCGGATGGTGGGAGGCGTCCGGCGTTTTTCCTTGGATTCTTGGACTGAGAGAGAGAGAGAGAAACGCGCTTTATTGTTGTAAAGTTTACACTCAACACACCTTTTGTCAACTATTATGATACAATTGTACAAATACCCGTTCATTTCACACCACACGTGAAACATAGAAGAATCGACCTGGTTTGATACTGTATGAGCAGTGACACGGCGTTGCCGCGCCCGCGCGCCTTACACGCCGGTTTTGTGCGGCTCTGGCGCGCCTCTCAGCCGCCCCGTGTGAGAGATGCGCGAGAGCGGCGCAGTGAGCGCTCGTAAGGCGCGCGAGAGAGGCACATGCGAGAGAGTCCTTGATGAAGCTCGTTCATTCGAATCACTCACTAGATTCACTTTTTGCGGTCTTTTTCATGTTATATGAGACAAACAACATAATAGACTGTTTATTTGGTTGACAAAGAATATCGACAATGAGGCAATAATAGACTCGGGAGTGTCCGAAATGCAGGGTACACAATGAGCTGTACGGGAATGTGCACGCGGCAGATGATCTTGCTACGGTCCGATCGATGCAGACTGCCACGGACACCGCCACCTCAGACGCCACGACGACGTCTCGCTCGATGCTGGCGCTCGTCTCGACGACTCGACGACCAGACTCCCCGAGCCTTCGAAGTCAAACACGAGAGAACGAACGTCGCGCATGGGAAACTGAAACAACACCAAAAATATAAAACACATTCACATTAAACGTACTGTCTGTGCGACGGGGACGATGAGGTCGACTTCAGCAGACGCAGATTGCCGTCGCGAGAGATGCATAAGGAGTCAGGACACCACGGTCTTGTCTGAACACAAACAAGTGCACACAAGCAATACGCCAAGTCGACGTAGACACTCACCACTGTGAGCTGTTTGTTGTTGATGTTGCAGAAGGTATTCGATTCCTTCCAGTCACCGCGCTGGCCGCCACAGTAGGGAAGACGACCACACCGATCACATCACAACTGGTAGGGGAAGACGGCGCGGCAGGGTGAGAGCGACCTGCGCCGGCTGTCACAAGATGGACGTTCAGAAACCACTTCAAAATGAACAAATTCGCATGAAAATGTAATTGGGTATCACATACAGTCTATGGACCTCGTATCCAAAAGGGCAACTCTTGATTCTGAAGTAAACGCATTAAAAGGACGTCAAATTACTCAAAACATAAATTAGCATATCTCCGTTCAAATGCATTTAATCAAAAAGTTAGAACATGGAAAGTTGGATAAGGTAGTTGAGAACATCCTGTGAAAATTTCAGATCTCAATCTTATCTCTATCACTAATGGTTGCCGGAGCCGTGAGCCATACTTTGAGGACCTGGGGCATACCGTCTTCGAGATACCGAACAATCAATCACGTATATTTGAAGTATATGGGATGCAAATCGTATGAAATTTACAGGGTGTTCTGAGATAGTCATTACTAGTTTATAGCGAGCGTAACTACTGTCAACTCGTCTTCTTGGTCCTTTTTAATAACTCGTATCATGTCTTTGTAGAATGAATTTCAAATTAGCATATCTTCAAAAATATGCCTTCAATCAAAAAGTTAGAACATGGAAAGTTGGATAAGGTAGTTGAGAACATCCTGTGAAAATTTCAGATCTCAATCTTATCTCTATCACTAATGGTTGCCGGAGCCACGGACCATAGCCCAGGGGCACACGCACTCTCAGACTCCACATTCAATTATGTGTATCTCGATTCGATGAAGTCCAAATCTTACATAACTTGCAGGGTATTTCCAGAGGATCATTTCATATTTACAAACATCTTAGCTACTCTCAATTATACTTCGTGGTCCTTTTACACTCCTCGGACCATGTCAACGAAGGGTCAAGTTGAAATTAGCATATCTCCTTTCAAAACAAATTAATCAAAAAGTTAGAACATGGAAAGTTAGATTTGGGTGTTAGGAACACTGTGTTAAAAATTCGATACTGAATCTTTTTTCTATCACTAATGGTCGCCGGAGCCGTGAACCATACGCGTTCGGTGCACTTCGCTTCTGCGAGCGCACTCAATCAACATGATGTAACTCAACAATCTCATCACGGAGGGTGTTGGCATTTCACAATAAGTTGCCGTATGATCTATAAAGATCACACAGATATCGACTACTGTCTAATGCTCTCCTCGGTCCCTTTATTGTTCCGGAGACCTTCCTAAGATGGGCTGAATTCAAATGTTCATATCTTATTCAAAAACAATCTTTTCGATAAATTAGAACATGGAAAGTTGGATCTAGTAGTATACAATACTGTGTTATGATCTGAAGACTTGATCTCTTCTCAATCACTAATGGTTGCCGACGCCGGAAGCCATACCCAGAAGGTGCATGCTCTTCTTGAGTATGTTCTATGGCTTAATCAGTTCCACAAGTGGTCATCGATTTTATGGCGTATCAAGACATTGACACTTGCAGTCAATCAATCAATCAATCATTTATCCAGAATCGCTATATCCTGACTATACAACAAGTGCATACGGTACACCACAAGGGCTAAGCGCTGGGAGAAACACAGTTTAGCAACGTGGATAGTAGGGTCAAAGGTCGAAAGTCGATATTAGATCGATATTCAGTCAATAATCATTCGATTTCCTTTCCATAATCCATTAGATTTAGATACCATTATAGACGATAGTGGGGCTGCGGATCTTCCTTTCTTTCCATTATAATCCACAATACTAACTCCACGGGCTAGGAAGACAGCGTTCTCATGAGCTATTCCCCGCCTTGCTCAAGGGTACTGGGGGAAGATCATTTCGACCCGACCGCGCGATGCGAGAGAGGAAGAAATAATAATAAAGTCGATATTCGGTAGTATAGTGGTTAGTATCCGCGTCTGTCACACTTGCAGTACAATCTAATAAGGACGTTCCATCAATACATCCATCGAATGCCACTACTCAATGATCTGTATGTATCGCTCGGACCATGACCATCCAACCATCCATAATGAAAGAGAACACACGTGTTTTCGATCAAATGTATAATCTAGTCATGCTTGATTGTCCACTACAATGTTGTCCTTCAGTTGAACCTACATCTAACACAATAGCAAGATCAACAATCAGAAGAACATATGATTCCGCTATGAACATGTGATACAACAAATAATTTTATTGTCACAAACGTACAGCCTTTCATGACAAAACTTTTGTAAGTTGTCTTCTTTCGGCGTTCCAAGACACTTGGACATGCCGGGGAGGAGGACGGGGCGCAGTGGTGTACCTCAAAAAACGTAACATAATCAAGACAATTAAAAAAAACTAACCTTAGAGTGCAGATCCCCAGAGACGGTCCACTTCCACGCGTGAACATCTCATTTACTCGAGTACCTGAACAGCATACTCTTCAAACGTCTTGTTCTTGTAACATTCTCACCTTTACTTGTTGTTCATGAACTTGATCGCGCCCGAGTCCGCGCATCGAACACACCCCTCCTGACACACTTGACGGGCGTTATGGCTGTGGTTGAAGTAGAATCGTCACCTTAACTACAAATTAATGTTAACTGAATACATGATACACTTACAAAATCAATATGATTCGTAAACATAATGTACGGAACACATGCTTACAAAAAGTAGAACCTGGTTTATCTACGTTTCAAGTACAAACCACTATTTTACAGCTCTATCTCGAAAGAGGATGACAAAACACAAAAAGGAACATGCTAATGATTGCGTAGACTTTAAATATAAATAACAAACTAACGGAAACGTGTTGAACAAACCTATTCCGTGGTGCGAGCTGTTCAT
Source organism: Rhabditoides inermis (assembly GCA_963966185.1). Taxonomy (NCBI): domain Eukaryota; kingdom Metazoa; phylum Nematoda; class Chromadorea; order Rhabditida; family Rhabditidae; genus Rhabditoides; species Rhabditoides inermis. The sequence goes on from CAWZYM010000258.1 coordinate 535,500, forward strand.
CTACGAATGGACGACCGCGAGCACGCGTCCATATCAGACAGCAACACAAGTCAACTGTAATGGTTACTAGAGAAGTTTGTAACATATGATTGAATATTGAAACACGATACAAAAGAAACATATTACAAACAACAGTTTGACACAAATGATGATAATTCGAACGAAACGGATCTACTCATCTAAAACTCGTCAGATAAAGCAGTGAAATGAGTGAAACTCGATACGATGTTGTTAGAAGGTAACGAGGAGTTGTACAACAACGCTTGAAATAGGTAAACACAAATCTAAACAAACAGACAACAAAAATGCGCGGGAAAACGAGAACGAAAAACGGTAGTGCTGCGTTGTGCAGCAATGGAGTGTTGCTAATTTTGTCGGCGGTTCAGGAATGGGTTACGGTACACGAATGTCATACACTACCTCTCCGAGAGCGAGAGTCAGACGCGAGACAGGCAGACACGCAGAGTGAGCAGGCATCGCAGTCATCTCCAACTTCGAACAAAAGTACAATTGATAATAGGTATGGTAATATTATTGAATATCAGGACTTATATATTATGATGTATTGCTGATGAGTTTTCTAATGTCATTTCATTATGTCTGTATGCCATAAATGTGAAACAAATCAGGTAAAGTGTAAAGTTCACTGTAAACAGTTCACAAAAACAGGAAACAGCTCATCCGAGAACAGGTATCTCGTTCATAAACGAGTTGATACAAAATATGTACTAGTCATTTGAACCGAGGCAAACAGATTTCACTATGCGCCGCTCTCGCGCGTCTCCCGAGCGCCCGCGTGAGAGATGCGCGAGAGCCGCGCACCCCTTTCTCTCTACCAGCCACCGGGCAGCCGCGCGCGAGAAGTGCGCGAGAGCCGCGCCCAAGCTGCCCCAGAGCGACAAATGCCTCTAAACCGCGCGAGAGACGCGCGGGCGCGGCAACGCCGTGTCTGTGAGTCGTTGACAAGTTGACTTGTGAAATATTCCGTTCAGTTCGAGGCGTCGCGAGGCGGAGGCGCAGGACTCGCAGTGGCAGATCCCTTTCCATTCTCTGGTAGAGATGGAAGGTCGGGAGCGAGCGTCGAAGCGATCACTCTCCACACTGATATCGCACCGATCACAGTGAGTTGCAACACGGGATATCTTCATTTTTAAGTCTTCTCTTTTTTACGGATATCTCAATTTTCAAGGGTGCATGCAAATTGTTCAAGGATTAGCAAATGTTTTCAGTTTTTACTTACGTGAAACAATTGAAACTTACATCGATGTTCAAAGACAAAAGTGTTTCAGGCCAATTTTCAACTAATCACAAATCGATTCATATAGTTTTTTTGTTGATCGCATAGCGGCTGTATTATAAGAGTGCTTCAGGACGTCGGACGTCCCTTCCGACGACGACGTCTTGAAGGCGATCGCTGTGAAGACGTACTTGCTGGACGGCAAGCCAGTCATGGTCAAGGTATAGCCTTGTTTCACTTGCAGCTCGAATACAAAATTCGGACCGTTTTAGCGCTTTACTCTCGATTGCTGCGGTCTGTCTCTCTGCCTTCCTCTGGCCCATTCAAAAAAAAACACAACAATGTTATAATATGTCTACCGTCTGTTCTAATTGAATGATGTGTACAACTCAAAAATGCACTCGCGCTTTCAGAACTACTCGACTCATTTGCGAGTATTGAACGAGGACGCTGAAGAGTTCAGACAGGTATGCAATCGCGTCACCGCTACTCGATAAGAGTTAAAGAGACAAGATTATATTACGATACACTCCATTCGAATGCCGCTTTTGAATCTGGACGACGTTTAAAAGTGACCCCCGCATGCCCGCATGTTTATTTTGGGCCCGCGCACGCATGGAGTGCGATGGGTCAACATATTTTTTTTATTCTGAAAGAGGGTCAAACTCTCGTTTCTTGTTTTGTAATGGGGAGGACATAGAGTGGGAATGGAGAACATTGGCAATGGAGGAGGTTGACTGGTCAGCTGTGGCCGGCGTATTTGCCAAAAACAAGGTGTACGATCAGTACATGAGCCGCCAACAGTTCAACGCGCACGCCTCCAACAACAACATCCCCACCACAGATGAAATGAACGCGATCATCAACAAAAAACAGAGGTACGTATCATTTATGCTGTGCGTTTATAGTCATCATGTTCTATCGAAGTCCACCATAGGTTCAATCCCGTACTGGGATATGAACTGCTCGATGCGCGGACTGAGAATACGGAGTGGTGTGAATGTGGAGGGTGCGTGCTTGTGCCGCATGCGGCAGTAAAGTGGACAAAAATCCCAAAGGATTGACTGAATCTTACACGAGTTATGATTCGCAGGCAGATTTCTATGATAGCAGAGCTTCAGCAAAACACCTGTCGTAGAGTGGATTCGAACCCGCGACATGAACCAGCCGAACGATTGCCAGACGAACCCCTTACCGGCTGCGCCATAGAAGCGATGTGTGCAGTTCGCTAGCATTGAGACATCTAGTTGATTTGCGATCTATCAAAGACGGACTGTGCGAAGAAAAATCATTCATTTTCAGCTGAAACGTATGCTTTCGAAAACAATCAAATCGTATTTCATGCTTGTGTATCATTATTGTCTACCTTTCTTCACAAAAACCACAAGCGCGCAGTAGATCATCGCTCTATGAAAGAATCATGTCATGTCCTCAATGGCGCAGTCGGTTAGATGTTAACCTAGCAATCTGCGGACTGCGCTCACCCGCAGGTTCGAGTCCTGATAACGCTCGTGTTTTACTTTATTTCAAATTAAGCGGTGCTCTTAGTTACCGTACCACCCGTTCGTGGTCTGTTCCCCCATGGGGGAGATAGTGGGTCTTTTCAATTTTTTGCCAACTTTAGCGGAACACTACTGTTGCAAGGAGATGGAGAGCGCAAACACCCCTCTCTCCGCTACGCTGTTCGACAAGGGAAAAGGAATCAAATGCTTGACACTTCTGCAGGAATTCAAAAATCTCTGCACGGAACAGAAGGTATGAATTATTTATTGTCGTGATACATACATGTAATGTAAGATGTAACACACACGAACGACACAACACTCCATTCTTGCAACACGAAAATCCGACAAATATGAAAACCTAATATCCCCATTGTTCCCTACTTAGTCCATTTTTTCTTGCAGTACGTGGAGACGTGCGCAGTCTCTGCATGGGACACGGCAAAGTCGTACTCGTTCCGCACTCCAGCTACGCTCCGCCCGCTGGAACTGAACAACAAGTTAGTTTCGTGATATGGTTATGTATTGTTCTAAATGAAGAATAATCTATTTGCAGAACGTTCCGCTTCACCGGCTACCGTAACTGTGCAGCTCTTATATGGGGAAAGATCGGTCACGGAAAGCGTCTCCCTCTTCCCATGTGTCTGCGAAACTCTATCCTGCTTGCCTTCCCTCCCCAGAATGATGACGAACTGACCGGATTCAAATTTGATGCTTTCTAGATTCAACTATGATAGACGCATAAATAAATATCTTATATACATGTTGTCTACCACTGCCCAACCACATGTTTGCAACAATGAACCATATCTGATATGATAACACTTATAAATAACTATTGATCAATTTAGATGAAATGTTATGAATGTAACATATGCTTTCGCAAAACCCACCGTATCTTCTCTGCTCCTTCGAACTTGACGAGGGCTGATCAGTGGGCGCAGTCGCTCGGAGTCTCACTCGCTGCTACGGACCGGCCGTCAGGGAAGGCTCTGAAAGCGACGAACATTCGTCTCTGTCCTCGCCACTTCCACAAGTACGACATCGAGAGCGTAAACAAGTACCGCAGCCAAGACGTTCTCCCGGTCAGTATGTCATAATTACATGATACAATTGTTGTAAACAGATGTCACTGACGTCTAAGACCTACTCCAAGCGATGCGAAGAGTACGATAGAGAGTTGAACTACATGCTCAACGACACGCTCCACGCGTGCACTACATATGGCCAAGCATGGACAGGAAGGAGAGGATGATCAGACTGCGCAAGAAACCAGGGGTGGAGCAGACCCAAACATTGAGGAGGAAGAGGTAGATGGAGGAGAGTGGGAAGAGGAGGTGGGAGATGAGGAGTTGGAGCAGCTCATGATCATGGGAGACGATGGGGAGGATCACGAGAACATGATAGAGTGACAGCCTATTTTCTCACAAGTCCGCAATATTGTTCAATATTGTTGTTATATGTTATTCGCTATACGCTATTTATTATTTGATTTGTGAAACTCACCACCACTACGAATTGTTCTAATATATATGTCTGTTCACCGGTGAACCTAATAGGAATGTTGACTATTGTATCGCCTTATTACTACTGTCGGATAAAAAGTAATCTAAGATCGCGACGCTCGCGCAAAACAACACAAAGGAATACAAATGATAATAAAGAAATATGACTCGCTACTCACCTCGTTCTCCTTCACGTCGGCGTGGAGAGACGCCGCGAGAACGGAGAAAACGTGGAAGGGACGCTCGCCTGAAGACAACAAGTAAACAACAACAAGAATAAACATCTAAACAAATATGACTCGCTACTCACCTCGTTCTCCTTCACGTCGGCGTGGAGTGACGCCGCGAGAACGGAGAAAACGTGGAAGGGACGCTCGCCTGAAGACAACAAGTAAACAACAACAAGAATAAACATATAAACAAATATGACTCGCTACTCACCTCGTTCTCCTTCACGTCGGCGTGGAGAGTGCGTGCCAGGCGACGCTAGCTGTACGACACGGGCGGGAGCCGCTCATCTGAAGTCAGTAAGTATACAACAATAAAACAGTTGATGATACACACAAGTAAAGTAATTTCCAGATACAGAAATGCCATGCGGAATACACAAACACAATAGCCACGACGTATAAATGTGATGACACATAATACATCAAAACCGCTTTAAACCACTTATATTCAACGTAACACACGAAAAAATAGCAAAATCAGCTGTGATCGTCCCCGTCTATCAGCTGTTTAAAAATAAAACAAAAGAAAATATCGATTGAAAACAACAAAAAGATAGCCGATGGCCTTAAATTGTGCCTCGCGGCGGGGGGCCGTTTCGAATATAAGCTCCGCCCCCATTTCGCGGCGAGACCGTTTGGCGCGAACTTCAAATTTCAATTCGGATTTGGCTGATTCGAATTCTTTCAACACGCGTTTCAAGTGTGATTTCGGGCTCAATTTTTCAGTTCTTAGGTTAAAATTAACTAGAAAATCGACTAAACTTCATTTATACGTGAATTTGTCACTTTAAAAATTGAAAGAACACACCACTCTGAACTTCTTATAGTGAACTATACGACTAATTGTTCTGGTAGGTGGCAGATAGTCTTTTTGAATTTGAACAAAAAATGCATCGTGTTCTTGTAGCTCCGTGCTCTGACGCACGACAACCTTTTGCGTTTCTTGGGCGTATGTCTCGACTCGCCGACGCTGTTGTCCGTCTGGCAACACTCCAGGTGATCGTCTCTCTCCCTCCCTCCCTCTCTCTCTCTCTCTCTCTCTCTCTCTCTCTCTCTCGCTGTGAGTAACATGCAACTCCATGTTGTAGACGCGGCAGCGTGCAGTCGATACTCGGGGAGAGACTGGACATGGACGCCTTCTTCATACACATGCTCATCAAGGACATTGTCAATGTGAGGCGACAACATTGTACCACACAGGTATCAAGACGCCACTAGAAAAGACGCCACTAGCAACTAGCCTCTCCATTGCTCGCTTTACGCTATTCACCGAGCGAGAAGAGCTTTTGAGGAAAAAAGTGGCGAGAGCGAACTCGCAATTTTCGTTTCACTAATAATGTCAACCAAGTTTCGAAGGTGTAGACATTTCATCGCCGACACGTTTCAAACACGAATAAATAAATTCACTCGTTCTTTTAATACCGTTTTCCTGTGATTTGTGTCATTCAGGGTCTGTCGTACATTCACTCCTCGTTTCTGAAGTTCCACGGCCGTCTCACTTCGCTGTGCTGCTTCATAGATGCGCGGTGGCAGGTAGAGAGAGAGAGAGAAAGAGAGAGAGAGAGAGAGAGAGAGAGAGAGAGAGAGATTGTCGGACAGGTGAAGATCGCGGGGTACGGTGTGCGGCGCATCGGCGCGAGTCAGAAGGTGTCGCCGCCGGAGCTGCTATGGACGGCGCCCGAGCACCTGCGGGCGGGCGACGCTCGCGGCTCGCCGGAGGGAGACGTATACTCACTCGCTATCATATGCAGGTATCTACGTATGGCGCATGTACATCACGACGAGTTTCACTTGCTCCTTTCATTTGCCACGATCAGTGTAACCGTCTTCGAAAGTGTAAACATGGTTTCACTTTGAGCGAGTTGATGACTCGTAGACCTCTGTGGAGCCTGGTGGGCGAGCAAGATCCGGAGGACATCATCTACCGGCTGAAGAAGGGCGGACGCGAGCCGTTCCGACCGCCACTCGGAGGGAAAGTGACGGCAGACATCAACATGAACATGGTAGGGGCACAGCGGGTGTGTTTGCGAGACATGATCGATTGCTAGATCCACCTGGTGCGTGACTGCTGGTCGGAGACGCCCAACGCGCGGCCGACTATCCGGACTGTCAAGGTGCGTGGCGGGTTGCTGGTAACTGGAACACACCATTTCTACTTAGAAGCTGCTATCGGGAATGCAGAACGGCAAGGGCAATCTGATGGATCACGTGTTCGGCATTCTCGAGGAGCACGCGAGTCGCCTGGAAGAGGAGGTGGCGGCGAGGACAAAGGCGAAGCGAAATAGCGGAAACGTAGTGAACATTCACTTTCAGGAGTTGGTGGACGAGAAGCGCAAAGGCGACATGCTGTTGTATCGGATGCTGCCGCAGTGAGTATGCAGTTGTAGCTTCACGCAATAAGTCTGACGAGAGGCAGAGAGTGCACGCGCGCGATTAGTGGTACGGATATACATACGGACTACCAAAGCGTGCATTACATTAAAACTAGTAACAAGACGCTCAAAGCACATTTGTATTCGAGCTGCAAGTGAGGTAGATCCACGTACTACAATGCACTCTGGTGCAGATCGATGATACTTTCTATGTGTGTATTTGTGCGTGTAAATACGAGGGGTCATCACATCATCATGCCTTCTAGACAAGTGGCGGACCGTCTGAAGGTGGGCGAGACGGTGGAGCCGGAGTCGTTCGAGTGCGCGTCCATCTTCTTCTCCGACGTCGTCTCCTTCACCACACTCGCCGGCCGGTGCACGCCCATGCAGGTAAACATACGAATATGTACTTCTATAATGAAAAAAACGACAAAGACCATGTTATGAATGATCTCATGCCACATCGCTGATTTTTGCGTTCGCGGACAAAATTACAACACGATGTTGGTTTGCAAACAAAACGTCATGAGCGAATAATTTTTCATACTAAAAATGTGTTAGAACGTGTGTGAGAACCACTCCAACTCAAGTAATTGACACTTGCTCGACAGGTGGTGGCTCTTCTCAACTCACTCTACACGATATTTGACGGAATCATAGAGCAGCACGATGCGTACAAGGTGCGGATTACTCTTCTTCCTTTCCTCTTCTCTCTCTCTCCTTCCCTTCTTCCCTCTCCCTCAACGTTCCTCTCTCTAGGTGGAGACGATCGGTGACGGCTATCTGATCGCTTCGGGGCTTCCTCGCAGGAACGGAGACGAGCACATTGGACAGCTGGCGTCCCTCTCGCTCTCATTCATCCGAGCACTGCGCACATTCACTGTGCCACACTTGCCGACAGAGGGGATACGGATACGAGTCGGAATACACTGTGGTCCGTGACAAACAAAGGAGAGAGAGAGAGAGAGAATCGAGCTCTCTGTTCAGGTCCAGTGGTGACCGGGGTTGTTGGCCTGACCATGCCTCGCTACTGTCTCTTCGGTGACACTGTCAACACAGCAAGTCGAATGGAAAGCAACGGCAAACGTGAGTTCCGAAAACTGTGAAGTTTCCTTTACCAACCTAAACTGGATCCAGTTCAAGTGTTTTACCCGAATCGATATAGCTAAAAAAATTACGCGACACTAGTTCTTCTACATTTCAGATGTCATAAGTCATAACAAGCTCTCACCGCTTTCCTCAGCATACAATTTAGCCAATCACATTCATCTTTCCTCCGATGCCTGTCGACTTCTGGAAAAGCTTGGCGGCTACCGGACCGAGCCTAGAGGAGAAGTGCTGATAAAGGTGAACTATAACTTCGTACACAACAGCCAGTCTCTCAAAACTACTCATGATCACACTCAAACACAAACCACATCGAACTACAAAACGATGAGAGACTAACCAACCTCACAAACTGGTACGTACTGTATTTCAGGGCAAAGGTGTGATGGAGACGCATTTTCTTCTCGGAAAAGTGAACAACAATGAAATTATACATGCATAAGCAGTTAAAAAGATAACACATATGGTTGACAGACAACTGTTGTTTTTTTCTCGCCATAAAACACTGATCACATTATAGCGTTGAAGATGAGAATAGAACTCCATTTGTATCGATGAAGCCATTGTGGCACGTTATGTTATTCGATTGCATTTTTGTGTGTTTATCTGTAATACTGTACTCGAACTCGATGTCTGCACTATAGCAAATGCTATTGGAAAACGTGGGCTTGTTTTGTACTGAAATTTCCAGTAATATTTCGATTCAACGGAGAAATAAAACATTTATTCAAACAATGGGAGCGAGTCGAGTAAAAGATTGCAAAACCATATAGTGAGTACATGAAAACATGATGAGACCAAAGTGAAACATGCAACAAATGTCTTGAGGTTCTCGTGGCACACTTGCTGATGTGTTAGTTGAATAATGAGAGAAGGAACTGAAGTCGCTTTTCAATCTCTGGACGGGAAGCGGGAATGCGGGACGATACCATGTCCACCACCTGAAAACAACTCATTTCAATTCACACAATACGCAAACTACGCATGCCACATGCCACACAATCGATTATACTTTTACTCACATTTTGGGCAGTTCCGATATTTTCGAATTATTTTTTACTAGAATCGAGGACATATCTACATTTTGCTATTGAAACAATTTGTGGAAGTGTATCACTTGCTGATGAAAAAAGTATATGCGCGATTTCTCGATCTGATGGAATTCATATAACCTAGTCTCTAGGCTTCTCATGAAACACCGCATCTTTCAATTGAAACACTAGACAAATCGATAAACAAGCTCTCGCCAACCCGCCTCACCTCGGCGCACCTGCCCTCGAACTTAGAGTACGTCTCCAGCAGCTGCATGTCCTCATCGCGGCTCCATTCACGCTCCGGCGTCTCAAATCGAAAACGTTGTCAAAAATATCGCTCATTGAAAAATGGTCATAATTTCGTTAATCGAAGATAAATTTGAATTACATTTGTGTTGACACACAAAGACAATGAACCACATCGAAACTAGAGACATTGACTTGATAAACTCCCAGTCATCCAGGAGTCGTTATTACTCTCTGTCGAATGGTTCATGTCCTTCCGTGGAATCAAACCGGAGGAAGCGCACGCGCCAGCACCCACCTTCTCTTTCCTGTCCCTGTCCCTGTCCCTCTCCCTCTCGCTCGTCTTGTCCACACACATCGCCCTCACCGGCACCATCTGACCGTTGACGGGCGCGAACAGCTGGTCGCCGTCGAGAACCAGCTGATCGCGCGTGTCCCTACAACATCACATCTCTCACTGTCTGTCTCTCTCTCTCTCTCTCTCTCTCTTCTGTGAATTCAAAGAATGCTATAATTTGTATCTGACTCAAAACGTCAGACAGCCGCTGGTTCGCGTAGCGGCACAATTAATCAATACACATTCGATAAATCCACTTAATCACGGCTCACCTCGCCTTGGCCGCCGGTTCGGCGGGGCCGATCACAGCGTCGATGTCGTCCACGCACTCGTACTCGTCTTCGGCCGGCCGGGTGTCATCCCCTCCTCCTCCTCCCCCTCTTTCCGTCTCGATCGCCGGTCGGGTGAGGTCGACAAACTCAAAGTCCGCGTCGGTCGCGCTGCAACCATGTTTCAGTGATATAGCCATATAGCACCAATAACCACACATTTCAATCACCCAAGATCCTATATACACTATACCGAACACATCCACAAATCCTTTTTATGAATATGGATATATTCCCCATTGCCACGTTTCACACCCATGAAAAACGTTAAAACAACTAAAAGTCATGAGGTGCTTGAACGGGATGTGCTGGTGAATACAGCCACGTCAACTGACTCGCATGTGAAGGGCAGGTGGTGGAGGTGTTGCTTGACGGCGCGCCACAGCGGCTTCTCCCCCTCCATCAACACACGCATACGCTCGCAGAACTCGGGCATCGAAGCGCCCTCCGAGGCAGCTGCAGGGAGAAGAGTCAGTGAGGGAGGGAGAGAGGGAAAGAGGGGGGAGGGGAAGATGGCGAGACAGGGCAGGAAGAGAGAGATAGATGAAGAGAGACAGACAGAAAAAAAAGAGGAAGAAGGAGAGAGAGAGGGGGGGGGGGGGAGAGAGGGAGAGAAAGGGGGAGAGGAAGGGAGAGAAAGGGGGAGAGGAAGGGAGAAATAGGGAGAGAGAGGAAGGGAGGGATAGGGAGAGAGATGGAGAGGAAGCGAGGGAGAGGGAGAGGGAGAAAGATCAACACACTCTGCTGTATCATTTTCAGTATACTCCTTCCCGTCGGCTTGACGCGCGCGTGTGAGCAGTACGCCTACAATCGACAAGATAAAACAGTATAAACAAATCGTTATACGTTTATACCGTAACCTATAGAAGTCCTTGCTCACACCGACTCTAAAACCACGCACCTCCACGTTGACGATCATGTCGAGTGCTGTCTTGTAGTGATTGATGGTCTTGTTGGTTCTCTCGTCCACCCCCTCTCCTCCTCCCTCTCCTGACAGTGCAGCCAACAGACAGTACACGTCCCGGTGCGTCGGCAGCAGAACCGACGACAGACGACGCCACAGCTGACAAGAAAACATCCAATTTCATCTGCATGTCCGATCCCGACAAGCACGGACATATACTCCACGCAGACTAAACCGTGTTTCATCTTCGTTTTATGTGTTTTGTGTTTTTGAGGTTGGTAGTGAATCAATTTTTCGTCGATAGACCTCTGTCCTATATGAATACGGATGCGAGAGCCGGATTAGTGAACCTTCCTGGCTAAAAAACCTTGACATCATCTAAGGTCGTCATCGATATTGTGTGCTACTTGATTCGAGATAAATATTCTAAATATTCTGATAAATATTCTGATCTAAGGTCATCAACATCACCATCTGTGTACAGAGCTGTGTACATTGTACAAAAACATACTTGAACGACCTCACAAACACAAGTATTTTCACATACACAGATACCTCCTCCCCCGTTAAAAAGTGATATTGATGTTAGATGTTAGAAATCAATGTTAGAAACAAATGCGTTCGCTCTGTCGAGTGATCTCTGACAATTCCAATTTGCAAACTAACTGTGGGTGTGGGTCACGCACATTCTACCATAGTATTCGATTTGAACACTCCCATTCCCATAGCTATGATTGTTGTTGTTGACCATGAAAACTGAATAGGCGATCCTGTGTTCGCGCAACAACGATCAAACTGTGCAGTTTTCTATTGCGTCGACGTTGTAATCTCACTTTCAGCCGTTCAACTTATCTGCAAAGAAGGCATAACTAGGCCAGGGTTGTGCTTGCGAACTAGTATATAAGAAGTCGGGATGACTGACTTGACACCAGCTCATCAGCTACAGTCTTCTGTCCGTTCAACATGAAGGTAGCTCACTCTTTACACGAATAGCTATCTAAACTAACTAACTATCTAACTAAGAAACTATAATAACTGATTAAACTAACTAAGAAACTATCACGCTTTCAGTTCGCCATCATCGGATCGGCTCTGATCGGAGCTGCTGCCGCTCTGTCGGGAGAGATTCGCGCGGCGCGTCACACTCGCGGAGCACAGAACAGCTACGGAGACGAGCCGGGAGCGTCCCAGCCCGGAGGAGAGAGCGCACCCATCCCCACCCCTCCCGAGCAGCCGCCCACCATGATCGACTACGCTGCACCCGCTCCCGCACCGGTCCCTGCCCCTGCCCCCGCCCCGCACCCAGCCCCTGCCCCGCACCCTGCTCCGGCCCCGCACCCGGCGCCTCACCCTGCTCCGGTCCCCGCCCCGCACCCCGCTCCGGTTCCTATTCCGGCCCCTGCCCCGCACCCCGCTCCGGTTCCTATTCCGGCCCCTGCCCCGCACCCCGCTCCGGTTCCTATTCCGGCCCCTGCCCCGCACCCCGCTCCGGTTCCTATTCCGGCCCCCGCCCCGCACCCCGCTCCGGTTCCTATTCCGGCCCCCGCGCCGCACCCTGCTCCGGCGCCCGTTCCGGTTCCCGCTCCGGCTCCTTCGACCGGAGGATACGCTCCCGGATGCGGAAGTGGCTCTGGATCGGGTGCTGGTGCGGCGCCAGGCGGACCGTCTGAGGACGAGCCCGAGTCGCCGGCCGACGGAGCCGCCGGAGGATACCGCGCGCGCCGCTTGTAGACCCACTCGCATCGTCCTAGCCAGCACACTTGTGGTGTCATAAATTTTTTTTTGTTATTATTAGAACATGTATACCCTCCCCGACCCAATCGCTAATAAACACATTACATCCACGCTTCGTCGAGTATGTTCAAACGCGCCAATAAAATTGAATGCGATAAAACTCGCCGACTCGCTCTCCCTCTCTTATCCCACAGTAGCGCCATCGCGTGCAATTTCTCCTCATAATATCTCATATGCACTGGTACATCTTCCACTTGCTTCATACATCTCCCCCCTCTCGCTGTTCCCCTTCTCTGCCACACCCACCCAACCAGAACCACCTTTCCCTCCTCCTTCTCCATCCATGCCCACCGTCCCCTGTCTCTCTTCTCCAGTCTCCACCCACCCACCCACCTGTCCGTCCTTCCCTCCCCCTCCTCCTCCCCCCGCCCGCATCGCCTCCCGCACTCCCCTCCACGTGTCGTTGTGCATGAACAGCCTCTGGCGCACGTCGTCGGCCATCCGCCGCGCCAGCAGCGTGTACAGACGACGTCTGCAAGCACAACAAAAGGTGAACGTGACGACCGTTTCTTCGCAAACTATTCCATAGTGTTTATACATTCTTCGATTCGATTTTTTTCTATCGTAAGTATTTTGACAACTGACAGCAACGCTACTACATGACTCGCCAAGAAAATAATGTTTGCAAACCCAAACCAGTTTCACCAGATGTCTATAAAATGCGCGACGTTTCGCGGGGAATCCGCGGGATATGAAAGATAGAAAACATCATATTCCAAATCGCACCTCGTGTCCGGGTTGCGCATTCCGTCGGCGCCGATCCGCTCGCGTTCCTCCCTCGTCGGACGCTTGGCGCGCTTCTTCACACCGGCTGCGGCCGCCGGAGTCGGCTTGACACTCTCCGCCGCACACTTGGTCGCCGATGCACCTGCGCCACCCGTCTGAAACACCTCTGTCTCTCACTCACATACGCGCAGCGGTCCGTCTCTCCAATTCCCCAACGAAACGAGACCGAACAAAGTTTCAAGTCTGAGCACCGCTTTGCAAATCAGTTGAATTTCGATATTTCAAATAGACATTTCTCCTTTCCACACTCACCAGCCGACTGCAGTCATCGTCGGTCGACACAGGAACAGTCCCCTCCTCCTCCTCCTCCCTCTCAATCGACCGTCCGGGCGTCTTGGGAAGGGGCGTGTCGAGGGGGGCGTGGCTGGTCGACTGCCGCGACATCTCCTCCTCCGCATCAAAGTGCGCAAAGGAAGTGGGCATCGAGTCCGTGATCTGCATCGACCACGTGACAAAACAGTGCTCTTTCAAAACGCCCCTCCGAAGTGCGTTCAAGTCATGTATCGAAGATGTTTCGGGAGCGAAGCGAGTCTCGACGCGCCCTTCGCAACGCGTCCAAACACCATGTTTCAGTAATTTTGCGAATCTACATTCCTGCAATAAGAATCAACTCATCGCGCACCTTCCTCGTCGCCCTGGCCGCCTTCTCGACGAGCTTGGAGATGACGGCCGAGCGGAGCAGGGTCGGCGAGTGCGTCGTCGTGCCGCCGTCCATGCGGGGCGTGCGCGGGTGCTGCAACACACTCTCCCTCTCCATACGAGTCTCTCTCTCTCTCTCTCTCTCTCTCTCTCTCTCTCCTTCTCTCTCTCTGTCCCTCCACCCACCTCATCCATAGCCGGACTGGCGCTCCTCCTGATCGGACTCATCAGGGTGGGCGTGTGTATCTGGGGCGAGCGGGGCGTGGGCGTGGGAGTCGACGGGATCACCGGCTCAACACAGAACATTCGTTACAAGCTGTGCTGTCAACAGTCAATCTCGGACTTCAAAGACGGACCCTTCAACTTCGAACACACGTCCTTCATTCCTTCAAAAGCCTTCGAAATGCTGCGAAACACAGCCTGTGTTGCTTGCCGCTTGCCGCATGTTTTAAATGTCATGTTTTAAAACAGTTTCAAAAAACCTGATCGCTGATTTACTACTTAAAAGTGGTGGAAACACACTTTAAAAAAACAGGGTATTCGAAATCGCGTGAAAATACAATATCAGTAATAGAATCCGCGCCTACAAATTAGCTGGAAGAAAATTCACTGCGGGATATCACTTGCGTGAAACATGGTTTCAAGACATCCTAATCCAAGCTCACCCTAGACTCACCACAGATCCCCTAGTATCCGCTCTGGAATAAGGGACCGACTCCCTGGAAGGCGACCGGGTGGGCGTGGCGAGGCCAGAGGAGTGCGAGTCCAAGTGGGAAAAGTCGAGGAGCAACGAGCGCACAGCCGCGTCCTGCTCAGCGTCCATCTACAAATGCAATGCATCATTAAATCGAGCCTTCCTCCGATTTTTTTTCTTCAAAAATGTACGAATCGTCACCCACCCCCTGTTCCGCGCGCAACGGCTCGTCGGCCATGTGGCTAAAGTCGAGGCGCGTGCCCTTGCTCCTGCTGCTTTCCGCCCTCTCCCTCTCCTCCTCCTCCGCCTCCCTGTCCAACTCCTCCAGCCCATCCCGCGTCCTCTCGCCGCCCTTCACCGACGGCGTGTACCCCACCACGTCCACTATCACCTAAAAGGAAACGTACAACGCACGCCGCAGTATGCAACATACAGTACACCACAAACAGAACGACAGTAACCGACCGTGTCGACACTCATAGGTGTGCCGGCGACGACGCTGCTGGGTGACGCGAGCAGACTGAGGATGTTGGGAGTGGCGCCGCCCGCACCCCCATTCCGACTGTCGGCGCGAGACTGCGCGCGCGACTCGATCCTGTGAATGAGAAATGAGAAACTTCTGGCGCGCCAGAGGATATGCAATATACGGAAACAACTAGAGAAGAAGTGAAGTGTCACAGTAAAGGTCACTTCGAATTATCGTAAAAGCTCGGCCTCGGCTAAAACGACACAATAAAAAACAAAAAAAAGCTACAACATCAGACTCGACAGAAAAAAGTTCAACATCTTGTCTTGGTTTTTACACTGAAATTTTTCCTTGAAACCTGAAGCATTGCCCTTCCAGAAGACACGGCAATTCAGACATACTTTTTAGATCACACCGCCACTCACCTCGCCGATCGCCTCCTCGGCTGATCCTCTGTCGGCGTAGACGAATCTTCGGACCTTCTCTTTCTCGGCTGCTCCTTCTCCTTCTCCTGCTCCACTGGCTCCGCCTCCTTCGCCACCTTTTTGCTCTTCTCCACGCGAGCCGTCTTCTTCTTCTTCTTTACATCATCTTCCTCTCCCACAGCACTCTTCTTCCTCATACCCTTGCCCTTTGCATCCGGAGTCGTGTTCTCCTTTTCCTTTTTCGCGGCTGAATAGAAAATATCATGGATGAAAATAAGAGAAGAAGAGAGAGAGGGAGAGAGAGAGAGAGAGCGCACCAGCACTGCTCCTAGCTTTCTTCTCCACCGGCTTGTCTGTGGGCGCAGGCGCAGTCGACTGCCTTCTCCTCTTCTTCCCCTCCTCCTCCTTCTTCTCTGCCTTCTCCTTCTCCACACTGCCCGCCGCGTCAGCAGCCGACAGGGCGACCGACACCGCTCCAACACGCGTCGCCACAGAACCCTGCACACAAATACTTGTCCAACGTTTGTCCATACCGACTCTAGTAGTTGTTCAATGGAAAGCAACGACACGCAGTTGTGAGTGTTGATGTTGAATGTTTGAATCGAGAGAAAGAAACCACAAACGACGCACCACCGTGTCCACCTTTCCGCTGTCGACGAGCTGTGCGTGTGCGATTCCGATCCGGCTGGGCCCGCACACTGCGGGACTCGGCGCTCTCACCGGAGTGGCAGCCGCACTGCCGGCCCGGCTCGTCTCCCTCGCCCGCCGCATCGTGGGCGGGGGGACGACTGCCATCCGGCCGAGCTCCTCGCGCACCGACCCGTCAGCCGACACCACGTCGAACATGCGGTGCGTCGACCAGAACACCTGCAACGCACCTGGTTCGACAGACAAGGCGAAACACATCTTTTGTATTGAAATAAATTAACAAAAAAAACCCTATCAAGGACGGTACCGTCTCGGATTCACAACTGCGCTTTACGCGCTGCACAAAGCAGCATCGTGAACAACAGTTAATGAGGACCGCTCGCACCTTGTACCAGTGGGGCAGCATCTCGGCCGGCCACTGGTGAGGCGAGAGACCGGCGGGGAGGGGCGAGGGGATCGAGGGGAACTGCAGCACGCACTCGCCCGCCCACGCAGACGACAGGATCCTGACACGACAGGGGGAATAGTTGAGAAGGGAGACTAATGCTATGTAGCTCCATTTTCATTTCAGTTTTCAGTCAACTAAATCTTTAAATCACGAAACACCATAAACTACCCTATTCTCCACCCCCACTCACTTGTTGAGAAAGTGGTCCGGCGGTTTCATGCGTATGTTCTTGATGTGGTTCTTGAGCTGGTACGACGTCTTGTTCGGCAAGAGGTGCTGGCAGATCATATGGTACCTATAACGACCGCTCTATCCATTTACTTTCATCTTTCATCATCAACAGTCAACGTCATTTTATAAAGCTGCTCCATTGTCATTGTTCACAGGTATTTCATGTGTGAAGAGTCCTTTAAATGCTATTCAGATACTCTTTCTCTCGACTGTTCCAAGAGAATGAAACTAATCAATTGAAATCTCTCTTCTCTATCTCTATCCACTCACTTTCCGAACGGGTTCGAGTGTGTCGAGTGGGGGATGTGGCAGAACTGCACCAGGCCCAGCATCAACAGCATCTCCTCACTCGCTGTGAACGCCGGGTGCACGAGCGGCTGAAACATGGTGTGCTATTAGAGAGGGCGCGCAGCGCCCTCTCTTTTGGGTTAATACGACTTTCGCTCGGTTTGTTGATCAGCCTGATTCCGACACTACGCCACTTTTGGTTACTTATTGAAACGCGATTATGGGCCGCAGTGAATGCATTGACGCCAAACCAAAGCAACAAACGATTGGTGATGCGTAAGATTGTTGACTGTGAGAGCGACATTGGATTAGAATGTCTATCACTCACCCAGGCCTGCAGGCTTCTGCTCGGCAGAAGCTGCGGAAAGCGGATCGCCTCCGAGCGAGACACGCACACAATCGTCTCCGACCGCGGCGGCACCACTGAACAGGTAATCAATAAGTCTACTCTCTCTCTCTCTCTCTCTCTCTCTCTCTCTCTCTCTCTCTCTCACTGACCCGAGTGTGGCTGGTCCCGGAGGTGGCTCTGCGCCAGTCTGCCCAGCTGGATGACGTCGTGACACGAGCGGATCGCTCCCGGCATGTTCGAGATGTTGAAGAGCGAGCGGGGGCCGAGAGGGGACGAGAAGAAGGCAGCGTCCAGCTCGTTCTGCATCATAGTCATGGACTCATTTGAACTTGAATAGAGGGAGCAGGAGAGAGAAAGAGAGAGAGAGAGAGAGAGAGAGAGAGAGAGAGAGAGAGACGCGACCCACGATCATGAGCTGCGCCGCGTTCTTGACGTGTTGCAGGCGCGGCTCGTTGTGGCATCCGATCACAAACTGCGTCGCCAGCTGGGTGTGCTGAAAACACACACAAAAACTTTCATAAACTGATTTGCAACCGTTGTTTTTTCTAAGAATCGTTTTCACAAGAGTCACACGGCTTCATGACGACATTACGCTTCACCCACAATACAAACAATCACTGTGCAGGTCCCACTAATAATCCATCCCTATCGCTTGCTCCAAGTAAAACCTACGATGACAACGTAACGGCACCGACCACACTCACCATCTCCAGTTGTATCATCAACTGCTTCAGCTCGCCGGCGGTGAACACGGGCGGCTTGCCGGAGATGAGACTGGCACTGGGGTCGAAGGGGATGTTGGGCGGGGCGTCCGGCGAGGAAGCGAGCGCGCGGCGAGCCGAAGGACGCTGCAAACATCCAACACGTATCACATTATTTCATACACGTCTCTACAGTCAGAGTATGTGCAAGTAGGAGTGAATAAAAAGGAAGAAGGAAAGTAAGCATACGGGGTAGTTGTGTCGCTTCTTTCTCTGCTGGTCGACGAGGCCGGCCGGGAGTTGGGGCAGCAGCTGCGGCAGCCCGTCCTCACCCACCAGATCGAGAAACAGGTCCTCCACCTCGCGCACTGCAACCACCCCCTCTCTCTCTCTCTCTCTCTCTCTCTCTCTCTCTCTCTCTCTCTGACTCTCCCCTTCATATTTGATTGCGCGATTGCGCCAGCTCACCGCACAAATCCATCAAAAAATTAGTCAGGTAAGTAACTCTATCAAAAAACAACAACGATGAAACCGAGAACTGACTGGGGATCTCGGCGTCCCTGCCAAAGCTGAGCTCGTCTCTGTCGCGCGTGTCTGCGTCCATGTCATCCAGAACGTTGTACTCGCTGTCGCCGTCCTCACTGTCCGCCCCGTCCGCCCACGCATCCGCTGAACACGCATCGTCAGTCTCTTCGCAAGCAAATCCGAAGTGTTTCGAAAGAGTATCAGGTAACAAGTGTTTGGTGTTAGAAGTGTTCCTAAAGCTACTAGAAAAGTAATAACGATTCGAATTTCGAAAGACATTTTTTTTCGTGCTTAGACGACTTTAGATAGTGTTTTGAAGAAACTGATTACAAGTTGAAAAATTTACTTCTAAATATGTCGCACTAGTACACGAAGTGGACCACGATGAATGTTGATGGGTTATTTTCCGATAAGGCACATGAAAGATCGAAAGACTTGAAAAAACTCACACGGCGCCTGCTGGAGAAAGTTGAGGTAATCGTCATCGACGTAGGTGTACACCTAAAACACCGTTAGAAATGTGGATCCCATTCTCACCTCGCACATTTCACAGAATCATTATTGAGCGGGTGAGGATAGGTTTAAACACTCAGTGAACACTTTTCCATCAACTTCATCTCCGATGAGACTCCGAGTTGATGGAAGGCTCAAGTGGTAAGATGCTAGGAGTCGGAACCACTTGATCCAAATTCGCGTTTTGTGATATCTCTATTGCGTGTTATTGATTGAACGCGCACCTCCTGTTCGTGTGCGTTGGCGAATAGCTCGTTGTGTTCCTCCTGCAGGCAGTCGAATACGGCCGAGTCGTTGAGGGTGCGGCGGCTGCGGCGGAGGTGCGCGGGAGTCGGCGGCGGCAGGGAGCCGGACGGCGAAGGCGACATCGCCAGCTAGCAAGTTCAAAATCGGAATATTTTAGCTAGCAAGATCATAATCATAATATTTCAGAAACTGCTAGCAAGTTCAAAATCGGAATATTTCAGAATCTATGTCGTATAGTGGTTGGTACCCAGAACCACCGAAATCCGTATCGTTGAAACTCGCAGTAGGCGTGGTATTACTGTATTAGGCGTTGTGTTCATAATGAACATGGTAATTTCTAATTAAAAAATAAGTATCCCAACAACCGTAATCCCTTTTCACAACAGTACCTGCTTGTCTATGGAATCTTCTCGCTGTGCGTCCTCAGTGAGTGTCTTGTCGGGGTCTTCCACCAATGCAGCCTCTCTGGTGTCGTCGTCGGTGCTGCACTCGCCCTCCTCCCGCTTCTTCTTCGGTGGCGACGAGAGCGACTCGTCCTGGTCGACGCTGCTCTCACCGTCCGACTGAAAGTGAACAATAAACAAGTAAGTGAACGATAAACAAGTAAGTGAACAAGTGAACACACCGCGTGCTCGTCGTCCACGTCGGTGTAGTCGCTGTCCTCATCAGAGTTGGCAGTGTAGTCCACGTTGAGAAACGACTTGGAGGTGATGGACACAGGCCGCAGGTCCATCTGCGAAAATTGTCATCGCAATGCGTTTTACATGCCGATTCAATTCACACTCACGAGCGAGAGTGGCTGTGGTTCGGTGCCGTCGGCGGCGGCGGCGCGTGCCCGCGAGCGCGTCAACTTCACGTCCGGCACGTCTTCCGCACGCAGTCCCATGAACATCGAGATCGTCTGCGGGTTCTTGATCAGGTGCTGAAAACGGGTGGAAACAATAATTAGTTGTTTTGGGTGCAAGCGTTACGGAGGTTTGAAACATATCGGATTCGGAAAATATAATAAAACTCGCATGTAAGATGGACTTGACGTTGACAACGGACAGGTTGTTCTTTCTGGCCTTGTCCTCGAGTTTCGAGTCGATGGAGCGGAACATCTGCAATCACGAGTCGAGTTCAGGGAGTGTTAGTCGTCGTTTTCAAGAAGCAAAACATTCAAATACAATTCTGATGTATCGCACCTTGAGTATCTCCTCGTCGTCAGACATGCCTTCCTTGGAAGTGGACGGCTGTGGCTCCGGGTCGGGAGACGTCGAAGATGACGACGTCGACGTCGACGCCGAAGGGCCAGCATTCTGCTGCGACCCTGCGACCGACCCACTCGAATTTAGGGTTTCTTCCAGTTCATTAGTCGGATTACTCATTCTTCTACTGAAAGCACAAACTTAAACATATATGTAAAAAGGTTTTAAAATATAAAACACAAAATACATACAACCTAATTTTCCCGCCAAAATTTGATGCATAGTATAACAAATCCGAAATTCTATATTTACACTATGCACCACAAAGAACTTGTAGTGTTTGAAAACATCGCGATATACACAGCTCAGAAACTAATAAATTTTTAAATATCTGCTTGAACATTTTGTGTGTACAGTTTGTCATTGACAGGTGCTATAAATTTTAAATTAATGATAGCTTTTAATAGTGTAGTTCAATTTCAGTGTCCACGTACAATTGACTACACGTTACAACGTTTAGAGCGGTGTTAGGCGCTTTCCGTAATTTTTAATCAGCTGATTGTAAAAATTGAATTTTCATATCAAAGATGAACTTAAATTTGCATAAGCTGTTCACACACCAAACATCACGTGTTGCAAATCCAACTAGATTTTTCAATCGCGCATTCTGCGTTTCGAACCGAATTAAAGCTCGAGATCTGTTTTTTTGTCGGGCGTTCTGTTGTGAAGATTATTGTTTGCTGTGCGCACCTGCTTTCTAGCATTGGGTATTAGCTGTTCCGTTTTGTCAATAATTTTGAAAATCTATATAGCAGTTCCACTTTTCTTGTTGTGCCTTCTTTATTGATTGCTCGATCTCATTTTTATTTCAGTGACGCCACCATTTTGCGTTAACAGCTCTACGCAGACAGGCATTCCGTCGATGGCGGTGAGTGTTTGGAACGTTCTTTTTTTCAAACTCTCCATTGTCAACGATGTTGTGCCGACTTGCATACACGTGTTGGCATTGCAGGGCGGCAGTTGGGACGACTTCCTGCGGGAGTTGGACCGCGACGACCCGCCCGACAGGCAGCATGACGTCGACCAACAAGTCAGTTGTTATTGTACATATTGATTTGTTCCGCTTGTTTATTTATGTACAAATGTATGGTGTTCAAGTCCACTATTGATTTATCGATCGAATGCCATGTAGGTCGCGTCGACTTCGGGCGGGAAGGAGCAGGAGTTGCAGGTGTACACCATGACGTTCGACCTTATAAGAAGTGAGTCAGCTTTCATTAAATGTTTTTTTGTCAAAATCGCCAACATGATTGACACGTACAAAATAAGTTCACCCATATGAACCTAGGATGGTCATAAAATTTCGGCCCGAATGAAAGGTGCGGGTTCACCATTCGGCTCATCTTTCATCCTACATTCGTTGTTCTTTGTAGAACCATCGTTCTACGCCGTCTCGCCGATGAATGACCAACTGGTGCTGTGCGTGTGTAAGGCAAGTTCTGTTGACGGAGTTCCTAGGGGACCACGGACTGTAATATGTTCTAAATAACAATTTTTCTCAAAAATCGGAAGTAAAACGTGAGTATGAATTAAATGTCGTAATCCGATATTTGAACGTTTAGCTGTGCGGTATGGTGCTGAAGCGAGTGGCGTACGGGCAGCACATGCGCACTCGACACGGTCGGGGCGGGGGAGGGAGTGGCAGCTCGTCGACAGTCACCTCGCCCGTCGCCGAGACGCCGCCCACCGAGTTGTGTCGGGAGGGCGTGCGCACGCGGCGATCGCGCGAGCCCGACACGACACTCACCATCGACGACCTGCCGCCGACGCGCAAGAGACGCACCCGATCCAAAAGCCCAGGAGCCGCCGCGGCCGTCGCCGTCGCGGCCGCGCTCCTCGCACCGTGAGTCGTTTGGTTGTTTTCAACACGCTCGATTGTCAGTGTACGTTGTGTAGGTAGTAGGATCATACTAGAAGTTTCCTTTTTTTGTTTTTGTAGCAACTCCATTTTCAGGATGGCCCCAACGCAGCCAGTGTCGCCGAGTCGATTGAGTGTGGAGTCGAGTGGCGGACTGAAAATCAAGATTCGCCGAACGCCAACGCAGGTGCGCTTTCTTTTTTGTTTATTACGCTAAAGTCGGCGGCGGATGACAGTAACTTTTACTAATTACCACACATATTTTTATTGTGAAATACTTGATGTACACAACGTTACGTAGATGTGTGTTTATCAGTAATAGATAACGCGAAGCTGTCTCGGTATTTTTTTAAACTAAACAAAAACGTGCAGATTTACGCAGTTCTCATGTGTAAAGAGTGTTCGGATTGCAGAGTTCACCCCTGGAGCCATCGACGTCGGCGAGTGGTTCGCCGTCGTCCAACTCAAATCCGCCACGCGCCCTAACAGACTCCCCGTCCACCACCTCCACCCTCGCCCATGACGACTCGCGATCCGAAAGTGCGTTTCGGTTCGATGGTTCGCCAAAATTCAATCAAAAGGATACACAAACGTGGTTATGGCGCGGAGACATCTGAATTACTCACACAGTGATTCTATTGACAGTAGGGAATGCCTGTGGTGGGAGGCTTGAGGTGTATCGAGCTGTATGGTCTAGTTGAGGTCGACAATGTAGAAGTGTGTCTTACAGATTCGTCTACGCTGTCGCGTGCGCGCAAGCGTCTCACCGAGGCCATGACCAACTCG
Source organism: Rhabditoides inermis (assembly GCA_963966185.1). Classification (NCBI taxonomy): domain Eukaryota; kingdom Metazoa; phylum Nematoda; class Chromadorea; order Rhabditida; family Rhabditidae; genus Rhabditoides; species Rhabditoides inermis. The sequence continues at coordinate 558,947 of CAWZYM010000258.1, forward strand.
CAGCAGGAGAACGGGGTGCGGAAGGGGGCGGCGCAGAAGAGGAAGAAGGTGGAGGTGCCGCGGATCCGCGTGGACAAGCAGAAGCAGCAGACACACAAACAGCAACCGCCACACCGCGAGGAGCACGACGAGGTCGGGTCATTGATGGGTATCTAGAATCAATTTTCAGCTGTGAATTGTGAAATGTGAAGTTTCAGACGTCCAACTCTTCGACGACGACGGTGACGTCGACGGGAACGACGTCGTCGGCGGCGCACTCGTCCACTCCCACGCCCACGCCTACTCCGGTGGCCATGCAGCCGGTGCAACAGCAGCAGCAGCCGCCGCCGAGCAGGCCGGGCATGTCGGAGGAGGAACGCGCCGACATGGAGAGACGACTGCGCATAGAGATGGCCGCCGTCAACGAGGAGATGCGGCTCGAGGTGGAGAGGGAGAAGGAGAGGGAGAAGGAGAGGGAGAGGAGGATGGTGAGTGCTGCTGGGTGGGAGAGTGGTTGTTACTGTTTCTCTTGAGGCGGAATCGCGTGCAGCCGTTCAGCAGCAGAACCAACAGCAGCAGCAGCAAAAGCAGTATAATAGTGCGATGTCGGCGCTGCGCTCTCGACTCGATGCGCCCGTCGTCGCCGCCGCGGTCTCGCTGCCGCCCGACTCGCCACTGAAGGGAGTGGAGGTGGTGGTGGATGACGAGGACGTGATATGGCTGCACGGCGAGGAGGAGGAGAAGAGAAGGGACCCGCTGCTCTCGCAAGTACACTGCCGACACAGCGACGCCGAGAGACGACCGCAGCAGATGGCACACAAGTGAGTGGAGGGACTAAGATGGAGAGAGTGATTGAGTGGGTATCATACACTCCTTCAGGGTACCGCAACACGAGCATCCGGCGTCGAGCATCCGGCGCGCGCCCGCCACCTCGCACGCGCCCGTCCCGCCCGTCTCCTCCTCGACCGTCTACCATCAAGGTAGGATCGTCTCCCCCATCCTCTTTTCACATTTGTTCAGTGTGTTTTCATTATCTTTCTCATCCATAGATTACATGTACGGAGGAGTGAACTTTTCAAGTGAAAATTGGGAGGACCGGCTGAAACCTGAAATCTGGCTTGGCCCGAGTAGCATAAAATATATGGTTGTTTTAGTATGCTCGTCCGTCTGCCCTCGTCTCCCTTTCACATTTGTTCAATGTGTGTTGACTTTCAGGCGGTGCTGTGATCACGGTGCGCACGGCGGCCGGGGCTCACCCGAACGGCGTGGGTGTGAGTGTGAGTGGGGAGGAGCGCCGGCCGCTGCCGTCCAACATCCGCGTCCGCCCGATGCCCGTGCCTGTCCGCGTCGTCAGGGGTGAGTGCGAGGGGAGGGGGAGGGGATAGACATACATACCTGACTTACCTGAGTGGTAAAATAAGAGAGTATAGCATGCGCCTATGTATAGTGAATCCATTGAGGAATTGAGGTCATGGTCATTGACTGTAGTGGTTGCAATAAAGTTTTTTTTTTTTTGAGATTTGATATGTGTTGTTTCAGAGTCGGACTCGTCGGTGCAGGACGGCACTGGCCAATCGCAGCTGCAGCCGCAGCAACATCGCAGTCCGCCCAAGCACATTGTCACCGTGTACAACCTGCCGCCGCATTCGCAAGCTGGAGGACAGGCAGCTGGAGCACCGATGCAGGTCGGTGTGCTGTGCTGGCTACGCTCGAATGGCAATGTCGTAGTTTGTTGTGCTTGCATTTTGCATTACTGTGGTCGATGAGAGTATGTAGTGCTCGGTGTAGTCTTTGAAGTGTGATTAGCGGATTGTGCATTGCATCGAACATACTATTGCAGCAAGTACAAGTACAACTGCAGCCGCAGCAGCATCACCAGTCACAGGTGCAGGCGGGAGGAGGAGGAGGAGGAGGAGGGGGACAGCTGTTGCAAGGAGTGCAGGTCGTTCCGCACCAGATTCGACTCCAGCCAGTCCAGCAAGGCATGCAGCAACACCACCAGATGCCCCTCGTCAACTCGCGGAGACTGCAGGTGGGAAGAATGAGGCGTCTTTACCATTGTCGTGTTGTGTGTAGTAGTTTGGGGTTGATCCTCCTCATTCAGACACAGAGTTTTTTTCATAATGGGTATTCTGGTTGCACACAATTGGTGTACTATGATCTATGAAACCTTGTGCTGGCAATTGGTGTAAATATTAGTGTGACTTGTGCATGCATTTCAGATGGTTGGCGGTCAGCAACAGCAACAACAGCAGTGGGTGACTGTGACGTCATCGTCGGGACAGCTGGGAGGAGGGGCAGGAGGAGGAGGAGGAGGAGGCGTGGTGTACCAGACGGGAGGGGCGCGGCCGATGATGGGCGCCGAGCAGCGACAGCATCACAACTACGCCGCCGCCGGAATGGGCCAGCCACAGCTGATGCACAACCACCACCAGCACGTGTACCGGGAGATGCATCCGAGGTGGGTTGTGCGCGCCACATCTCTCTTTCTCTCTCTCTCTCTCTCTCTCTCTCTCTCTCTCGCCCTCTCTCTCGCTCTCTCTCTCGCTCTCTCGTTCTTTCGCTCTCGTGTTATTAACAGGATGATTCAGATACGCGACGCCATCGCAGTCTCTGGACGAGCAAAAGCGACGGCAGGCGGAGCAGCTTTCGCAGCAGCAGCGGAGGCGGCCCGATCCGGCCGAGTTCCGCGTCACCAATCCCGACGAGTACGAGCGGAACAGACGCGCGGCATTTGCCGAGAGGGACGCGGCTATCGCGGAGCGGAAGCGGCAGGCGAGCAGCGGCGGCGCGTACTACCCGTCGCCCCAGCCCTCGCCCGGCAGACAACAGCAGCACCAGCAGCAGCAGCCATCGCACACGATTGTCGTGCGGGACTTGGACAGACAGGAACAGCCGCCGCAGTCGGCACAGCAATCACAGCAGCAGCCACAGCAGACGGTTCAGGTGCAGCAGGTGCAGGGTGAGTGGGGAAAGAGCATTTTTTAAATAGATAATTTACCGTATACGTGCATGTATAGATTCAAATCGATCACTTTTTTTCAGTGACGTACCACTCGCCGCAGCCCATGCTGTTCCAAATGCCGGTCAGCTATCAGCAGGTGGGCGTAAGCTGACTTACCATATGAACAAAGTTTCATATTTCGCGCAATGACGTTTCAGGCAAATCAAACGTTTACTGACTGAAACGTATTGTAGGTGGACTCGAGCGGTCGAGCTGTGCCGATGCAGCAACAACAGCAGCCACAGCAGTCGGGACATGCGCAGTATGCCTACGTTCGCATCAACCCCATGCCCCCGCAGCAGCAGCTTCACATGCAGCAACAGCAACATCCACAGCTCAACCCCGCACTGGTGGGCAGGATTGTCCAGCCGAAGCCGAGGGTGAGGAGCAAGGGCTGTTTGATGGGGGGGGGGGAGAAGATCATTTGTGTATTGTCGTCTTGGTCACTGCACGTTTCAGATACTCGGTCAGCCGCGCGCGGCGGCGGCGGTGGTGGTTCAGCAGCAGCGTGTGGTGTGCCAGCAGCATCCCAGTCCGGCACAGCACCAGCAGCACCAGATGGGTGAGTGATGGTGGTAGGGCGGGGGGGGGGGGGGGTGATGGACAGTTGGTGGCGAGCTTGTTTGGTCAGACTGGAGTATTGTGAATCGGGAAACGCTTACGGGTGTTTGACTAGGATGGGATGGGATGCGATGCGATGACTTGTTTCAGTGGAAGCGCGGCCGGCGGCGGCGCTGAACGGTGTGGCGCACGGCAGGCAGCAGGGACAGGCGTCGCGCCTGCCGCCTGCCGCCGAAGAGGAGACGAGCGCGCCGCCACCGCCTCTCCTCGAACCGGAAGGCATGGACTGTGCGGGTGCGGGAGCAGGAGCAGGAGGAGGAGGGGACGAGGTGCGTGAGGGGTAGTCTGGTCTCTACTACTCGAGACTGTTATGGTCGTTTTCGCAGGGAGGCAAACGTTTTGAAACTAGATTTGTAGAGTGCATTGTATTACAGCGATGAGCGTGAGTGTTGTTTGCAGCCGACGACTCGCGACTCGTCCATCTCTCCGATGCCGGTGTTGGGCGAGGAGCCGATGCTCGGCGAGCTGAGCGATCCGCTCGCCCATCTGCGCGACGCCCCGCCCCTCGACGCCCCGCCCTTTATGCTGTGCGAGGACGGAGGCGGAGGAGGAGGAGGGGAGAATGGGTTGCACCCCGTCTTGCATCGGAGAGCCATGCCGCTCGAGCAGCCGTCTTTTTTGTGCCCCCGGGAACCTCGGGAGATTGCGGTGAGTGGCTGGGGGTTGTGGGGTGGAATTGAAATACAGACGAGAGGACGTTGACCAAGTTGAGGCTGTGCAGTGTATGCATCAATCATGTAACTGATGTGTTGACACGAGTCGTGGTGCTCGATGGTAATGGCAATCACGGGGGTAAACGTGTTTTCTGGTGTCACCGGCGTCACACTGCTCATATGCGTTGACAATCGCTGGTTGTACGGACTCCATGTGCGTGGTTGATGAAATATTCAAATGAGAATTGATATCACAGCCGGAAACCACGAAAAAATATCACCTTTTTATCCAACGTTTCGGCACTAGGCCTTCATCAGGGACACACCTCAAACTTGGGTAATTAAACATATGCGTTGAGTAGAGGTCAGACTCAACTTTTGCCGGCATTTGCCACATTGGCGCGTCTGACCTCGCCTTTATCGATCGTCTGCGTGGGGCCTCCCAGTGGTGAGGATGCGTGTTGCAGCCGCGGGCGTCGTCGGTGAGTAGCCGTCGCACGTCGCCGTCGCGTGCGCGGTCGAGCCCCGCCAGCTGCTGCGCCTCGCCCTTCCAAGAAGAGGAAGAGGAGGAGGAGGCGGCGGCAGCTGAGCCGAGAGTTCCCGTCCGACCACCGCCTACCAGCCACAACTATGCGCACTACGTGAGCCACGCCAAGAGCAGGATCAACGGCGACAGGGTGAGTGGGGGGGAGAGAAGCCTGTCCCTGGATATCTGGATGCGTATGGTATTGCAGGAATGAAAAGAAATGAGAGAAGAGAAATTGGAAACGGGTAGTGCAATAGTGTTTTGACCGATAAATGTGCTGTGATTGTGATGTCTGGCTGTTTCGGGTGTTCTATCAGGGTGTGTTGTAGTGTCGCTACCGACTCGTGGCTCGCTCGGATGAGCGCAGTGGTGCCAGTGTGAATGGCGAAGCGGTGGACGGAGAGGGGGCGGAGCATGTGGAGGCGGGGCCTCCCACTGCCCAACAACTATTCACGGACCTGCCCGTCGACGTGCAAAAGTGAGTGGTCCTTGTTTTTCTTTCTTTTTTGTTGGCATGGACTCTATTATTGAAACTCTATTTAGTGTGAAAGTGACCACGTGTTGCAGATACCTGCACGATGAAGGCGGCGCGATGCGATGGGATCGCATAGAGGAGATCGAGTTTATGCGATCTCTCCCCCAGATTTGGAGTGCGGAAATCAGGGAGAAAGTACGGGTGAGTGGTCTCGGATCTACGAATAGCCTTGGCGTTGTAGACGATGGCTATTAGACGATGGCGATTTCAGGAATGGCACGAGGAGACGTGGCTTGCGAGGATCGACACGAGAATTCGGAAGATGCGACGATGGCACGATGTTGTCAAGGTATTGAACAGTTGTTTATTATTCTATTGAGTATCGATCAGAAACTAGACGGGATTGTGTGACAGAAGCTTTATTACGATTTTGGGCACGTTAGAGAATTGCACTCGATAGGGAGGTTCTTGCGGCGCACCCACTCAATGGTGATGCGATCGTTGTTGGTTTCCTTCTTTTCGAATTCGTACGATTTTCAAGAAACGGCCATGAGCACTTTCTCCTTGGGGTCGAGCACTCGGCACGGCGGGTCGGCGCGTCGACGCGTTGAAGAGGTTCTTAGACATGGCGTTGAAGAGGTTCTTGGTACCCGGCCGGCTGTTGATATCTCCGGGAGGGACGGAGTGAGCCATGGCGAATCGATGACAGCAAACCGCCCCTTTTATTACGTTAATGACAATTTTGATGAGATTGCATTTGCTAGTATAATTTGCTTTTTTTCCAGTCTACATCGGGCGTTCGACTGTCGCTCAACGAAGAGAAGCTGTGTCGACTAGTAGAACATCTATTCGTGAGTGGTTGAATCGGGTCTTCTTCTACGTTGCCTGTTCCAGAAGGACCTCGACGAGCCGGGTCGAATGCGATTCTTCTCGCGAATGTTTCGCGTCACTGACCTGGCAGAACTGTGGAAGGATAGAGGTGAGGGTAGTCATCCTCGGTTTGCAGATGTGCGTTGTGTGTTGCAGAAGACTACGTGCGCACTGCGTCGTTCGCCACGCTTCTTCTGCTGGAGAGCCTGCGGCAGTGTGACCCGGTGATGATCGCGGCGCGAGTCGACGGCGGCAAGCGCTCGCCAGACAGACGCAACTCGTTCGTCCGCGCACGCTTTCGAAGACAGAAGTACGTGGAGGAGGCGGAGCAGAGGGAGAGGAACCCCCGCCTCCCACCCCTCCACCCACCCACGCCGCCCAATCAGCTGCCGCGCGATGTCCTTCCGGTGTGTTCTATCTACTTGTTTGCAATAATGCTGTTGTTCAGTACCGCATCCACCACGGCCAGGGTCAATTCTTTATCAACGAACCACTGGAGGACAAGGCGATCTGGAGAGTGTTCCAGGTGAGGGGAGAAATCAAGAAGCGAGTTACAAGTTCTATCGGCTACGTTTTAGCGAATAGGGGGTACAAAATTCTGATAATAAGTTATACGGTTTTAAGAACACGTGAAACACAATAATGTAGAGAGAGAGAGAGACATGTTAACAAGATACAATAAAACGAATCTTACAAGTGGAGCTGCTGTCTTGTCTACTGAAAATCGGCTTCATTTGAGCGCGCGTTTCGCAAGGAGCTTGTTTCGAATCGTCGCTCGTACGTGCGTGATAGCGTGGAGATGGACGCGGTGCGTCGCGCGTTCCTCGCCTCGCCCGGCGGACAACGCGTCAACAAGTGGCTCGCCGCCGCCTACCACTGGCCGGAGAACGCGTTCGGTTTCCACGAGGTGTGTTTCTATTGACAGACGTGTTACACCAGAAGTGTTACAGCCGGCGTCGACGTTCTTCCTGCCGTTTCGCGGTCAGATGGTCAAGTGGGGTGTGTTCCGGCCGTTGCGCGGCGGTATCGACCCGCAGCTCAAGGTGCTGGAGCTGTACGACATGCACAAGATGGTGAGCGGCTACTGTATGGTGCGTCTGGTTACTGTGGTCTCGTTCAGGAGCAGTACCAGGTGACGCACACGGAGCAGCGGCACCGGCCGGTCAAGTGCAATCTGGTCAAAGTGGGTGGTGGGTATTGATTAGTATTGTATCGATTGGATTAGGCCAACGACTCGGACCGGCGCGCGCACATGCTGGCGATGGCGAAGCGGATCAAGGAGAACCGGGCGGTCAGCGAGGCACAGGTGGGTGAGGGAGAATGGATAGCGCATGGAGCAGGAGCATTCTGATCGGTCCGGTTTTGATTCCCATGTATTGAATTGATTAAAGATGAAGAAGGGAAAGTGCAAGGTTGTGTATTTGATGAGAACATGGTGATAGTTTGAATCGTATCAGGGACAGAGAGTAGAAGTAGACGGATCGTTGTCGTTACCGTATGTGTGAGTGTTTTTGCTTTCAGCGCACCCGTCTCGCACCCTTTGTGCACGTCGACGCTCTCGCGCCGGACTCGCTCGTGAAACGGGCCGATGTGAGTGTGTTGTATGTGGTGTTTTGTATTTGGTCCTGTCACGTCAAAAGGCAATCGAGACTGGTTGAACTCGTCTATCACGAGTGATTGCTGAAATATGATGTGTGCCTGGGTGTGCCTGGGTGTGTCAAGTGTTGCTTTGTTGCAGGTGGAGCGCGAATCTGTGGCTGCTCGAGTGCGGGTGCCGGGTGTGAATGCCGACTGGGACTGGGATCCGCCCGTCGGCGAGACACTCGTGAGTCGATGCGCACTCGGCTGTTGCGTTTTTGGTTTCACGCCTGTTATAGTGTGTATTCGAGTGTGTTGCCAAGGGAAAGGTTGTTCATTTTGTTGTTACAGTATGCGGCGCTGCCGCTGTCTCGGGTGTACGACTGTCTGCGGGAGCCGGTGTCCAAGTGGAAGTACATTGCGTGGAGCTGCACGACGCGGCCGCCCTACGTCGACAGCGGTGCGTGAATCGAAGTGCGAAGTGAAATGCGAACGAAGATAGGGAATTGTTAGTCATGTAATTGACGTGATTGTTTTGTTTTTTTTTCCGTTTTGCTGGGCACATACTCTTCAAATTCTATCGAACTGGCATGGTGTACTGTTATTGTGTGTCGCAGATCTGACTCGGTACTGGCCGGTGGAAGGTCCGGGCGGGGGCAACGCGCTGCGAGTGAGTCGATTCCCGGAGAATGCGCCCCGACCCACCATCACTACACTACACGGACAGCCACACATGGACAAGTGGATACATGTGGACGGTGAGTGGGGAGACAGAGAGAGAGAGAGAGAGAGAGAGAGAGAGAGAGAGAGAGAGAGAGAGAGAGAGAGAGAGAGAGGTAGGCAGACACACGAGAATATGCGTTTGCAGGTGACGAGGTGTCGGAGTCGCTGGTGCTTGACCGGGTGGCGATGCGAGACGTGCTGGGGTACGAGGAGCGACGAGAGAGGGTGGAGGTGGGTGGGATAAGAGAAGGGTGGGGAGTGGGCAGAGTTACACAGTGACGTTCAGAATGCGCCGCCGCCGCCGCCACCGGCCGAGACCGCGTGGTTCGATCGCATGGGCGTCGATGATTTTGGTGCTATCCAGCAGACTGGTGCGTTCCCTTTTGTTTTTAGAGTATGGGTCAGCGGTTTGTGTGCGAATGTGTAGTGAACAAGGTCGGAATATGGCAAGATGTGTGTTGTATGACATTGCAGGCAGTGTTTTTGAGCGCAGTCTACTGGCGGAACCGGGTCCGTCTTCAATGCTCCTTCCACCCGAATCGCCCATGAGCAGCGACGAAATGTTGGCCCTCTTAGATGAAGAGTAAGAGGCGAAGGAGAAGCTGAGTAGTCTAGTCGTCCGAGTCTATCCGGTCTGGAACCGTACTGTGCATTCCCTCTGTCGAATAGCCTAATCATGGTTCTAGGTGGTCTTAGCGTCTTCATAATAAGTAAGTTGAGCGGTCCTTGTGTGTTCGTGTCTCGCGGGTGTTGCGACCGCAGCTTTCATCCTCATTTATTTAGTGTGTTTTTAATATTAATATGTCTTATTTGTCTCCCCCCTTCTTGTATTGAATGTTTTTTTTGTAATGGTGTAAGGTTTATATGAGGTTTTATAAGCTATTATTATGTGCAAAATGTGTGCTGCGTGTTCCTTCTACCTTTATCCGCCCGCTGTTCTCTCGCACATAGATCTTTGTTTTTGGTTCGTGAACCGTGTATTTCATATTATGTATCTAGAAGTAAACTTTATTCTGAAATGGTTGTTTGTTGTGGCGAGTGTGTGTCTGTATCTCACGTTGTTTCATTTCATTTTTTTTGTGAGAAAGAGAAAAAACAACTAGTCAGTGTTCACTTTTGTTTGTTTTGAAATAGCTCGACACAAAGTTTGAGCAAATTTCCATAGCCATACTACTAGTGCGGAATTACGCGACAGCGCGCCATAGCACTTGTCTATAGATAAAAAAAATCTATAGATGGCAGATACTTTGAACATTGTCATGGAGTTTATTACATATGTAGAACCGGTTCTTGGCAGGTCTCCATTCCCGTTCGACCGATCGAAAATAATAGATACTTTATGGCTTTGAAGAAGATACAAATGAGGACTGTTCAAAGGAGAATGGTAAGAAAGATGCTCGGACTGACTTCACTGGACAAGGTTTCGTGCAAGGAGATACGACGGCAGACGGGACTACGAGACGTGCTGTGCGAAGCAAGGACAAAGAAGTGTAGGTTCGCCCGCCGCCTAATGACTTGCGACGACGACCACTGGACGAGACGTGTGATCGATTGGAAGCCGCCAAATATGGGCAAACCTGGTCGCCCTCACCTACAATGAAGTGATGAATTCAAGAAGACGATCCCATCCGATAGAAGGACCCTCAAGGAAGAATGGAAGAACGTGGCAGCGGACACCGACGCGACAAGATGGACTACTTATGCTTCCCGGCGCTACTCTCTCTGTGAATAATTGATGTTTGAGTTAATACCACACGAAAATAGGCGTTCAAATGCGTGTTCTGGCGAGAAGCCTCATTGTCGCTGGGCTGCTATCTACAGATCGATATTGTGATCGCTTTCGCAAAGAAATCAGTTCTCGGGAACGACAGCGGTCTTTGCGCGTGATGACTCAATGAGCTGCGTGGCGCAGTGGAAAAGAGTGTGGGCTATCACTCTCGCAGCCACGGGTTCGAATCCTGTTTGCAACTTTGCCTGAAACATACATGCACCGTGGTGCGTGATGATTTTGCATGAGTTTGAAAATTTCATTCCACATGGTTCTGATAAACGTTCCTGTTCCTTTGATCGTACTGCTCATCGTACTGCAGTCGTTGCAACATTTCTTCGAAACGCTTGTTCTGCAGTCCGCGCATCGGCAACTTTCGATTTGCAACACTCGAAAAGAGTGAGAAAGTAGTATCTAAAACTCACGCGTTCACGCGTTTCGAGACTATATGACTGACCTGTATGACTGGCAGCATGCGAGAATCAAAGTCGCACTCGTCGTTGAATATAAACCAAACATGAAAACAGCAACAGACTCGTTGCCTATAGAACACGATGCAATAATGTTTTGAATGAAAAAAGACTCACAATGAACAAAGAAATGAGTGTGCATGAAGATTGATCCAACAATAATGAGTGCGGGGACAACAAGACACGTAAGAGGTGCAAAAATCTGTAACATGTCAAATGTCAACGTTTTTTTTTTCGATTTGCACTTTGTCGCGGCCAGAGGCCACGCAAGGAGGTTCGGCCCCGCCCATCCGACGCCCCGCCCCCTCGAGAGGAGAAGGCAGGCACTCTTCACAGGAGCGACACGGAGAACAGTCGCGCCCTCCCATTCTCACTATCGCTATATTCCTTATGTCATAAAGGTCTATTGGTCTAATCGATGTGTGTGTTATGTGAGAGTCTATTAGGAGTGAGCTGGATTGGAATAGGTCGGTTTCTGCATTGGGTTTGATATCACTGAACCACCTGGTAATAACGTAGGAATCTTAGATAGTAGACTGGAATCATACTAGGAATAACCCATCTGCCGAAACATGGTGCATTGTGCCTACCACTCTTTTTTTTTATTTATTTTTTTACCATCAGTATTCCATATTATTCCATATCCATCTCATTCATTTCGTGGCAATTCGGCTATCACCATGGTTACGTACCGTGTATTTGTAACAAATGTTCGTCGATTACAGTACATACCGTACGTGTCAAACAGCCGTGGTGAGAGGAAAGCAACATTGTTTTGTTGTGATCCACAGTCTATGAGGCGTGCGCGGAAGCACAGCAAGGCGATGAGATGGGAAGGGAATGGAACGGAATACAAACTACGCAGAAAGCGTGTAAAAGTCAAAGAAGATGGCTACAGATATAAAACGATGGGTTGTGTGTACAAACAATCATGATGAGCTCACATTACATGAAACGTTTCTGAGTCATGACCAATGATTGCGCGCTGGAAGAGGGTCATGATAGTAAGAAGCGTGGAGTGTAGTAGTCGGGTTCATCACATCGTTAAGTAATCCTACAAGTTCAAGTTCACATACAGTAATCTGAAAAGAAAAAGGTCAGGTCTGCTCGGACGTGCAAAGAGTCCAAAAGTTTTTTGACGGTGCAAAAAGAGGTTGCCAACGCATATAGAAGAGTCCGCTGTTTGCCGGAAAGAGTGCAAAAACCCGTGCAAGAGTCCGGGAGACGGCTGAATGCATAATCACCGAGAGTCCCGAGGTTTCCAAGAGTCCAAGAAAAAGTGCAAAAAAGTGTCCTCGAGGAGCAGAAACGTGGGCGCCGCAGAGAGCGTCGACTTCCGCTGATCAAGAAAAAGTCTAAAAATCTTAGCCAGGCGCACGGAGGAGCTGCATGCATAATGGCCCAATCAGGCGAAAGAGCTCCGGAGTCCCAAGAGTCCAACAAAAAGAGGTCCCGTGACGGTGCAAAAACCTCCCCTCGCTACAGAATTGGCAACTTTTCCGGAGGCGGAGCCTGGACTGGAGCAGTATATCCAACGGAATGAATATTTCTTCTAGTCTGTTCTATATTTGAAACTCCTTTTCTCCAAAATCTACCCCTTACGTACATACTCTCTCTTCTCCCGTACTCCTGGATCGTCTTCTCCTGGAAGGAGGACGTCAAATCAAACGCAACACATGTACCCGTAATTGTTTATTTTTTTTGGGTTTTCAAATATTGCGCATTTTTATAGAATTTCGAGATTTTTCTGCTGTCATGGAACATAAGAAGATGACAATGAACACGAAGAAATAGAGACATCAATTTTCACTCATAACCGTAATCTCAACAATGTCACACATAGGGTAGGGTAGAAAAAATAGAGAGAAAGAAATGCTCGAGAATATATTATATACTATCACCGAATTCCAAAAAAAAGCATCATAATATATACATTTCAATATGTTTTTCACCCTTGCCACTCCTCGTTGGCCCCGAGCAGCAAGTCTTCGTCTCCCATCGTTTCAACCGGTGCACACTCCCCCGCCATGTTCAGGTCATTGAGTAGTGCTGCCTCAGCGGTTCCCGTTGCGTTGCTGGCTCTGCTGGCGGCTCTAGAATCCGAGTCTGAAGGTGCGCTGGGCTGGTGAGCGGCGGTGGGCTGAGGAGTCGGTTGACGAGGCTCCATGAACCCATGTAGGGCTCGGTTGCCTTGGTACTGCTGTCGCTCTTGGCGCTCCTTCTCCTCCCTGGCTTGCTGCTCCAGCAAGCGAGAACCGTCTGCTCCGAACCCTTCCTCCATCATGGCCTTCTCGTAACGGACGCAGATGAGTTTGTTGTGCACCACGAATTCCATCTTACATTGAGGCTGTTGGCACACCACTCTCTCCGACACCTCTCGCGGTTTGAACGCGACCCACTGGCACCTCCAGACGTTGTGGTTGTGGATGTTGTACTCGCCACAAACCCCACATAAACTGTACCTCTGGACGATCTCTAGTCGGGCTGCGGTGGAGAGAGCGAGTACCAGTGGGCATTCGAACACTCCGTGGCCCTTGGCTCCGCACGCTCGGAAACGGCACGTCACCCGTGACCTCCTCATGGCGTCGTCCTCCTGTCTCTTCATGAACGTTTCTTCATTTTGAATCTGACGGTACATCTCGTTGGCCAACAGTCCTGCGCCCGCCAGCTCTACCCTCTGATCGCGTCGACGCTTCACTGCATGTGCGGTCGTCTGGAATTTCCACTATCTAGTCTCTCTATTAAAAATATCTCTGATATCAAAAAAAAAAAAATTTTGATACTAAATATTGGTATGGTACAGTGATATAGTATATTCTCGAGCATGAATGGGAATGTGGGAGAAATGACGTAATCAGGAAGAGTCAGGACTTGTGTCGCTACGCAGTGCTTCAATCATTCTCTCTACGATAGTATGGATACCCCTCGGATCATGCAGTCGCTCGCGAATGGGTTGTACACGCAATGCGCGCGCTGCTGCTTTTTCTCTCAAAAGATTCATATGCATTTCGGAGACGATGGACCCTGACTGAGGGAGAGCGTCAACCATTGCCCTCTTCGTCTTGTCCCACCACGAAATCCAGACTTGGAGTTCGCTAGATTGGCGGTGGTAGTCTGAGAAGTGTTCAAGTAGAAGTGTGCGTAGCTGAATTATGACAGTTCAACAAAAGAGTTTATTGTAAAACCAAAACACAAGACACAGTCTGATACACAATATGTCTATAGGGACATTCGATCAAAATCATTGGACATTAGTGCATAGCCTAAATACGTCTCAAATGTGTCTCCCATAATTCTATTTTCTATTGCTTCTTCTAATGTTAGTTTTCCTCTCCATATCTTGACATCATGTATGTACTGTTTGATAATCATCATTTCTATGTTTCTACACTCATTTAACGTAGTCTGAATATGCACACATCCCTCCTCTCTCACTATGTGTTGTGGTATTTCTCCGTTATGGCACAGCACTAAAATTTCTACGGTTTTTAATATGTCTCGGAATGTGTCTGTCAGAGAGAACAATAATTGGACTTGATCCCTCATTGTTTTATAAAATCCTAAATTGAACGGGTGAATTAAAGTATCGTCAGGGGTATCGTATGTCATATCATAGTAGATAAACCTCATACGCAGTGTGGAACACACTATTGCTACCGTGACCCACTCATATACCCTGATAGCCTCTTCTACATTTGGTATTCTTCTATTTTGGCTCGAGAGGGCGTGCTTGAGGTACGTTGACAGCGTATCGTCGCAGTAACCATTCATGAACGCTGCCGGGTGTTGGCAAAAGTCTCGCACGACCGCGTCAGCCGTCTGTAAAGTACTCCGTAACTACTTATGCATCCTATGCTGTCATATGTTTTTAAGCAATACGAAAGTAATCAGTAGAGGCTATGAGGCTATATGAGTTGGCACTCACTCGTATCTACGCTTTCGCATCAGTTTTCTTTTCGTTTCACGGATAGTCTGTTTATGTTTCTCCCGTTTCTCCCTTTTCTTATCTGCTTGAGATTTTCTCATAACAGGAAATGTTGTTGGCTGTCTCCCCTCACTGCCCTCTCTCTCTTGCATGCTATACTCTCCTAACGTAAGGGGGTTGTTGTAATACTGGACACGGGTGTGTACTTCAAGTAGTAGCTCTTGCTCCCTCATTATCTCGTCTTCTCTCGCTCTTTTCTCTTCTGCTGTCAGGTAGAAGTTCTCGTGTCTACTAGTCAACTCCGCTAGCCTCTCTTCTGTCTCGAATTCAAAAGTAGTCGAGTCAAATGCGGGTGATTGGCGATCTTCCTCGTGGATCTCTCTCTTCATTCCTTTCTCCCACTTCATTCCTCACTCCTTCTTTTCATCATCAGTCGGAGAGAACAGAGGGAGAGATTCGACCGCTTCGAACTGAAGGGAGACATCAGTCGGAGATCTCGAGAAAAGACAAAAGAAAATGGAATCTTTCCCACAACATTCCATAATATCGCGCGGTGAGATGTCAACAAACCATTGTCATTCCTATTTCTCGTATTGTTCGTGGACAGTCGAACTGTCATGCGTCTATTATACTACATTTTATTCGCTTTCTTCTGCACTGTTACCTATGCCAGTGACTCGGATGTTCCGATTTGGACTCTCCGATCACCTACTCTGTGTGGTTGTGATCCCGTCTCGCACACCTACTGCGTTGGCTTGCGAGGGTAAGTGACTGAGAAAAAATCTATCAGCACTGTGTATAGGCTATATGTATATGATTATAATTTTAGTCTCTCGGTGCAATATTGCGTACAATCTATCCCCGATCACGTCATCTATTCATGGAATCTGACTCCACCACCTGTTACTACTTCTACTACCGCGACTACACCAGGTAGCTCATATAACTATGTATATACAATGTTTTGACATAATTCTATGAATTAGTGCGTACTACTCCATGCCCTCGGTGTACCTGCCCACAGGTGACCTGTCCTCTAGTGACCTGTCCCACTCTGCGGACTGAAACTACTACTGGTTGGCATATATGGTACCGTACAGGAGCGCGCACACCTTCCTTTCGAGTGAATATTGCATCTTCCTCTGGTAATCTCATGATGGCACGTCTTAACGTTTGTGATGCTGATGGCAACCTCATCACTCTTAACGCTATTCTTGATTCTGGCGCCGATACCAATTTTATCACGTCGTCTGCTGCTCGCGCACTTCAATGTGATATTCTGCAAGCGAACAAAGATATCAACATTCTATTGTTCGGGGATGAACGCGTGAAAGCCAAGACTGACGTTGTTCGCGTAGACATTGTACTTGATTCAGGAGAAATCCTTGCCTGCGATATGCATACGAAAGACGCTCTTACCCGCCCAGTTCACGTAGCCCCGATTGAACAACGCGATGTTGAATACTTAGAGAGACACGGTGGCGTGGTCGAATGGAGACAGAGTGAGTGCATTGAACCTGACATTTTGATAGGCATCACCCATTTCTGGCGCATCATGAATTCTGATTCCCCTAGTTTTGAGCTACCATCAGGGCTCATGGCACGTGCATCACAAGTAGGGCACATCATCTGTGGTCGAAAGACAACAGATGGCAGTGCAGATAGGAATGAGTCACTCGAAAGGAAGGTGTGCGCGCTCCTGTACGGTACCATATATGCCAACCAGTAGTAGTTTCAGTCCGCAGAGTGGGACAGGTCACTAGAGGACAGGTCACCTGTGGGCAGGTACACCGAGGGCATGGAGTAGTACGCACTAATTCATAGAATTATGTCAAAACATTGTATATACATAGTTATATGAGCTACCTGGTGTAGTCGCGGTAGTAGAAGTAGTAACAGGTGGTGGAGTCAGATTCCATGAATAGATGACGTGATCGGGGATAGATTGTACGCAATATTGCACCGAGAGACTAAAATTATAATCATATACATATAGCCTATACACAGTGCTGATAGATTTTTTCTCAGTCACTTACCCTCGCAAGCCAACGCAGTAGGTGTGCGAGACGGGATCACAACCACACAGAGTAGGTGATCGGAGAGTCCAAATCGGAACATCCGAGTCACTGGCATAGGTAACAGTGCAGAAGAAAGCGAATAAAATGTAGTATAATAGACGCATGACAGTTCGACTGTCCACGAACAATACGAGAAATAGGAATGACAATGGTTTGTTGACATCTCACCGCGCGATATTATGGAATGTTGTGGGAAAGATTCCATTTTCTTTTGTCTTTTCTCGAGATCTCCGACTGATGTCTCCCTTCAGTTCGAAGCGGTCGAATCTCTCCCTCTGTTCTCTCCGACTGATGATGAAAAGAAGGAGTGAGGAATGAAGTGGGAGAAAGGAATGAAGAGAGAGATCCACGAGGAAGATCGCCAATCACCCGCATTTGACTCGACTACTTTTGAATTCGAGACAGAAGAGAGGCTAGCGGAGTTGACTAGTAGACACGAGAACTTCTACCTGACAGCAGAAGAGAAAAGAGCGAGAGAAGACGAGATAATGAGGGAGCAAGAGCTACTACTTGAAGTACACACCCGTGTCCAGTATTACAACAACCCCCTTACGTTAGGAGAGTATAGCATGCAAGAGAGAGAGGGCAGTGAGGGGAGACAGCCAACAACATTTCCTGTTATGAGAAAATCTCAAGCAGATAAGAAAAGGGAGAAACGGGAGAAACATAAACAGACTATCCGTGAAACGAAAAGAAAACTGATGCGAAAGCGTAGATACGAGTGAGTGCCAACTCATATAGCCTCATAGCCTCTACTGATTACTTTCGTATTGCTTAAAAACATATGACAGCATAGGATGCATAAGTAGTTACGGAGTACTTTACAGACGGCTGACGCGGTCGTGCGAGACTTTTGCCAACACCCGGCAGCGTTCATGAATGGTTACTGCGACGATACGCTGTCAACGTACCTCAAGCACGCCCTCTCGAGCCAAAATAGAAGAATACCAAATGTAGAAGAGGCTATCAGGGTATATGAGTGGGTCACGGTAGCAATAGTGTGTTCCACACTGCGTATGAGGTTTATCTACTATGATATGACATACGATACCCCTGACGATACTTTAATTCACCCGTTCAATTTAGGATTTTATAAAACAATGAGGGATCAAGTCCAATTATTGTTCTCTCTGACAGACACATTCCGAGACATATTAAAAACCGTAGAAATTTTAGTGCTGTGCCATAACGGAGAAATACCACAACACATAGTGAGAGAGGAGGGATGTGTGCATATTCAGACTACGTTAAATGAGTGTAGAAACATAGAAATGATGATTATCAAACAGTACATACATGATGTCAAGATATGGAGAGGAAAACTAACATTAGAAGAAGCAATAGAAAATAGAATTATGGGAGACACATTTGAGACGTATTTAGGCTATGCACTAATGTCCAATGATTTTGATCGAATGTCCCTATAGACATATTGTGTATCAGACTGTGTCTTGTGTTTTGGTTTTACAATAAACTCTTTTGTTGAACTGTCATAATTCAGCTACGCACACTTCTACTTGAACACTTCTCAGACTACCACCGCCAATCTAGCGAACTCCAAGTCTGGATTTCGTGGTGGGACAAGACGAAGAGGGCAATGGTTGACGCTCTCCCTCAGTCAGGGTCCATCGTCTCCGAAATGCATATGAATCTTTTGAGAGAAAAAGCAGCAGCGCGCGCATTGCGTGTACAACCCATTCGCGAGCGACTGCATGATCCGAGGGGTATCCATACTATCGTAGAGAGAATGATTGAAGCACTGCGTAGCGACACAAGTCCTGACTCTTCCTGATTACGTCATTTCTCCCACATTCCCATTCATGCTCGAGAATATACTATATCACTGTACCATACCAATATTTAGTATCAAAATTTTTTTTTTTTTGATATCAGAGATATTTTTAATAGAGAGACTAGATAGTGGAAATTCCAGACGACCGCACATGCAGTGAAGCGTCGACGCGATCAGAGGGTAGAGCTGGCGGGCGCAGGACTGTTGGCCAACGAGATGTACCGTCAGATTCAAAATGAAGAAACGTTCATGAAGAGACAGGAGGACGACGCCATGAGGAGGTCACGGGTGACGTGCCGTTTCCGAGCGTGCGGAGCCAAGGGCCACGGAGTGTTCGAATGCCCACTGGTACTCGCTCTCTCCACCGCAGCCCGACTAGAGATCGTCCAGAGGTACAGTTTATGTGGGGTTTGTGGCGAGTACAACATCCACAACCACAACGTCTGGAGGTGCCAGTGGGTCGCGTTCAAACCGCGAGAGGTGTCGGAGAGAGTGGTGTGCCAACAGCCTCAATGTAAGATGGAATTCGTGGTGCACAACAAACTCATCTGCGTCCGTTACGAGAAGGCCATGATGGAGGAAGGGTTCGGAGCAGACGGTTCTCGCTTGCTGGAGCAGCAAGCCAGGGAGGAGAAGGAGCGCCAAGAGCGACAGCAGTACCAAGGCAACCGAGCCCTACATGGGTTCATGGAGCCTCGTCAACCGACTCCTCAGCCCACCGCCGCTCACCAGCCCAGCGCACCTTCAGACTCGGATTCTAGAGCCGCCAGCAGAGCCAGCAACGCAACGGGAACCGCTGAGGCAGCACTACTCAATGACCTGAACATGGCGGGGGAGTGTGCACCGGTTGAAACGATGGGAGACGAAGACTTGCTGCTCGGGGCCAACGAGGAGTGGCAAGGGTGAAAAACATATTGAAATGTATATATTATGATGCTTTTTTTTGGAATTCGGTGATAGTATATAATATATTCTCGAGCATTTCTTTCTCTCTATTTTTTCTACCCTACCCTATGTGTGACATTGTTGAGATTACGGTTATGAGTGAAAATTGATGTCTCTATTTCTTCGTGTTCATTGTCATCTTCTTATGTTCCATGACAGCAGAAAAATCTCGAAATTCTATAAAAATGCGCAATATTTGAAAACCCAAAAAAAATAAACAATTACGGGTACATGTGTTGCGTTTGATTTGACGTCCTCCTTCCAGGAGAAGACGATCCAGGAGTACGGGAGAAGAGAGAGTATGTACGTAAGGGGTAGATTTTGGAGAAAAGGAGTTTCAAATATAGAACAGACTAGAAGAAATATTCATTCCGTTGGAATATGAAGCAGAGAATGGACTTGTCGCGAGCGAAACGTACACATAACCACAACTACTAGCCCCCACCCCCCTCGCCCCAAATCGATAATGCCACGCACACTCACACGAGCGCAATTATAGGAATGCAGTGGTGTGAGTATGCAGCCTAGAAAGAAAGAAAATTTTTTCGTGAAAACTGATTTTGATGATTTGGTGTTTTGATTTAGTGAGATGGGATTCATGCACTGATTTAGCCACGATCTGCATTTTATGTGCCTATTCATGGTATTTGTCTGCCCTCGAGTAATTTTGGAATCCGCCGAATTTAAACGCGCGGGGGTGGTCTGACGCACGCGCTATAGCGAAACGTCATAAAAGATATCCACCGCTAGAACGGTCGGTCGTTTTATTAGGCGCTTTTCGCAAGATGTGACCCTTGAATGGGAACTTCGCCTTTTCTTCGCCACACCACCACCTTCTCGCCGCGTCGTCGCCGCGTCCTCATCGTCGTCGCCGCGCCGTCATCGTCACCCCATCGCCGCGTCGTCACTCCAACACCGTCGACTACGATGCTCGTCCACTTATCGCCACCGTCCGT
The DNA here is from genome assembly GCA_963966185.1 of Rhabditoides inermis. NCBI lineage: Eukaryota > Metazoa > Nematoda > Chromadorea > Rhabditida > Rhabditidae > Rhabditoides > Rhabditoides inermis. Next base: position 579,310 of record CAWZYM010000258.1, read on the forward strand.
CGTCCAAGGACACCGACAGGGACAGCACAGTCGCCCCCGGGAGTGTCGCGGCCAGAGGCCACGCAAGGAGGTTCGGCCCCGCCCATCCGACGCCCCGCCCCCTCGAGAGGAGAAGGCAGGCACTCTTCACAGGAGCGACACGGAGAACAGTCGCGCCCTCCCATTCTCACTATCGCTATATTCCTTATGTCATAAAGGTCTATTGGTCTAATCGATGTGTGTGTTATGTGAGAGTCTATTAGGAGTGAGCTGGATTGGAATAGGTCGGTTTCTGCATTGGGTTTGATATCACTGAACCACCTGGTAATAACGTAGGAATCTTAGATAGTAGACTGGAATCATACTAGGAATAACCCATCTGCCGAAACACACTTCCTACCTGAACCAAAAGCAGAAGAAGCAGTGTTTTCTTGTCTTGTTTGCGTTTTGTTGACATTTGAGAGTTGGATGAAAGAAATACGAATGATTTCACTCCCATAAGTAAACTCGTTACTGCAACAGATCCACAGTAGAACTGAAAAGTATACAAAGTAGTCATATCAGTGTAACACACCACACCATCACGACAGAGAGTCCAGCGATGAAAGGAATGTGTTTACTATCGAAAGCAAACCAGGCAAGTTCACGATATTCATAATATATCGAGCTAAAGTTGGGGTTTTCCTGGAATTGAAATATAGTTGTCTGTTCT
>CAWZYM010000258.1:585000-630000 GCA_963966185.1 Rhabditoides inermis
TTAGACTTTCTAGTCAATAGTTTATCACAGATTGCAAGGATGATCATGACAGATGAGTCCACGTTCTGCGCCGAACGAAAAATGCGCGTTACATTACGTAGTCCCATTCTGCTCTCTCTCTCTCTCTCTCTCTCTCTCTCTCTCTCAGAGAGCAGAATCTCTCAAAATTCGAGTCGTGTTCTCGATAAACTGTGTCGTTGTGGAACACGGGTCTGAAATCACATAAAAAATAACTGCAAGCAAATTTCAGAAACATCAATGAGGTACCAGATGTTGAGAAGAAATGTTTGGTGTGTGAAAAGAAAAAAAAGAGACATCACAAAACAACTTACAGAGTTCCCATTGATTGTGGGTACGCTAGGAACAACGTAAGTTTGGCGTTTGGAAAACGCGCTGAAAACGAAGGTGTTGGTCATTTGTGTCGCAGAACACCACACAAACTAACTTTATCAGTGCACGACGGTAATCCCCGATGAAATATAGACAAGCGATCGGATCGAAAACTGAAAAAAGTTCAGATTTCACTGAACTATAATGTGCATACCAGGGTAAGAGCTCAGGCACATTTGGAAAGCCATACTGAACCTTCCCACTGGTAGTTCGAAGAGGGGAGCGATGAAAGTGATGGCACACGGGAGGAAGCAGAGCAGAGTAGGCATCGCGGTCTTGAAACAGTCACAAGTCGTCCTCTCCCCTTTAGTATAGCGAACCCACTTGAAAGACCAGCGCATTGAAGAGCTGCCTCTGTAGCGCCTGCACTTTAGCCGATAGACGGACATTGTCCAGTTGACAGTACGCTGACACGCCGCAAAATATGATCACGGCTAAAATGGTTGAAAATAGAGAATGATCACCACCACCGCACCGCGACGAGCGACTTGATTATGATTTTGAGCCCTAAATTGTGCATAACACGTCCCCTTTAAGTTGCGGTCAGTCTCTTCGAAACACTCCCGAATGCCCCCGAAACAGTTCGGAATTGCCTTTCGAATAGCCCTCAGAACACTCCCGAATCGCCTTCGGAATACTCCCGAACACTCCCGAACACTTCGGAATGCCTTGCTATCCCTTCGAAACACTTCGGAATTGCTTCCGAAGAGACTGACCGCAACTTTACTCCGCGGCGCGGTCTGCGCGTCAGCCGCTTTTTCTCTGCAACTTTCCAGGACGTGGTTTGTTGATAGTGCTTACGTAGAAAATAGTAATGACGCGTATCCTATTTGTTTTCATCACTCACAATAATCCATTATATGCCAGTATGACTAATAAGAATTCTGCTTGGTTTTTTTGTTTGATGCATACATTACAACAAACAACAACGTGTGTGGTGTGTGCGAAGGAAGAAAATCGAACTTACTGTAACTGGAAAGAACAATGAGAAATAGGTTTCCGATAGCCAAAATGTCATGCCAATGTATAACTGAGACATTATCGCGTATCACCTGTGAAGTAGCGTCACGGAAACAAGGACAACAAAATCAAAATGAATCAAAGTTGGGTCTGCTATGTTTACTACACACCGTATAATGTGGCCCAACAAAACCAATATTGAAAACATCCTCATGATAATTCTTGAAAATGTCTTCGCGAAGGTACGTTCTGTGAACACACTGTGATTACCGAATCTTTTTTCACAAACCGAAATTCGTCAGTAGACCAACAAGCGAGACATGTTAGAAAATAGTCCAGAGATAGCAAAACAAAAACTCCAAAGAACATTAAAATGAATCGAGGTGTTTCAAAAATGTAATTGTAGGCGTGCCTGTTATCAGTCATTCACATTCATATTTGAACTTTTTTCACGTACCTGCAAATGTTTACATACCGGTAAATGAAATGGATCGCTAGTAATAACAAGGATTGGGAGAATACCGTACAGAATAGTGCAGCCTGAACTTTAGTGATGACTAATGAAACAATTACAACAGTTTTAAGCGCAGTGGCGATCTGTCACAAATCCTCAGTTTTCATCGCAAAAAATGGAATCGAACCCCCGGTGCAACAACTCAGTCAGCTCACACACACACATGTAAGAAGTCATTGACTAGTATTCGTGATGGGACCAATATCGAACTCGCAGTTTTGTCTGCCACCTAACACCGTTGCAGACTTGAGTTAAAAAAATCGTTCATAAATTGAGTGTTGGATTGCAACAACACTAAAAACTTTCAGAATTTTATATAATCCGCCACTGTTTTTTTTTTAAACTAACTAAGTATCCTCCAAGATCACCGCGCCAGAAAAGACTGGTTGTGAACACAATGAATCCGGAACCATATGTGTGGATGCCCTGAAACATTGTAATCACTATGTTGTTTTTATAGGATATCTCACGGGTACAACAACCAGGTGAGCTATTGAGTAGTAAACATCGAACAAAGCAAATATGAGAAGCAGATACTTGTATTTTCCCATATCACTTTGCGTCTGTCAAACTTTCGAGAAAAAAAACTAGTTCTGTTCTTACCTTTTCAATGATGAAATATATTAGCAAAGCATTTATCAGAATGGAAACACTGCCGTGGAAGTAAGTCACATAATAGTGCTCAGGGAAAACGTACATTTTGTGCAACTGGCTGAACAATCTTATCAGAAAACTTGTTAAATCAGGTTATCAGAAAGCGTACTCTCTGATCTAGTCGATAGCAAAAACAAAAAAGGTTGAAACATGATTGTTAAGTGTTTGGAAGCTTTCTCTGAAGCGTGCAAAAATGTTTTGATTCAAAAGTGTATTCATGCATTTGAAAACTACAATAATGTGTACTCAAGTATGTTTTGTTGTCAAGCAACGCACTTGTTCATTATATTTATATCATCATTTCGTATACTTGTGCACTGCCCAGACACTCACGATGTCTGTGGTGTGTCATTGTAGCCACAAATCGGATTCAGAACAACTTGATAGGTTCATTCTGAGAAGTACTTCTGTGAAAGAAAAAAAGGCAGTGAAGAGAGTCAGTTTGACTTGGCTCGCATTTCTGTTGAACAATAAACCGAACTAATCATATGTTTGCACATTTTCGATGAAGGCGTGGTCAGTCTTTTCGAAAACCGTTTTCGAGGTACCTTTTTCGAAGTACATAGTTGGAGGACATTCGCAAGTAGTTTGATGTGATTGAGGCATTTCGGAGGTAAGTAACAGAACGGGTATTCTGTTGGACTAGGAGTGTCGCGTCCCATCGCACACACCGTACCCGCACTGGAAACCCCCACTCAAACCCCCGCCGCACTCTACCATCCGGCTGAGTATCTTATCGCCTGCACATCAGAGAGCAGTATATAAGCTCTGGCTGCCGCCATCGCTTCAGTCTTGAACCGACCGTGATGTCGTCATAGACTCTTGGTGTACCCGTCATGTAGTCAGTCACCGACCGTCATGTAGTCTTGTGTGTAGAGTCAGTCTTGGACTCGTATGTGATATCGTTGTGTTGTTGTACGATTGTTGTCGTGTACATATCTCTATGCTATAGTAAACTCTTATCTCTATATGTCTTGGGACTGTCTGTGGATGCATTGGTATTGGGTTACGGTAGACATGGGTTTATGGTTTCTTATGGTAGTAGCACGGGTTCCACTGGCACGTAGGACTGTTCTAGTCGTATAGTCCCGCCGACACTTGTCGTCGGGTACGCTAGACGGACCGACATGCTAACTGGTACCAGCGAGTGTCTTTTCTTTGTAGGAGGGCGATCCACCACCTCATCATTATTGTCTTACCGTTTTGTTTTACCATGCATTCCATTGATGTTCTTTTTCGACTACGCATAGTCGCTTTGTGTGTCGTTTGGTTTTCCATTCCGCCACTCTCCGCTTCGACGCGCTGTCGAAAAAGAGAATTGTATCACACGCGATTATTATGCACCTTCTTCTCTCTCCTTGCTAGGGGTCTGAATGTAAGGGGCAGACTAGCTCGGATATCAATTCCTCTATGTCTTATTTCTTCCTTTCTCTTCATCAGATATGATGTGCGGCCGGGAGCCTTTTCAGGGCAGGATCGGCGGGCGCGAAGTGTGCGGGCTGATCACCCCACACACACACAGGGCGCAATCGATCGGTCCGGGCAGGAAGAGCTGAAAGCACACTCAAGCGGCGAGGAGAGCAGAGAAGAGAGAGACCCCCTTTCGCAGCCTCGATTTCGAGCGCAATCGAATGGCAGAAGCGATTAGGGCAGAGGGAAATTGAGGTACAGCGTGTCTGCCGAATGGAGATAGAGACGAAGAACAACGTTACTCACCGAAGAAGACGAAGAAGCATCGCCAGTTTCAGAGGCGGGATGCGACGCGATCGATAAGTCGATAGATCGATCGGAGACGGCAAGCACCGCAGGCGGGCGGGCGGTACACACAGAGTGCCCACTCCACACCACAGCAGAGAGGGCGGATCAATATGTGGTCAGGAGCGCCGAGTGACTGCAGGAGGCAGCGAGATCGCTATCAGTCGCAGACAGGCGGGAAGAGCCAGGCGAGATAGTGGGCGGGCAGTACACACGGAGCGCTCACACCACACCACGGCAGAGAGGGCGGATCAATATTTGGTCAGCGAGCGCCGGGTGGCAGCAGGAGACAGAGGCAGCAAGATCGCTATCAGTCGCAGACAGGCGGGAAGAGCCGGGCGAGATAGCGAGTGCACACTGGAGCGCGCAGACAGAGACGCAGGCGGGAAGAGCCGGGCGAGATCGCGAGCGCACACTGGAGCAGCAGGCAGAGACGCAGAGAGGAAAGACGGAGAGTGCAGTGACGGTGGGATTTTTCGAAATTCGCGCCTATTTGGTCCCGCGACGAATTGATCCCTGCGATATACTGTAATGGCAATCATTTGCAGTGAAGAATTATTCTTCTGCAATTTTGGAATTTAGGCCAGTCACTATTTATTTTGTGTGCGTCTCCTATTTTTCACTCTCTATGCATTGCTATTTTTTTTTTGTTGATGCTCGTGTGTAACATTTATGTATGCTGCGGTCGAATGACTGTGCTCTAATGCTCTGTGGGGGATTGGAGTGTGGGAGATGGCGAACGCTGTGGGAACAGCAACGCCTGCAAGACCAAGCCGGAGAAGACCAGGAGGCACCAGGCGGGAGAAGTTCGACCCGCAGACGAGGAGGAAAGGCAGGACACCAGCAACCAGCTCGAGGAGTCCAAGGAGTTCAAGGCGCCGAACGTGAGTATGAACTTGATGATTATTTTACTTTGTCGGAATACGGAGTGCGCACGCCGTGACATGTAGGTAATTTAGTTTGCTCTCAGGTAATAGTATTTTACTTTCCTTGCTTGAGCTGAGTAGAGGTGTAGGCTAGACCCCAGTAGACGAACTACCAGTTGAGAACAGTTCCGCGGCTGTTTCTCAGCGGGATTAAAAGACGCTAATCAATGTTTCAGCATTTTAGCGTGATGTAGGCGCGTTGCGAGTTGAGGCAACAGGCGCGCGGTGTCGAAAGACACTTGCTGAAGTCGAGCCGCATCTACAGCAGATGCGCCGCGGAAGTAGCCGTCCGAGGAGGACGCAGCGGAAGGAGGCCACGACGGTTGGGGCCGGACGTCGAGCAGAAGAAGCGCACTTATGAGGGTGCCAGCCGAAGTCGTAGCCCATCGGATAGGTTATGGAGGCAGAAGAAGCGATGCGAGGAGCTTCAGCGGAAGTCGCATCTTCATCGGATTGGATATGGAAGAAGAAGTCGGAAGCCAGCAAATGGCAGAAGTCGAGGAAGATCGAGGAGATCTAGGAGAGGCTGCCAGAACAAGGCGAGCCGAGCACAACTACGGATGCAGTATCCAGGCGGAGCGGAGAAGAGCCCGTGGAACCGGCAGCCAGCTGGGGGAGCGGAAGAAGACTGCAAGGGTCAGGTGATCTAGGCCCAGACAGTAGATTGTATAGTTTTAATATAATCTGACTGTCAAAAGTTAGACACAAGGTGTAATGGTTCATCTTGCAGATCGAGGAGCAGCAGTCGATGGTAAACTGGCTCGCAGAAGATGTGGAAGGACTACTCCGGGTCCGCATTACACCTTTAGGAGGTGGAGAAGATGCACAACTGCGAAGGTAACAGGGTGTGGGCGATCTTTCTCGCACTTACGGTGGTCTTGTGATGTTTTGTCTTCATCTCATTTGCCTCTGTCTTCACACTTTGATTTACTACGCGTGTCATTGGTCGTGAATTTTCCGTCATTATGCGTTTCGATTATATGGGTAATTATATTCGTGCGCTAAACCCTGGAAGGATGGACTGTCTATATGTGTTGAATCGCGCGCGTATTGTTTGACGAGACAATATTCGGGACGCGATGTGATGGGCGGGAATAACTTGTTCTAAATATTATTATTTGCAGGTGACTCGCCGGCAGCGGTAGGTTTCTCATACTCTATCTCCGTAGGGGTCTGCTTGTAAGGGCCGACGAGCTGTGAAGAAATTCTTTTTCTTTTCTATTGTTATGTCGAACGATTTGGAGACCACCGAGGCGACCCGGAGCCTCAGGATGGAGGGAACCGACCTAGCCCATCTTAACGCATGGACTTTCTTTCTTGCATGGACTTGCTTGTAAGGGCCGACGCTGAAGGTGCTCTCTACGCTGAAGGACGACTTCTACAAGGAGTTGGCGGAGCTCGAGGGTCGCACCAACGCGGAGTTGGAGGGATGACGGCTCGAAAGCCGCGACAGTGGGGCAGATCGATGAGATGAAGCATCTCATTGTCAAGATGAGTGTGCGCCTTCACAAGGAGGTGAAGCAGGCGGGCACTAAGAAGCTGGAGAGCAAGTTGATGAATATGCTCTCTACGCTGAAGGACGACTTCTACAAGGAGTTGGCGGAGCTCGAGGGTCGCACCAACGCGGAGTTGGAGGGCGGCTGGAAGAGCAAGATGGATAAGTATCTGGACCAGTATTGGGCGGACAGAGCCAAGGAGACTGGAGAACAGCAGTGGGATGCTTACATTGGCGCCCAGCTGGAGAAGATCGTCGCGGAGAAGATGCCCGCGATGGATCTGGAGCAGATGCGAGGTCGCATTACGACGATGATCGAGAAGACGATCGAGAGGAAGGCCAAGGAGATCGATGAGAACGACATCGACATGATGGCATACCAGAGTTTCGAAGAGATCGAGAGCTTCGCAAACAGTCTGGAGGGAGACCGGATCCCAGTGGCGAGGGTGGAAGACCGAATGGAAGCGTTCTTCAGGCGCATTGACAAGGTGGCAGAGAGAGCCATTGCGCGCAGACTGAGGGAGATCGGCAACACCCAGTTCGCCGATATCATTGACGAACGCATCAAGCGGTTGCAGAGAGGATATGAGGCGGGAGTCCCGGTCGATACGATGCGACTGCGCTACATCAACGAATATGTGGCGAGGAAGGATCGCGAAGAGATGCGGCGCCAGATCAAGGAGGCGGCCGCATCGGTCGACATTGACCTGGAGGGAGAAACGCGCAAGGAGATCTCACCGATGGAGATCGATGAGGAGGCGGAGCAACGCCGCCTAGAGCGCATTGTCGACGAAGACTTGAGGAAGCTCGGGATGGAACACCCGCGCACCAACCCGATCGAGGGAGAGGCAGAATACCTCAGCGGATCGGATGATACTGTCCTGGATGAGGACGAGGGAACCCCGCCAACCGATCAGAGGGCACCGACCCCGATCGATATGGACAGCAACTGGGAAGACATTGAGGACCAGATGCAGATGTTCAGGGGATGCAACGACGAGCTTGCCAGACTGGCAGACGAGCTGGGGACAGACAGAGTCCCGTCCGACGAGGACGAAGAAGAGCGGGAGCCAGCGGAAGGGCAGAAGCAGCCCCGCGAGAGGGAGGAAGACAGCGAGGGCGACTACACCACGGAATCAGATGAGGACGAGCACGAGGGAGACACCCCGCGCATCAACATGGTGGGGTGCCATACGCGGCTGAACCACAATGTGCCGATCTTTACGGGCACAGGATCGCAGCGCCTCCTCTCTTGGCTGCGCAGATTTGAGGATGTGTGGAGCATCGTCAAGAAGGATGACTCGTCCGAGGCGAAGGCCCGGAACCTCATCTTGTATACGGATGGACTCGCCCGAGAGAAGATCGAGGAGCTGAGCGAAGCAGACCAGAAGGACTACGAGTTGGTCGTGAAGCAGCTGAAGGAGTTCTTCAACTCCGATGCTTACAGGGACAAGGCCAAGGAGACTTTCCAGAATATGACCCAGGGGGAGAGCGAGCCGGTTGTGGAATTCGCAGAGCACCTGCGGCAGATGATCAAGACAGCATACGAAGGGATGGAAGACTACTTCATCCAGCATAGGCTGCACGAGGAGTTCGTGAACAAGCTGAACAAGGCGCTGAAGTACCAGGTCAAGGTACAGCAACCGAAGACATTCGACGAGGCGCTGGGGATGGCTCGCAACATCGAGAATGCGATGGGAGTGATCAAGCTGCCAGGCGGCGCGAGGGAGCGTGAATTGGGAGATAGGGAGGCACTGTCCTCCCAAGGCACCAAGGTCTACTCAGTGCAGGCGAACACTCGCAAGGCGGAGGAAAGCCAGCAGCAGGTGGAGGGAGTGAAATACTGTCACTACTGCTGGGCTACGGATCATCCGCAGGCCAGCTGTTCGCTGTTTCTACATGTGCTCCGCCAGCACGAAGTGATGAGACCAGCAATGCAACAGGCAGGCCAGGAGCAGATGCAGCCGGCATACCAGCAGCAGGCGGCGCAGCAGCAGCTGCAGCAGCAGAGACAGAACAACCCGAGGCCAAGGAAGAGCACGGTCAAGTGTTTTCAATGCCAGGGCCCGCACTTCAGGAGCCACTGCCCGCAACTGAGACAGCCGATGCAGCAGATGCAGCCGATGCAGCAGATGCAGCCGATGCAGCCGATGCAGCCGATGCAGCCAATGCAGCCTATGCAGCAGATGCAGCCAATGCAGCCAGCACAGATGATGCAGCCCATGCAGCCCACGCAGCAGATGCAGCCGATGCAGCAGCAGATACAGCCGATGCAGATGCAGGGCGCGCCGCAGCAAACCCAGGTAATGGCGGTGGACAACACGGCCAGCAGTCGGATCCAAGACCTGGAGAACCAGCTCAGTCAGCAGAAGGAGGCCTATTCGGCGCTTATCAAGCACAACTCGCAGCTGATGGGGAATATGGACCCGCGTATTGGAGGCAATACGGTCGCGGCTGTCAGCAGCCCGGTGGGGCAGAATGTGCTATCGGTCCGGAGCAAGGAGGGACACTTCTACGCCCAGATTCCTGTAAAGGTGAACAACATTCGTTTGCTGGCTTTGGTAGACACGGGAGCGTGCATCTCTATTTGCCACTCCTCGGTGGCGCCGCTCATCCAGGTGTTCAAGTTTGAGCGCGACCCGGAGCTGACACAGGCGGTCGGGATGAACGGAGAGCCGGTCAGGCTCAAGGGATACGCCGATGTCGAGATGATGTTCAATCAGGTGAAGCAGACAGTTCGTCTGTACTTCTCGGATGCGATGGACAAGCCGAAGGGACCCCACTCCTACCAGATCATCCTGGGCAATTCGTGCCTGCGCAAGCTACCGCCGTGGAGCATTGACTACGACGCGATGACGTTGAGGTTGGGATTCGACACACTCCCGATCGTGAACACGGCGACGGTGGGAAGGCCGAAGATGCCGCCGACGGGACGCCTGCGTCTGAAGGGAATCACGACGCTGAAGCCAGGAAAGGACACGTATGTCGAGTGCTACGTGGAGAGCCGAGAGGCAGAAGATGGAAACGACTGGATGACAGACGGAGTCGGAATGGGACTGTATTCCAATAAGTTGTTCCTGACTCCGACCGTGGTCAGAGGAACGGCGACCAAGGTGCTCATCGCAAACCCGTCGAGGATTGCAGTGGTGCTGCACAAGGACACTGAGGTGTGCGATCTGATGCCACTCAGGGAGGTGCCGAGTTCCTTTCGGACCAACACTCTGTGAGTATTCCACAGACTTCTACCAGCTGCCGTGCCCAGAAGGAGCACAGGTGCAGCAGAGGGGGAGCGCCCAGAAGACACAGACGATGAGGCCGAGCGGCGAGAAGACGCCAGGGATCGGTGGGGACGCCCAGAAGACGTCACTTGTCGAGGAGGAGTGGTCGGTGCCACCCACTCGAGATGATTACGCCGAGGAGACAGTAAGTCGGCATGAGAGGGTGATTAATATGCTGATTGCAGCAGAGGGGGGCGCCCAGAAGACGACGAGAGACGAGGCGAAGGAAGACTACTTCCTTCCGGATCTCACCAACAGTATATTCTCTGAGGAGGAGAAGCAGAAGGTATACGACCTTTTCTATGAATATAGGGACGTGATGTCGAGATCGCCGTACGATCTTGGGTGCTACGAAGCAGACCTGATTGAGATCGAGACGACGACAGAGGTGTGCAACTACAAGCCGAGGAGCGTCAGATTCCCGCACAAGTGTCAGGGAGAGATCGAGGACCACATCGAGGAAATGATGGCGACTGGTCGGATAGAGCCGACGACGCAGACGGACTGGATGCACAACCTCGTTCCGGTGTCGAAGAAGGATGGGACGACACGTCTCTGCACTGATTTCAGGAATTTGAATAAAGTCACTATCCCGCAGCACCATGAGTTGCCGCGATTGGACGATGTTCTGCACAGGGTGGCTGGACACAGGTACTATTCCAGTTTTGACCTCGCTTCAGGGTTTCTACAGTAAAAACTGAGCGAGAGGGCGTCGCGGAAGTGCGGCATGGCGACACCGAGAGGGAACTACCTCTACCGATTTGTACCGTTCGGGATCCGGAACGGGCCAGCCGCTTTCAACTATGTGTTGGGCAGGGTGCTGGGCGGACTGAGGGACAATGTGTGCGCGTATATGGATGACATCCTCATTTATAATAACACATTTGAGGGACACCTGGACTCGATCCGGAAGGTGTTGGACCGGCTGAGGATCTACAACCTCAAGGCCAAGGCGAAGAAGACCGAGATCGGGCGGAGCAAGATCACGTTTCTCGGACATGAGATAAGCAAGGACGACTACTGTCCGGGCAGGAGGAACATCACTACAATCCTCGAATTCCCGGTACCGACGACGTTGACCGAGGTGAAGTCGTTTGTGGGAATGACACAGTTCTTTAGGGGGTTCATCTACAATTTCGCGAAGGTGGCCAGCCCACTGACTGCGATGTCAAGGAAACCACTTCGATTCGTATGGACGAAGGTCGAACAGAAGGCATTCGACACTTTGAAGTCGGCGATGGCAGAGACCCCGGTGTTGGCGCACCCAAGGGACGCCAAGTTTATCATGCATTCAGATGCCTCGAAGACTGCTGTGGGAGCCGTGCTCATGCAGGAGACGGAGGAAGGCAGCAAGAAGTTGGTAGCAGTCGCCTACTACTCGAAGGCGCTGTCTGAGGCGCAGAAGAGATGGCAGTCAGCCACTCAGTATGAGTTGTTCGGCATTGTGATGGCACTTCGTAACTTTAAGCCGATTATTTATGGGAACCACACGGAGGTGTGGACAGATCACCGCCCGATCACACACTTGTTGGAGGGACGGTCGACCCACGACAAGTTGATTCGGTGGATCGTCGAGTTACAAGCACTCGACATTTCGCTCCACTATATTAAGGGCAAGTCGAACGTGGTGGCAGACTGTCTGTCGAGAAGTCGTCAGGTGAGGCAGTTCGACGACGAGTCGGGAGAAGCAGACGACGCGATAGAGTTCCCGAGATGTCTGTCGGTCAAGCCGATTGAGGACGAGGAGGGACTGGAGCAGATCGAAGTCAAGCTACCACGCGTTCTCACAGTGAGGGGAGCAAGAAGGGCGAGAAGGGACGCCATGCAGCGCCCCATCTGCAACGTGAACAGTTCGTTCGTGTTGAACCAGCAGGAGGACCCTCTGTGGCAGCGGATCCAGAGTGCGCTGGAGGGGAGGGAGCCGTCCAGACAAGAGGACGAGCCAAAGGGAAAGTTTGAGGAATTCAAACTGATTGTATCCAGGTGCAGAATGAGCAAGAGTGGGATACTGCTCTATGACGAGAAGGACGACGCGACAGCTGTCAGCCGGAGCCTCATCGTAGTTCCAGAGCAGACGAGAGGAATGCTGTTGTCAGCATACCACAGCGGATACGACTCGGGAGGACACTTCTCGAGCGAAGCGATGATACGCAAGTTGAGAAGGCGGTACTACTGGCCAACGATGCGAGCAGACGCGGTCAGGCACTACAAGGGGTGCGAACCGTGCCAGCGGACGAGACCGGCCGCTCGGAACCACGAGGAGTACATCGCCGTGATAGGCACGACGCCTTTTCAGAAGTGCTACCTAGATGTGTGCGGACCACTGCGCAGATCCCGCAATGGGAATGAGTATATCCTTTGTGTGGTCGATCACTTCTCCAAGTGGACGATTGCGACCCCGATCGCGGACTGTAGGGCGGAGACAGTTGCTCGCGCATTCATGCGCGACACCGTTTACAGATACGGCGCAGTGAAGGAGATCCACACGGACAATGCTTCATATCTGAGAGGAAGATTCTTTCAGCATCTGACGGAATGGCTGACGATCGACCACCACTTCGGAACGCCACATCATCACCAGAGTCAGGGGATCGTGGAGAGGGTGTTCCGCACTTTCGAAGAGAAGATCCGGTGCTATGTGGAGGAGCAGCCAGCCGAGTGGGAGGCCTTCCTACATCCGGTGGCATTCGCCTACAACACGACCGTCCACACCAGTACCAGGGAGACCCCCTATTTCATGATGTTTGGCAGGGATCCGCTGTTTAATGTGGACAGACTCTTTCTCTTTCAGGAAGAGGAGCCGAGACAGGGAGCGGCGACTGAAGAGGACGACGAGAGGAAGATCGCTTTTGCCAGAAACAGTATCGTTCGCAGCCTGGAGGAAGCCTGGAGGGCAGCCCGATCGGCGAACGACGAAGCGAGGAGCAGGATGAAGCCGTACACTCATCTGCAACCACTGGAAATTGAGGTGGGGGAGAGAGTGTTTCTGAGACAGTTTCAGCCAAGTCAGGGCAAGCTGGAACTCCCATGGCAAGGGCAGTTCCGCGTGCTTCGAAAGGAGAGACCGCATCTATGGATCAAGAGCATCTCGCAGCCTCTCAAGGCAGAGAAGCGAGTACACATGGACCAAGTGAAGCGGTGCCATGAGCTTACTGGACCGGCCGCCACTACCAGAGTCAGCCTGGAGGAGGAGAGGAAGGCACTACGCCTCTCTCAACGCCAGGAGGGAGACGACAATCTGGAGGCAGAGGCAGACGAGTCGGAGGAAGAACAACCGTTCGAGAGAAGACCGAACGCGAAGAGAGGCCCTTACAATAAGGAGCCGAAGCAGAAGAAGAGCTTCAGGGAGCGGAAGAAGCCGCCATCTGTATAAGATGAAAGGAGGTGAGCTATTATTTGTATCGTTTTGATAGTTGTATACGTTTTTTTTAGCTTGTTTAGCAGGCGAGAGCCGAGTTTTGGCAGAGAGCCAGAGAGAGTGAGGGCAGCCCGCGCAGGATGAGCCAATCAGCGCAGGGGGCGGGACCCTAGAACATTTCGAAAGAGATCAGTCGCAGAGGAGCGAGATCAGTCGCAGAAGAGCGAGATCAGCCGTTGGAGATCGATGTCAGCCGTTGGAGATCGATGTCAGCCGTTGAAGATCGAGATCAGCCACAGAGACTTGAGATCAGTCGAGACGGGCAGAGATCAGCCGTCGAAGTGGAAGGACCACGGAAGTCGTGAGTTAGACAGGAAGTTGCGTGTTGTGGGAATTACAGGTAAGAATTGTATCAATTTTACCTCTCATCTTGTCCATAACTTCATTCTCTCGTTCAGGTCGAACCGAGAAGACTCCGAAGACGCCGCCATCAACACGGCTGAAGAAGGTTGAAAAGGATGACAAGTAATGAACAGTAAGCGTGGCAAGAAGGTTGTCTCAATGCCGTTGGGGAGGCTACGTTACTGCCTATAATCATTGTCTTGGTTTAGGTCACGAACGACCACGCTGAAGGCGCCGGCAGGATTCACGGAGTCGCCACCACACACGGGCCGTTTTGTTACCCGAGACTCCGAACCACGCCGAAGAGCCGCCGCCGCAAGACAACACCATCGTTGCGAGCTGCAGAAGACCAGAGACGAGCAGCAGAAGACTGAGAACGAGCTGCAGGCACCATCAGACAGGCCAAGGAGGGACCTTCCGCGCCGTTGTGTTGCGCTTCCCGTTGAAGCTGAAGTCGTGCGAGAAGCGAAGAAGATCAACGCCGCGGATTTCGCCGTGAGGACACGTCGACTGGAGATAGGGAGGAGTAACAGAACGGGTATTCTGTTGGACTAGGAGTGTCGCGTCCCATCGCACACACCGTACCCGCACTGGAAACCCCCACTCAAACCCCCGCCGCACTCTACCATCCGGCTGAGTATCTTATCGCCTGCACAGCATAGTTATTTCAGGTATTCCAATATAATCATGATGGCTATTTATTTCCATCCGGACTTCATTTCGTTAGGTTCGTTTTGTGTTGCATTTATCGCTTTTCTACTGAATACACTTCTAGTCACTATAATAATTTTGTGAGTTTTTTCCTCATAAGTTTTGGCATTCTGATATTTTTATTAACTAGGAATGGTTTAATAAAACTCCAAAATACATGCACTCTTATCGCGTCTTTCTTCTCAACACCCATTTATCCGATTGGTGTACGGCGTTTTCAGAACTCTTCACTGTGACGAGGTGATTATTAGGGTTCTGGCGGACGTTTTGTAAATCGTGATCGTAAATCGTGATCATAAAAACATAATGTAATAAGAAGCAAAATAAATGTTCTCAAATCGTATACGAATCGTAAATGGTAGCGTTCAACGATTTGAAATCGTAAAACATTTTTCGCATTCGAAATCGTAGCAGAATCGTACAGTTTCATCCCCAAGTCGTACATATAACGTAAAAATCTGCTAAACCCTCAAATGAATGATTCTTTGAACTTCGTAATAGAAACGTTGTTTGCTCAGATGCGCTTGAAAAAGAAAGAAATGGAAGTTTAAAAAACGTTCGATACTCTTTGGTATCGAAATTTGCGAAGTCGTACAATTTTGGCTAGCTTGCAACATAACTACTCACAAAACTTAATTTTTTATTATTATTTAATAAATTTATTCGAGTTGAACGACTTTGTGAAAAAAAACACACACTACAAAGCTTGTATGTTGTTCGACTTGTAAGCGTTTCCAAAAGATTTGTTCTAGAAGCTATTTGTAAGCGTTTCCAAAAGATTTGTTCTAGAAGCGTAGATCCGGCACTCACGATTCGTGACGTGTGAATAAAAACTATCACGAATTACGAGAAGTCTGTCGGGTCCCTAATAATAACCTTCATTAATCTAGAATCTCGTCAACCCTCTCAATGAAACTGTTGCTTGTTTACTACGGTGCTTGCAACTACTTACCGAACCCATACAGGTACGTAATCGTCGAACCGAGCACAAAATTATTTTGCACTCAGAGCGTGCCAAATTCTGTACGGCGGACTACTGCATTCCTACAGGTTTTCTCACAACATCATATTCGGCGCTTCCTCCAGTGCCGTCCCTTCTCATTGTCATGTAGTGCGTAACTTTTCGTTTATTTCTAATACAACACTGTTGAAAAACAAGTTTTTCAGCTACCGTATGAAGTCACTGAAGTTGCTCAACGCTCACACTGGCTTCAGTCCGTCAACAAAAAGAACGCATATGCTCTACATCACGGTTCGCATTATTACAATTAGAGGATTAGGGTTTTGTTTAATGTGTGTAGTTTCGAGCCAGAGTCGGAAAATGAAAAGAAATAAACAATAGGATCTTGTTAGACTCACGCCTGAGCAAATACGGATTTGCTAGCAAGGGAAGTGGCAGCTTTGCTCCACTAAGAACTGGAAGTCAGTGAGTGTTGTGAAACTGGTTATTAAGAGTGATGTCAACTATGAACGTGGTGAGATTGTGTATTTTAGTGTCTCACCCTGCAATCCTACTCTATGGCAGCCCTCGGATTTGGCAGTGTCATCTTTCTCTAGAGTCTATTCGACGTATGGCGGAATAACTATACTAAGCGCGCAACTAGCTTAGCATTTTCCGATCAAAAAATTATCGCGCTCTATCTGCAGATAGAGCGCGATTATTTGTTTGCTCTATTCGCAATGGCTTCCCGCCATACCCGCGGTGTTTCCATCAAAACATGTTTTTGATCTTTTTTGTTTGTTTATATTTTGTTGTATGTTTGCAATTGAAATATGATTACTGACGCTTCTTTTAAAACATACACACTTGCTTAGCATGCATGAACACGGTTCGTATCTCGCGTTTTGAATGATTTGAGTGTCTGTTTGTTTCATGATCTGTATTTGTCGCCGTCGTGTTTTAAAATAGTTTTCATTGTGTCTACAACCTACATTTGTGATAACGAAGTAGTATGTTTCAGTTGGGTCATGATGGAGCTGGCGCAGCGCGCTGATCAAGCCGGTTTCGTTGCGCATGAAGCCGCGCAGTCGTGGCGGGCGTGTGGCGTCAGATTCTGGATCAGGTAAGGATTGCGAATATCATATTTCAGCTAGTTGTGTGTTTTTAACGTAGTATTCGTTATGGTTGTAGATTATGTCCGCACTGACGCGTGAGTCAGTTTCGCGGGAAGCCCGCGTGGCTGTGTTCCCG
The DNA here is from genome assembly GCA_963966185.1 of Rhabditoides inermis. Lineage (NCBI taxonomy): Eukaryota > Metazoa > Nematoda > Chromadorea > Rhabditida > Rhabditidae > Rhabditoides > Rhabditoides inermis. The sequence continues at coordinate 601,635 of CAWZYM010000258.1, forward strand.
ACGAACACCGCTGCCTGCCGTTCTCTCCACGTTGCACTGTCGCTTAGAAAAGGTTTTTTAAACTTCACGGTCTTTCTGATATGTAAATGTATTCATAACAGTGGTGATAACAGGGTCAACATTGATATGATGATAGCGATATCCCTGAAACGTATTTGTTGCAGGTTCTCGTGGATGACAGCCCGGCAGCGCCTTTTCATCAAGGACTACTGGCAACTCGGACGTACACCTAATAACCATTAAATTGTCATGTAACATTGTAATAGCTGTATTGAAACAAGTATGCTTTGCGCTGATTTATATAAGTAACATCATGTATATTCGTGTTTTATGTAATGATTTGGCTTGAAAATTTGACAATTACTTTGACAATTACTGTGCATTGGTGATTATTGAATAAGTTTTGGTATAAACTTTTCAAAAACAAAGATTTTGCGTCATGGTTGTGTGATGGTTGTCGGGAGTGGCCGGGTGGCGCGCGCGTGACTTTATTTCTCTGCCGTCTCACATTGTCTAACCTATTTCGTCGCGCTCGGCTCTCTTGCGCGAGATAGCGAAACTGGTGGGCGAGCCTACTATACGAGGTATTTGAGACTTCGGGACTCTATGTGAACTTTCTAGGAAATCTCGTGTTTCACATAGCGGCATACCACGTTCTCGTCAGCCCTCTACTCTCCATCTCATTCATAAGACCATATCGAGAGTGTTCGAGGTGAGTTGGATGAAAGAGGAAAACGATCTTCATTAACACATTTAGGAACGTTTTGAAAAAAAAATCCGACTACTATCCAAGAAGTGGACTGCAATCAAAATCGCGAGCAAGTACACAAGGAACTCCTGAAGGAATATGAATGTTTTGAAAAAAATACATATATGACAGAAAAGACATTAAATACCTATTGACATTTTCGTTATTATTTGCGTACGTACTTTTTTTCGAAGACCCTTTTGTATTTCCGTATGTTACCTTCTATGACAGAGAGATGAAAACGTTTGCACCTTCACCAGCTGTCTTGTTTGTAGTCTGTATTCTGTAGCGATGAGTCACCCCGATTGCCGAAACACTGCAGAGAGCAGTTGGGCTATCAAAATCACGTTCACTTTTGTTGCGTAGTTTGTTCTTGCGAAAAAGAGGAGGATCGCAATTTTTCTATTGTCAGTAGCGTGGTTCATTAAAAGTGAGTGAAGTGTGAGTTCACCCGTACTAGACTAGCAGTTTGGACAACAGTTCGAACTCAAAAGTGCGACGGGGGCAGAAAAGTGGTAAAACGTTATTCACAGTAGACCTAAGCGGTTTGAAAGGAAAACTCAATTAGTCACCGAGTAGTTCGTAAGATCAACTGTGCCATTCACGGTTCACACTGGAAAACATAAATATTCTTCTTAGAAAAGCGTGCATGCAGTTATAGTGTGGAGTTTTTGAGCCCAGTCAGAGATTCCGTTTCACAAAACATTATCATTGTTAGTTTTACGATTAGTCAGTAGGCACATCAGCGATCAGATTCAGATTCAAGAACATGATGTGACGTGAATCTGATTTACATCTTACAAACGTAAATAATTACGCAGTTTTAATCAGTGCTAGTCGAGACAAGAGCAATCAAATATAACACATAGTGATGTAACTAAACGCAAACTGTGATTGACTCTAACAGTAGCGGAAATATTAGGATGACGTCATCGCGTTATCAATACATGTACAATTTCAGTTTGTGCTTGACGGGCGTGAACAATAACGGTCCAGGGATAAGCTTGTGTCTTTGTGATTGAACGTGTTTAGACCGTGCCCTCCGTTCATCGTACGGCAGTTCTCAGAATATTTTCCAGACATCATTTGAGGCATCAATATCCCGTCATCGATCTGCGTGAGACCATTCGACCGAGCACTTCGCGCGCTTGGCGGTCTATAATACAATAATTAGGAAAATGAGGGTCATTTGCAAGTCAAAGAAAGCAAAGTTTTCCATCTATCACTATCGGAGTTGATAGCTCCGTTTCGAATTATCGAATCTTGATGAAATTTACAGACCATTTCGTAGATGAAATCTATGAAACTTGATAACTCCCTTTTAAGTAATTGTACAGCAACCAGTTTTCTGGAGGATTAACCCCAACAGTTTCCCAAGAGGACCTGTTTTTCATATTTTCGAATTTAGATCGATTTCACACAATTTGATACAAAAATGCTTCAAAATGGTAGAAATCGCATCAAATCGTCGTCATTTCACCTCTATCTGATTCGTCAGCGATAAGATAATGCCGTACGATGGAAATGAGGGATAGCCTATAATGCGATTTCATTTCCGGAAAACAAGTTGCAATTCGCAATTGTTCGCTCCATTGTGTTGTGCTCTTGCCGGATTGCCCCAGCTTTATACTATAGAGATTAGTGGAGTCTTGTATGTTAAGTAAACTGAAAAAGTGCCGTTTCTGCTATAGAAATTTACATGATTATTTAAGCTTTTTCTGAGATGGTGTGTATCGTAGATAACTACAACGTTATGAGTAAGTTCAAAGCGTCAACAACCGAAAGAAGTATGAAAGATTGTTGAAAGCAATGGCGCTTAGTTTTTGAATTTTTTCATTGTTTGACCCATGGAATCACGAAACAATCAAAGAAAATACGAAACGGCGTTACCGGGTTAAATAGTTTAAAATAGTTTACTTATTACCGTGTTGAGTACTTAACATGTGCATCATAGGAAACATAACAGTGCTCACGGTAGAAAAATAGGAAAAAAAGAAGAAACATTCAAAGAGTAGACAATAAGCAAACTACAAATGTCGAATTTTAGACATGGGATGCAAATGAGGATTGTCTACTAAGTGGGATTTCACGTTACTGGTTTTCGCAGATTCAACAATATCAGATGGAAGTGAGTTCCAAACTCCATACACTCTCTGAAAGAACGCGCTGCTCCGCAGGAACGAGTCATATGATGGCAAAAGAAGATATTTGTGAGATGTGCGCGACCGAGTTGGGACTAATGTAAAAAGACCAGAATAATTAAGACAAATGGTTTCAGTAATAACCTTGTGAATGTACACTACGTCATTTATAAAGCGGCGTTGTTCAAGAGTTTGAAAGCCAAGCAGCTGGAGGCGTTGAGGATAGGTGAGCGAGAACAAGCCAGCGCGACGACATATTCGGCGCGTATAGTATCGCTGCACTGACACTGACTCGATCAAGTCCCACATCCTGAGGGTTCCACAATTCAGTATAATATTCTAGCTTGCAGCGAAAATACGTTGTGTAAGCGGTGACAAGAACCTTCAAGTCTCTTGTACGATAAACTCTAAGAAAATCATTTATGGCATTCAGGGTGCCTTTAACAATGTTTGCAAAATGGTCTTCAAAAATCAAGGACCCACACATAGTCACACCGAGGTCCCTTACAGAGTTGGTTACCAAGACGCTTACCAAAATATGAACGTGCGAAGCTTGGTAAGGAAAATTCGATCTTCGAGCTCTGTGCGCATCTCGTCGATATGATTTCGACCGCACATGTCCTTGTACAGTACAGTCAGAGAAATGTGAGCCGCATGTGCCACTTGGCCCACGTGGTCCACGGTGTGCCATGCTCTCGTTTCTCTCCCCACTCTCCACGTGAGACACACTCTCTGGTCACGTCTACTCCTCTTTTATTGCTCGTGCTCTCTAGTCTTCTCTGGTCCTTACGCGTCTGGACGCTCCGCAGTCACACTCTCTCTCACATCGAGTCTCGATCGAGAGTCGACTCCGTCCCTACTCTGCCGATGGCTATCCTCAGGCAGAATGTCTCTCGTGAGCCACGCCATCGTTTCTCTCACCACTCTCCACCTACAGCACACACTCTCTCTCCCTCTCATTCTTTCTCACGCAACGCCTTACTAACATTATTATCAATCAGAGAAACAAATCTAATCCGTGAAGAATACATGTTTGTGAAGAATAGTATAATCTCCTACTCTACTATCCCATTACTTTCTTCATGAGTGAGTTTGCTTAAATCAGCAAAAAAGGTATTTTGGGTTGTGAAAATCAAAGCAGTAGTGGTGTGGCAAAGCTCACGGTGCACGGGCCATGCTATGCCGGTTCGATTCCCGCTACGTGCAATCAAGTTCTCAAGAGTGAACTTCTTGAAACCTTAGTAATTCTACACGTTTCTGTGCATTTGAAAAGTGTTTTTTCAGCGCTTATTATTATTATTATTATTATTTTTATTGTCATTATTATTATTATTATTATTATTATTATTATTATTATTATTATTATTATTATTATTATTATTATTATTATTATTATTATTATTATTATTATTATTATTATTATTATTATAATTATTATTATTATTATTATTATAATTATTATTATTATTATTATTATTATTATTATTATTATTATTATTATTATTATTATTATTATTATTATTATTATTATTATTATTATTATTACTGTTATTACTATTATTATTGTTATTTATTATTATTGTTCTTATTTATTTATTTATTATTATTATTATTCCGGTTAGAGATGAATATCTATCATTCATTTAGTAACGATCATTCAATTTACGATTTGATTTTTTTGTCGATTCGTGTTGTAACAATGTTTGGCCAACTCCCTACATTTTCTAGAATGTTTTTTGTCGCCGTCGTGTAATATGTTAATGTTGATGTTATTTACTTAACATTTTTGTTTTTTGTACGCTGTTTGTGAGAACCAGTTTCTTTCTACAACAAAAGAAATCGCTGAGTGTTTGTCAACAACAACTGTGTGCCTTTCACGTTCACACCGGAAAACTGTTTTTTCGAACAGGACGTCATGCGACGTAGTTGTGAGCACAATTACAAACTCAACTTCACAAAACAACTTAGTCTGAGTCAGTAGGCTCATTAGCGATTATAGTGACTCATACACACATGAAGTGACGGCTGATCAGATATAGGGACTCCAACAATCATTTGTGCGCGAAATCCCGTCATCGTTATCAACTTATCAATACTGGACAAACTCTGCGATCTACTTAGTCTAGAAAGTTCCGGACGAATATTCTGTTTGCAACCATACTAAATTCAAAGCATAGTATTCGCGGTATTAATATGAAACATCGATTAATCTGCATTATGACGTCATTATTCCTGTGGATTGGGGCACCCTCTCTGTCGCATTACCCCATTGAAAGCGCGCGCTCCGGTGTGCGCGCTTGGCGCGGAATGGCGGCGCGTGTATCGAGTAAGCATACAACATCTATATATCTTTCGAAACTACATAACTGATGTAATATTATCATGATAAAATGATAACAAAATTTCGAAAAAAAATCTCAAATTTCATTTGGGGTCCCTAGATTAGCATTAGATACTTTAGGGTTACCAATGCGCGTAACGAGTTTTGTTATAGTTTTGTTAGATTTCACTCATGCATGTGAGTAAGCCTACCGATCATGAAAATTCACAGTTTGAGACTTGAAGATTAAAGGTACAAACTGGCTAGGTACAAACCAAAGGTACAAACTCAAATGCGCACTAAAATTGATAAAAAAAAAACTGATTGTGAACAGTGACTAGCGCTCCGGCGCGCTGTCGCGCGCCTCCGCACTAGGTATATAAGAATAGAAAAAAAGAATAGTTCGTCTTGCATGTTTGATAGTTGATTGCTCTCTAATGACTCTTGCAAGGGTACATACACGCAAGGGTTGTAGTTGAAGTGTTCAAGTTCTATGTATTTTGTATATGTAGCTTAATTTTTGTCTTTTCTTACTATCTGTTCTACTTCTTTTTCACTTATTTAATGTTTCACAGATGTACACCGCCCCATCTCGTTCTCCTCTACACTGTTCTGTCTACTTTCCATCTCCCTCGTCCTCTTCCCGCCCCTCTCTCTCTCTCTCTTCTCCCTCTCCCACTGTCTCGCTATCTCTTTCTCTCTTTCTCTTTCTCTCACAGTATTATATTCTCTATTGTCTACTGTCAACTTTCTAGAGACAATACTAATACTATGATCTTGTTTCACTATCACTGTGTTTCACTATCAGTAATCACTATCACTGCGACTTTCGAGAGACAGTTATGTCTACTCTCCCTTCTCTCTCCTCTTTTCTCTCTCCTACTCTCTCTCTCTCTCTCTCTCTCTCTCTCTCTCTCTCTCTCCTATTCTCTCTCTCTTGTATACTTTCACGTCCCCGCTGCGGTGAGAACAACTTTCTAGAGACAGTACTATGGTACCTTCTGTCTACTCTTCTATTCTCACATCTGCAGTAGTGACTGCGACTCTCGAAAGACAGTTACGTAAAAAACATTTTTTTAACAGAAAGTACTACTTTCTTCTCTACTGTCTTCTCTTCCTACTGGCTACTCTCTCACGTTCTAAAAATATAATTTGACCGCCTGTGCTTGCCAAATGAAATGTAAGGTGAACTCGATTCTCACCTCACCTCACTTCCACTCGACACTGTACTGCATCGAAAAGCGGAATTTCAGGCTGAACATGTACAAAAGTACAAATAATAAACTCAAAATTAAGTTTCAACCGAAAAAAAGAAGCAGTACATAGTTCTATATTACGTCTGCAATGACTTCGAGAAAAGAAGCCGGCTGGCGCGCCCTAACACGTTGTGCGTACGTGTAAAGGAGTTTGAAACCGTTTGAGGTTGATTTGATCGTTAGAAAGCACTATCTAATGACGTCTCGAAACATTTTACTTAACTTTCAACCTTCAACTTTTCGTTTTGTCAAAGTTATTCGTTGAAGATAGAAATTTTGTCTTTTTCAACTGACTCAATCCATTATTGTTATATTTATTAGACATATTCCTATCAAAAAGACAGAACTGAGTGGATATGGGTCAGTAATTGCGAATGCCAACTATTCGATATCGATCGGTTGACCTGGCGGCTGGTAGCGAGCAATCCGGAGGGCGCGACCCCAGCAAGTAGCGCGCGCTCAGAAAATGTCTAATACTGTATGAAGACAAAGTCCGATCGATCTGAAACTTTGACAGAAGGGCTTTTTTGCCCATAAAAGCTTAAGTTTACAAATTGGACCCTCTATGTCGTCTGTACGAAAAGTCGATCTCGCCATATTTGGTGACTTTTCGAAAAAGGAAACCAGTTTCTATAATCTCTTGCACGTAATCTATCTTCTATTCAATTTTTATAGAAATCGAAGTTCATGAATTTTGGGTGCATTTTGGGTACATTCGCCTATTTGGGCATGAAGATGAGGTCACAGGCAGCTGGTATCGCGGCTATCGATTTTTTCTAGGTCGATTCACCTACTCTCCAAATTTGGTTCTAATTGAAGTAATTTGAAATTTTTCTCCATAGTTAAGAGATTAGGTGATAACTATGATTAGGAGATCGCTATTGACGAGATATTTGGAATTTTGCGTTCTCAGGTATTGAAGAAACTTTCTAGAAAAAATGAGTAGTTAGAGTAGACTTTGAAAAGAGTTATCTCTCCGGAAAGAATGACGGACAGACACACACCATAGCAAATATTAGTCTCAATGGGGGATAAAAATGGATTTCGAAGAGTCAGAGCATGTGTCGTAAATTGTTTTCCACAACGTATGAAACGTGCTTGCGCAAAAATCGTGCTCCTGTTCAAGTGAATAGAACCTTAAGTTAGGTACCCGACATATTTTATAGCGCGTGCGATTCTGCGAATCGTCACCCTTCTCTGTGTAGAAGTCGCTAGCATTGTTCGCGCGAAAAGCACTAGCGATTCTCAAAATAGCCAGCACCTACTGGCGCGCAAAATGTAGCCGGCTACAACGTGAAAGTCGCCAGCTTATAAACTGTTGCCAGCAAAGTCGCTCGCGCATGTCATTGTTAGCCTGACGACAATTCGCCAGGCGCGGCGCAAGCTATTTTTTCAAATGTAGCCAGCACCTCTTTGCTGTCGGCTTTTGAAGTGTAGCTGTGCTAGTTGGCGTGCTCTTGAGGTCTTATACCGCTTAGGAAAATACCAGTATGAAAACGTGCGTCTATTGAAGACTAATTACGAAGAACATACATGATGAGTACTTTCCGATATTGCTGATTGAGTAAAAATAGTGAAAGGGTCATGACTAGTGTTTGGACCAATTTATCGACCAGATTTCTGGTCGAATGACCGGCCAAAATAAAACCAATGACCGGTTATTTTCTGGTTGGCCAGAGAAATGACCGGCCAAAATAAACCGGTTTTGAGAAATCTGGCCAAACCAGAACCAGAACCAGAAATTTCTGGTTTTCAAAAAACCAGAAATTTCTGGTTTTGTAGTTTGTACCTCTGGTTCTTTGGACCGGTCAATATCATTTCTCGATTCTCGAATGAGATGAGGTATGATGAGGACATTTCATGGCTAAATGACAATGAGACGTCACATTTCTCGAACGACCGCCAAACCAAAACCAGTACTGGCCAAATGAAAACCAGAACCAGAAATTTCTGGTTTTTTCGACCGAAAACCAGAAATATCTGGTCCGGCCAATGACCTGGCCAATTTTTTTCTGGTTTTAAATGACGCTGGTTTTGAAAAGGGCGCCAAATTTCTGGTTAACCAGAAATAAACCGGTAATTTGGTCCAAACACTATGTGCCACCCAACGTCCCAAATTAGACTTGTGCTCGTCAACAACCTAAATATTACATATATATATTTCAGATTCATTCTGCTCTTTCGTCATTCTGCTCTTTCGCTCGCGCTGAGCGGCTGTATTCTCTCGCCATGCCGAAAGGCAAAACATCTTCCAGCAAATTTGCCAAGCAGCCCAATTCTGGCACTACTTCAACTGATTCTACTACTTTTTCGGCAACACCTATTCCATTCCTCACTCCTGACCTGTCGCCTACTTCCATTTTGAACTCGGCTGACCACCTTCGCGACTTCCTCTCGCAGACATTCAATGAACTGAGCGTCACATTGGGCGCTCGTCTGTGCAGTATGGTGAACGAGTCCATCGCCTATTTGGAGGAGCAGATCGAGGAGCTGAGGCAGAGGATCGACGAGCTCGCCAAACCCAAGGAGACCCCTGTACCTGTGAGTCCACCGATTTCCACACCTATTGGAGATAAAGAGGAGAGGAGGAAGCGTGTCATTCTGACCCGCGTTTCCCGATCCTACCGGAACTACTTTTTCGAAAACACTACCTTGTTTGGACTGAAGACGACCGATTGCCGAATTGTCGCCGACCGTGATAGTGACGTGTTCAACACCTTGCTTCTCTCCTTCAACTGCCCCGAGGATGCCACCTCTTTCATCCGCAAATTCAACATGGACTGTCTCGCGAGAGACTGTCCAGCGAGAGCCCGTCCCGACTACTGCCCGGAGGATGCTGCCAAGTACGCTGCCGCCTGGAGGGAGGCGATTCGACTCAACGACACTGCTGGCCGGCGCGAGTGGACTGTGCGAGGACTCGAGCTGTTCAAGTTGCGACTGCCCGGTCAGTGGACAAAGATTGACCGCTAAACTTCTATCTACAGTCTCTCTTTTCACATGTTGCCTCTTTGTATCTTCGTGTTATGCATTCAGTTCATTTCGTTTTATATCAACATTGTTCACAATTTCGCTCATCATGGTGCCTGAGTGTTTACGTTTACGTTTCATATATTTCCTCAAATTCATAATTTTCACTTCGATCGATGTGTTAGTAGTTACACGTTTCTTTCACACTTTCGTCTGATATCTGATCTAACTGTTTTTGCAATCGCCATGTCCCATGTTTTGTTTTGTGTTGCTCTTTCCCCCGTTCTCTTCTCTCACGCAGAGAAACTGTCGCGCCCGTCATAAGTGCTCTTGCAGCCTGCGGGAATAGAAAATATTTGTGAATCACTCGCAAATAGATAAATATTATTATAACAACACAAATGAAATTACCTGCTTGATCTCCTCGAGCGGTCGAAGAGAGAACTGCCAAAGCATGCGCTCCGCCTCCGTGTCATGTAACTGACGGAAGAATTGGAAGAAGGCGTACGGAGAAGTACGCGAGGCAGACAACCAAACTCCGTTTCCTGAAACGTGATTCGTTAAAAATGTGAAACAAGAACAATCACAATGCATTCCCCTCACCAGTGCTCTTTCCTAGCTTGTTTCCGGAAGCGTCGGTGACAAGTGGGAGGCACACACCAGCGGCAAAATGATCATCAACGCGACCAATAAAATGAGCGCCGAGATCGAGGTGGCCGAGCTGGTCAGATCCACCCAACTGAATACAATTTTCACGACGGCGATATCACAGATCACACCTGGAACCGACATCCGTACATCTGCGAAAGTTTGAGCCAGTCATAACTCTGCATGGTCTGGTAGCTGAACTCGGTGAAGGAAACGCCGTTGTTGTCCCGCATGCGTGACTTGATTGCGCCCATCCGCAGCATCTCACCTACCCGCAGCGGGCGACACAGTCGAAGATACTCAGTCATCGACATCTACAACAAGTTCATATAAACTTCAATAACATTTTTTTATTTTTTAAAAAATCTCACCTTCGAGTACCACTCATTGTTGTTGATGATACGAAGAGGAGTGGAATCAACTGGCAGCATCTCTTGAACATTCTTCGCGATAAATGCGATCTGTTCAGTAATCCTCTCCGTGTTGGTCTGCACAAACGAAGTATCAAGCGCCACTCGATCTGAAACAATATATAAAACCAAATGGAAGATCGCAATTCACCAGTAGTTCGACCGCTAGGGTCCCCGATAGAAGCAGTAGCTCCGCCGACAATCGCAATAGGCTCGCATCCGAAACGAGAACTACGCAACAGATTCAACAGAATCAGAAGGTTGCCGATGTGCAGACTGTCCGCAGTAGGATCGAATCCCGCATACAACACATTGGGAGCATTTCTGTAACATGCAAATAATATGGAAATTTGAAGAAAAAGTTACCTCAACGACGATAGATGTGTCGTAAGAATATCATTCGGATACGATTTGCAGATCAGCTCTCTTTTTGTTAGGTCCTGAACAAAGTCCGACAGAAAGCCGTTCGAGACAGTCCCGAAATCCGACTTCTTCGGGGAAGAGGACGTCGCTGTTTCAGTAGAGAATGATCGCTGCACAACCACAGCCCGTAAACGCAACAACAACAAGTTGTGTCGCATCTACAAATCAGATTTCTAACTGCTTTCATGAATTTCTGAATTTTCTGAACATGACGAAATTGGGAACATCGCGAAAAAAACACTCGAAAATAGGTACTTAAAGCAGCTATTAAGTTCGAAAAATTACAAAATAAAATGTGAAAAAAACGTGAAAAAATGTTGAGAAAATGCAAAAAAAAATGTCGAAAAATGCAAGAAAAAATTGTAAAAAAAGTAATTTTCTATAATTTTGAATTCACTCAATGGGTTCCACCACGATCGGACTGATCTCTCATTATGATACTGTTCATGTTTTTGTTACGTCAGATGAAAATCAATATTCATATTTGTTTTATTGTTACATTTTTTCTGTTATCATTTTACTTTTGAAATGAATTGTTTAGATGGCTTGTTAGCTACACTACGGTATGGACCATGGGCTATCTAGCCCCAGTCAAGAAAGGACGACGTTTACCGAATTCAACCGCCTACAAGTTCAAGGTGGGTTTTCTATTGGGTTTGCATTCTTCACTAGAGATTGTAGGCATCGTTCCAGTTCCGTGTCGTTCTGTGCCGTTTCCTGACCAGCACTAGAGCATCTCCCATTCGTTCATCACCGACGTGGAGGACGAGAAGGTAAGTGTAATATTTAATTATTTTTATTTTCATTGATGCTTGTAGGAGCTGCGTGTGAACATTTTCGTCTACCATATCAAGCCCTAGATCATCTCCCATTCGTTCATCACCGACGTGGAGGACGAGAAGGTAAGTGTAATATTTAATTATTTTTTATTTTCATTGATGCTTGTAGGAGCTGCGTGTGAACACATGCTTCTGGGTCTGTCCTATCAATGAGTGCTTTCACTGAAAAATTCACTGAAAATAGTGAAAATTTCATTGAAATGATGAAAATTTCAACGAATGGGTGAAATATTCAATGAATTAGTGAAAATTTCATTGCACGTGTGAAAATTTCATTGAATGTAGTGAAATTTTCAAAGAAAGTTTCATTTTCAACCTTCATTTTCAACGTCGGCTGTCAGGTCGCTCAAAAAACGGGCAAAATTTCAGTTTTCTAATTTTAACACATATTCGTCAGTTGTACTGCGTACGATTTTATTCATACAGTTGTTTTTTTTCGAAATATTACATGTTTTATTTGTTTATATGTATGTTATTTTGGTTTTCATTGTATGTTCATGTTTATATGATGTTGTAATTGATTGAACATTAGGAACAGAAGCGCGTCGGAAGATGCGAAGCTCCCTCGTTGTCACCGACCTCAAGATCATCAAGGTGTGAATTTTTTTTGGATTTTCGCCAACCTCGTTTCACTTGTGTGTTGTTGATGTTGTGCTCACATTTTGACATCCCGCCGGTGTTGCGTCTGTTGCACCACAGTCTACCTAGATATTTTGATAGTATTATTTAACAGTTGTGTTCAGTACTTCCCGTCTTGAAGACCGCCAACAATGCGCGGACGCTGCCGCCTGACCGACGTCGTCATCCCCAGCGGCATCGAGCTCATCAAGGACCAGGTGTGTGTTTGTTCTGGATTATTTTGTTCTTACACGCTTCCTCATCTTGTTCCTACAGGTACGCTCCGTGTTTTAAAATATTCACATCTATTGAAAAAATTGGTACTTTTGTGCATTTCTTCAACTTCGTTAATATGCATTACAGGAGGGGTGCGTTCCGAAGATGTGTGTGCAGTTGACGGCGACGGAGCAGTGGATCTACCTGTGCGCCATGCACAAGAACCCCCTCACCCCCTCCTATTCAACCGTACCCGTGTTGTTTCATCCTCTTCGTAGTACGGTTCTGATGAACGCCGAGCATGCTCCCCACCCAGAACATCTCCTAGCCACATGATGCGTGTATATGGAATGCTTTGTGTATGTAGAGTAACAACATGTAGAGAATCAGACATACGCGGACCACGTACTACTTCAACACTACTTTACTCACCCGCGCATAGATGTGCCGTGCTGCAACTTCCAAGCCCCGGTTCGACTGTTTCAGAACGATGCCATCATATAAACTATTGACCTTTATTTCCATAAAAATATTTGTTTCATTAAACAAAAACACATCTATCAAAAGACGGAGAGGTTGATTTCGGCGGCCTTGCGACGAGGAAGGGGATGAAGTTGGGCGGGAAGACGACGACGAGGTCGAAGAAGTAGATGTGCGTCTGCAACATGGATTCTCCAATCAATACAAAAATAAATGAACGAAACCGAGTAGTGGTACAAATTGTTCATCGCCAGTGAACGTCTTGGCCTCGTGGCAGCCCATGCGTAACAATATACATCTGCAGTAGCTACGTATCAAAATGTTTACTCACGTTTCTGTCGTCTGAGAGGTTGATCTCGGCGGACTTGCGACGAGTAAGTGGATGAGCAGGCACACGTCGACGAGGTGGAGGTGGACACGAGGTGGAGGACGACGAGATGGAAGACGTAGATGTGCGCCTGCAATATGTATATATAACTCGTAATCAATACAATAATAAATAAACGAAATCGATTTGTGGTACGAGTTGTTCATCACAAACGAACGGGTTCATTTCGCGTTTGCGTTTGCAAAAGAAGTTTGAAAACATAGAAGTGACAAGATGGGAAAAGCTCACTCACCTATTCCAAACTGAAGTACTAGATTCACCGAAAGTTGTTGCACTCCGGCGAGGACACGAGGAAGAGTCCTCCCTGCAAAAAAACGTTATTTCAACATGATGTAATAATTCGTATTCCATAAACTCGATAAAGCGCAAAAAATATATGACAACAATACAACAAACAAACAAAGAAATCGAAAATTCGAAAAAAAACAACAAAAACTGAACAAATAAAATAGAACGTTCCAAATGACGAATATTCGCTAAACTTAGAATAATGAATCAGCCCCGTTTTTTGGCTCATTGGCCTGCATCGTTGAAAATGAAAGGTGAAAAGTGAAAAGTGCAACGAAACATTCACTGAATCAATGAACTTTTCAACAAATCATCGATATTTTCACTAATTCATTGAATATTTCACCCATTCGTTGAAATTTTCATCATTTCAATGAAATTTTCACTATTTTCAGAGAATTTTTCAGTGAAAGCACTCATTGATAGGACAGACCCTCTGTCTCTACTAGAAGAGCGGCAACGGATTCTTCAACGTCTTCATTTCTTACAATGCCAACGTGCCCTGAGATACAAATTGACCGTACGGCAACGAGTTTTACACACGTGTGTACCAAGGTGGCGTCAGGATGGTCGTTTGATGAAGGTTTTTTTTAAACATGTTACATTTTTTAAATGTTTCTTTTTCAGGCCGAGACTGGTATGTCGGTGTCTGAATTTGATTGGCTACTGTGCCGCATCAAATCAGTAGCCTCTGAACCGCGATCAACATCTATGAACGTCCCTTTGGAATCCCGCTTTGCTGTTTACATGTACTACATCCGAACAGGTATTTTTTCGGGTTGTTAAAAAAATTGTATTGCTTTTGCAGGTTCTACTCAAGGCGACGTGGGCCGCAAGTTCGGCATTTCTCAAGCGACCGTCTCCAGCATTATCTCTTGCACTTCCCAATCTCTTTGCCTCGTTCTTCGTGACTTTGTCTATTTGCCTAGTGCCAGTGATGAATGGCTTGCTCTTTCTAGTAGGTATTTCGAATTGTACGGAGTTCCCAATGCTCTTGGATCAGCTGATGGCAAACAGGTGCGCATCGTTAAACCATCAAAATCTGGTTCCACTTTTTATTGTTATAAGCAGTTTTTCTCTATTATCTTATTTATCATTTGTGACGGAGATGGCCGTATATTGTATTACGATGTAGGCCGGGAAGGGTCAGTGTCGGATGGTAACGTTTATCATAATAACACATTTCATACAAAACTCATTAATAACACTCTCGGGCTTCCGCCGGACACTCCCTTTCCTGGCCACATTCATCCATCCCCATTTTTTTTCTTGGGAGATGGCGCTTTCGCTCTCTCTACTCGTTTCCAAAAACCGGTACCCGGAGAGTTTCTATCAGACATTGACCGTAATTATAATATTAGTATATCATCTGCACGTAATAAGGTTGAGCATGTATTTGGGTCTCTAGTTAAGCGATTTCGTATTTATTCTACTCCGTTACATTTATCATATGACACGGCTGTTGATGTTGTTATCACCACGTGCCTTCTCCATAACTACCTTCTGCATTGCAACTATGCATTACCATATCCCGCCATGAGACCCACTATTGTACCTACGCAATATCATCCACCCTCTTTCCTCGGGGACGGTTCCCACCTACGAGATGTCTTGAAAATGTATTTATGGCAAACTAATAAAAGAATTTAAACAAACGTATTTATATAGAATAACTGATGATTTAAACAACAACAACAACCATAGCGGAACAATAACAAAGACGAAACAATAGCAACTAGCCTGACTTGAAAAATTCGGCAAGAGGGTCGTCATCCGGAAAGATGAGAGGAGGAGGTGGCTTGTGGATGTGATGATTGTCCACGTTTGGGGCGACACCGGTTGCCTCGAGTGCGAACGCTTGCTTGGTGAACACTTGTTCGCGGTTTCCGATCATGTACTCGTTCGTGGGGTGAAGGTGCCCTTAAATAAAATACGTTATTTAGTTAAATACGTTAACATAGAAACCTACATGTTTGATAATCCGACTCAGTTGGTGAGTACATGACGCCTTCATCATGCATTGGAGAGTGAGTGCTGCGCGAGCGACGATTGCGGTGCGAACGACGACTCTTGCTTCGGGAACGGCGACTGCGCCCGCTCCTCGAGCGAGAACGGCGACGGCTCCTGGAGCGAGAACGGCGGCGGTTCCTAGAGCGCGAACGGCGCCGGCTCCGGAACGGCGCCGGCTTGTTGGATACGTTCTTCTTGTCGGCTCCAGGAAGGTCTATAATCATAAAACGAAAAGTACAATAAAAATCATTATAAGAAATCTTCGTACCTATGACTCCGAAATCTTCACTTTCCTTCGCAGATGTTTTCGCTGGATCAGTTCGCGACGATGCCACAGCTGGTTCAGCTCGCGACGAGCACCTACCTTGATGTGCATTTTCCGAATCGCGCCTTAAAATGATCGATCCATAAAACAATGTAATATTTCGAACTCACCCGCGAACGCTCACGCGTCCATCAACAACGTCCAAGAAACGAAGGTGATCATAGAGGTGCCACTTCTTAACAGGAGCTGCGAGAAGTGCATTAAGTTCGGCAGTCGAGGAGCCGGATCTTGGGCGTCGCTTTAACTTGATCTTGTTCAGGCGCGCCCTCTCACGCGGGTAGTTCTTCACAACCTTGTTCCACCACTCCGCCGCGTCGGCACCTCAAATCTTAAGTTTGGAAAAGAACACGAACGCGAATACATACCGTCAGCTGGCTCCATGTCGAGAATCTTCTCCAACTCCATGTAGATACCTTGACGTATTTGGGAAAGAGAGTACCCCTCTGACGTCTTATCCCAAACAGCCCTGCCCAATGTGCCCATGAAACAGGAAGCTGTTATTTCACGTCGACAAACATCCTGAAAACAATTTTTAAAAGACAATACAAACAAATACACCTGCTCACCTCATCGACGGGGTATTCGATTGGAGTCAGGAGTATGGACCAACTCTCATAGTCAGTCGACATTTACTCTGAAACAACACTGATAAAAATGGAGTATGAATACATTTGGCATAAATAATCACCCCACCTACATAATGAGCAATCAAAAATCCTGATGCAATTGAAGTAGTGTAGGCTCATGATTAAAAAAACACATAGAAATAGAATAGAAATGCAGGTTATCGATATCAATTATATCTATGATCAATGATGTAATAAACATTTGAATAATTTCATTATGAAATATGATTAAGATGACAAAACAAAAAAAACAGTATCATAATGAGAGATCAGTCCGATCGTGGTGGGACCCATTGAGTGAATTCAAAATTATAGAAAATTACTTTTTTTTTACAATTTTTTCTTGCATTTTTCGACATTTTTTGCATTTTCTCAACATTTTTTCACGTTTTTTCACATTTTATTTTGTAATTTTTCGAACTTAATAGCTGCTTTAAAGAACAAAAAATCTTTATGATATTAGCAAAGTCGTGTTAGATTTTTTGTATCAACATAACACAAAACAAACTTGACAAAACAAAACAAAAATAAAATTTGAAGTTTTGATGTTAAAATGTTCCGACATTACGGCTCTAAATTATAAAAGGTATACGTGATTTGAATTATCCCGTACACAACAATTTATACAAATTTTATTTCGTGGATTGGTTTTTTTGTGGCATCCTGTAAAATTCAACAATTCAACAATTCAACAACTGGGAAAATTCAACAAATCGGAAAATTCAACAACGAAAAATTCAACAACAAATTACGTCATAGCGAAATTTCCTGAGTGTCAATAATGGGCCCGTTCGAGAGTTCTGTATTTGGGGTCCGGATAATCCGGCCCTTTTTTAGATGAAACCGACAAATGTAATATTTTTGCGACGTACTTTTATTCACTGATGACGTCTAGTTGCATGCACACGTCTGCAAACCTTTTCACGGCTTAGATCACATTGTCAATGACATAGTATAATAGAAGAGAAGTGGGCCGAACAATTGCAGCAGTTCGACGCGACGTCCAGTTCGGATGCTTCAGTGTGTATACAGAGTACAAATTGGCTGTACAGGTCGACCAGGTCGCGTAGCATTAGTTGAGCTGCATCGGCGTTCCCTCGATCGCACAGAGCTCTCGGCACTGTCCTCGGCACCACGCTGCTCCGGTGGGTTCACAAGCGTTTTCAATACGGCTTCATAAGCTCAGAATAATAAACGTAGTTGAAGTAGTTCGCAGACCTATACCTCCAACAATAAATGATGAAAATACTTCGCAAAACACATTCATTAAAAAAACAGGGCCGGGTCCCCCAAACAAATACGGAACTCTTCAACGGGCCCGTTATTTGGAGACACTCAGAAAATTCCGATATGACGTCATTTGTTGTTGAATTTTTCGTTGTTGAATTTTCCGAATTGTTGAATTTTCCCAGTTGTTGAATTGTTGAATTGTTGAATTTTACAGGATGCCTTTTTTTGTTGCTTTGGTGTTTAGGATGGTGTTGAATTTCTGGATATATATGTCGATATGTCTCCCAATATAATGCTCATATATCTTATCTCCTATAATTATTGTTCACGTTCAGATGGCGGAGACCGCAGTGAAGCTTTGCGAGGGGGCTGGTTGTGATAAGCCGGCGCAGTTGCGCTGCCCGACGTGTATCAAGATGAAGCTGAAGGACTCGTATTTTTGCGATCAGACATGCTTCAAGGCCAACTGGTCGTCGCACAAGGACGCTCACGTCGACCCGAACGCGCCCTACAACCCGTGGCCCTACTTCAAGTTCACCGGCGACCTCCGTCCCTTCCGCCAGTCGCCCAGGTTTGACGTTTCGCCTTGCTGGTGACCTGTGTAATTATGATTGAGTGTGAATAATTTAGGCGTGAGGTGCCGCAGTCGATTCCCCGCCCCGACTACGCGCTTCACCCCGAGGGAGTCTCGTTCGAGGAGCGCCAGGCCAAGGCCGCCAAGGAAGTCAAGGTAGAGTATTATTCAATCGAATTGAAAGTCTTCTACATGTCAGTAGCAAATTCAAGATTAAAATCAAAAGATTTTTTAATCCGTGCGCTCGCAGGTGCTGGACGACGAGGAGCAGGAGGGTCTGCGCGTGGCGTGCAAGCTGGGTCGCGAGTGCCTGAACGAGGCGGCGATGGCGTGCGCGGCCGGAGTCACCACCGACGAGCTGGACAGGATCGTGCACGAGGCGGCCATCGAGAGGGACTGCTACCCCTCTCCCCTCGGGTCAGTACGCACTTCTCACTCATTCTGCTCTGATTTCTCTCGAAACTCTTCGCAAAAGCTAATGATAGAATATTTATTTTGTCGTGGATAGCTGGATAGAAATCTGTCGTTGTGCGTGTCTTGTCCGCCTGCTCATCTACTGCTGCTGCATATGCATCTGCTGGCCCTGGCCCTGCACGTCCTTGGGATGGAAGCCCGCCTCGCGCTTGCCGTAGTAGCCGTATCCGTAGTACGACGGGTAGCCGTAGTAGCTGCCGTAGTAGTCGCCATAGCCTCCGTATCCATAACCGCCGTAGCCGTATCCGCCGTAGTAAGGCGAGTAGCCACCGTAGTACTGAAACGTAGGGATATTAGTGATCTGACTAAGTGTGTAGTGGATAGTAGGTATGATATCTGTTATCTGGCTGTACTCACGTATTGGGCGGCGGCGTCCTCGATGATGCAAGCGACGACGGCGAGGGCGAGGAGGACAGCGAGAAGCTTCTGCATGCTTGGAAGATGTAGATCGACCGAGGGTGATGCTTTCATGATCTCTACTATCGCTTTATATACTCGCTTGCTGCCTCGTTCAACGCCAGTTTTTGTAGTTTCGTTAAGTTTGCCCGCTGCGGCTAAACTGTCAACTCAACGCAAATAGTAGAGGCGATTGACGATCAGAGAGCGCGGCGAGGTAGAGTATCGGATGTTTGGAGGTATGCTGATGGTGATTGATGGGGGTAATGGTATAATGTTTGTTCACGTGGACTCTGTGCCAGGCGGCGGCGTTCCGGAAAGAGGGAGATATTTTTGGAACAGTCAACAAGTCATCTCAACTACTGATTTGTGATAGAAAACATTGCGTTAATGTTGTGTGAGTATTAGTATTTTGTGTCTGCAGCTACTACCGCTTCCCGAAGAGCTGCTGCACGTCAGTGAACGAGGTGATCTGCCACGGAATCCCCGACGGCTACAAGCTCATCAACGGCGACCTCTGCAATGGTATGGAATAGTTTATTCATAAGTTGTTATGACATACACAAATCGAACATTTCTGGTTTTGTAGTTTGTACCTCTGGTTCTTTGGACCGGTCAATATCATTTCTCGATTCTCGAATGAGATGAGGTATGATGAGGACATTTCATGGCTAAATGACAATGAGACGTCACATTTCTCGAACGACCGCCAAACCAAAACCAGTACTGGCCAAATGAAAACCAGAACCAGAAATTTCTGGTTTTTTCGACCGAAAAACAGAAATATCTGGTCCGGCCAATGACCTGGCCAATTTTTTCTGGTTTTAAATGACGCTGGTTTTGAAAAGGGCGCCAAATTTCTGGTTAACCAGAAATAAACCGGTAATTTGGTCCAAACACTAGTCATGACAAAGTGAGTAAGTACATAATAACGTTGATATTCGATTTTCTGTTGTTCATGAAACCTACAGTTTCAATACAGAAATCAGTTTTGTATCTGACAAACAAAAGACCGTTTCCCTTACCGTCGCACTTTTGTTTTTCATTTCAATACTCAGTTCCCACGCAGAACCTTTATTAGCAGATTTCTTTCAGCTTATCCAGTATTATCATGACCGTTTTACATTTCAATCCGGACTTCTATGTTACTTTTTGTGTATAATGAACACTCATTTCGAAACTGTCTGACAATCTCATCACTGATGATGACTCCGGATTGTCGGACGGTGTTCATGGTCTGATGACAGGAGTCGAAACCATGTTCACCACTTCTATATTTCTCTTTTTCCCCTTTCAATTGTTTTCTAATCGTATGTTGGCGGTAGCGTGCGGTGATGTGTGGGAGACCCGCTCCCGCATGCGACCCGTCTCCCTCTAATCGATCGTTCTTTGTGCTTTGAGCCTGCCTCTCGCGGGCTCACCCACTACCGCATAGCGGTCGACCCCAACGTCTTTGACGAACTTTTCGCCATTGCGGCGAGCATTCTCATACACTGTATCTACCTTTCTATCCCGTGCCGATGGGCACACCCACCGCATAGCGGTCGACCCCTACGTCATTGACGGACTTCCCGCCATTGAGGCGGATAACTTTTCAATATCTTTTCAATTTTCTTCAACATTTACAATTACTTTATCACCACTTTTATCTTTCATTCAGTCATAATCTACGTTCATCATCATTACAAAACCTACTCTCTTTCCTAATCCAACCATTCAAGAGCCATGCCTGCTTTCACTGCACCATTCTGCTCATTGGAGCAAACCCCCTTGCAACACTCACCTCAACTATTAATTTCTTATAATCTTCATGATAATGTTAGTGCATTCTCAGCTAATGTACACGCACTCGAGTAACAGGGAATCTATTGAGCACGATCTGTGTGACCAAGCGCGTACTATGACGGAAGAAAGAACACGAAACAATCGATGTGTGCGCTTGGAATGTTCACACGTATACCCATATGATACTCAAAGAGATTGAGTGTTCGAGACACTACGAGTGAACAACGAATGAACAGTGAGATCGATGCTCTTCGAGGAAGCGGTAAGCCGTGGCTTCTGGCCTAAAGAACCGGCTTGCTGGAACTGGGAAGTGTGTGGTACGTTGCAAATCAACGGCGGATGCCACGGGATCAGGTCACACACTCTCTCTACGCAAGTGAAGGTTTCTGCACCTAGAAGCAGATCTGATCCCACAAACCCTAAGAAAACAAAGGCAACGGCATGCCTCAAATAGCCGGCGAACAAACCACAAACACCTTACTTCTATAGTGAAACTTTCAGGTGTGAGCGGGATTCGTCGGGATTGAGAGTCAAGTTATCTGAAGGAACTGAGCATAAAGGAAAGAAATGTGATAATCGAAGGTGCAAAATATGTCCGAAAATTATATTTGACAGTCAAGTAACAAGTAATGCTACTGGAATAAGATGTGATACGATAAAAACCGGTGATGCGAACTGTCATTCAACTTATCTAATATATCTTATTCAGTGCAATGTATGTAATTATCAATATGTCGGAGAAACTAAAAGAGCTTTGAAAACAAGAATGAATGAACACAGAACTTCTTTCAAAAATAATAAACTATCAACCTATCTTTGTAATCATTTTCAAAAAGCTAACCACACTTCTGAAGACTTCTCCATAACTATTCTTGATAATTCCCAAGATAATCTAAACAAAGGAATTCTACTTGAAAAGGAATTACAATGGATTAAAATACTGAACACTGCCTATCCACTTGGATTAAATGATCAAATTAGAGGATTTGGAAATATTTCGGATTTCAATTCTACATCCTGTAAACTGAAATGTCACCCGTACTCCAGTCTAAAATTAGATATTCCCAAAAAACAAAATCGAGGAAGAAAACGCCGTTCGATATCAAAAAATAAAAATACTTGGACAGTCGAGAAAATAATACATCAAATAAATAACTTAAAAGTAAATGAATTATATAATCTTCAGAGAACTTTAAATAAGCACATTTTAATTGAAATTTGTGAATTTATTACCAGTAATGATGACTATTACACCTTGAACAGGTCTTTACAACTCAATCTGTTTGCACTAGTCGCTAATGAATTACATAAACGATCAAATAACGATGAGCCGATACGCAAATTTCACAATATCAACCTTACCTTCTATGGAAAATTCATGGACGAAATCAACATATCACAAATGATCAACCGAGAAATTAGAAAGTTCTATCGAGAATCGAATCATTCTAATAAACCCTCCGAACCACTCGAAACCAGAGTCATTTACTCATATTGCGATCCCGTCAGCAAATCGATATTCAACTACAATACGTTCTTGAAAAAGCTGACTAAAAATGAAATCAATCGTATCATGAGTTCTGACTGTCATTGTCACAAATATGAAGCGTTCATTGATATAAACCATGGTCATGTGATAACTGGCGATCTAGCAATTATCGAAAATCGGAAACTCAGAGATATAATGCAAAAAGGAACAAAATTTAGAAGCGCTACTTATATGCCAATAAATGAGATAATAAATGAAATAACACTGAAAATCGAACAACATCTAGACAAACTATCGAGGTTATATGATATATCAGGAGATAAAATTCGACAACTGAATAACAACATTTCCAATAAATTAAGTCAACGAATTTTGAGTCTAAAACAGTCAATAAACTCAACAAAAGAAATCAATGTCTCTGAAAGCATAAAGCAAATTCATAAAAGATTCATTATCACGTGTATAGATAAAGCATCAGGAAATTATGCGATTACTTGTAAGAAATTTTACATTATGACACTCAATAAAGAACTAGGTTATGAATACAACACTGACACCGTGAACAATACAAATCTAACTTATGAAATATATAATAAAGAATCCATTGAAAATATCATACTTCGACACAACACAACTACTTCTTCATTGAAATTAGTCAACTCTGAAAACAACCAAGTCTTACCTAAAATTTACGCGATCCCCAAAATGCATAAAAATCCAGTCAAATGTAGATTTATAACAGGTGCTTTTAACAGTAGTTTGAAACCAATCTCTCAAGAATTAAAACAAATCTTATCGTTTTTGAAAACACACTTCAAACGATATTGTGGAATAATCAAAGAAAGAACAGGATTGAATGCCTATTGGTCAATAAACAACTCTTTAGAAGTAATTCAAGGCATGCGAAGTCTGACTAGTAAATCAAATGCTAATATATTTACCGGAGACTTTAGTAGTTTGTTCACAAACCTTCCACACTCAATTGTTCTGCAGAACATGTTTAAACTAATTGATCTATGCTATAAAAATAGTCAAAAACAGTATATATGTACATCGTATAATAAGGTTTTCTATAGTGAGAAGAACGAAAACTTGAAATATAGATATTATACCAGTTTCGATGTCAAATTTCTATTACAATACATATTAACAAATAGCTTTGCGCTATATGGAACAAATGTATTCAAACAAGTATCTGGAATTCCACAAGGAAACAACGCATCGCCACTCATAGCTGATCTCACCTTGAGCTACATGGAATATGATTACTGCATGAAAAACAAAAATGAACTAAAGAATTGTAACTTACAATGCATGCGCTATATGGATGATCTTCTTTTGATTTACAAACAAAATTCTTCTATTTTAAATGCAATAACACAAAATGTATACCACTCTTCACTCACATTGGAACAAACCAATAGTACACTGTTCACCGCTGTATTCTTAGATCTGGACATTCAATTAGAACAAAATAATGTGAAAACCAAATTATATAATAAAACAGATGATTACCATTTTGAAGTTATACGTTTTCCACATTCAAGTAGCAATATATCTGCGCGCATTCCTTTGAACTGTCTTCATGGAGAATTGATCAGAATATATCGTTGCTCAACAATGTTTCAAGATTTCAAAACGAGAGCTTTTCAATTATATCTAATCTACTGCAAAAATGGATTTGATAAAACTGTCACTAGAAATAAAATAGCCACGTCAATTCTGACCAACCCCAACCTATTATTTAAGCATAAATTGAACATAAAAAGCAACTTTACAAGATTTATGCAGTCGTTCAATTAGTTTTGATTGATCTACCAACCAGATATCCTCTGCGTCTCATACATTGATCTACCCACTCTGTTTGTCTGCTCTCTCAGCCTCGATGTCTAGCCGTTTCGAATCAGTTGAGAGTCCATCACCCAACATATTCAGTCGCCCCAAACATTCCTTGTCCATTTTCTGCTCTTTTTCTATTTTTCACGTGTATGTGAATGTATTAGCCTACTCTTTTGTTATTTTGTAACCCTCTATGTTACTTTTTGTGTATAATGAACACTCATTTCGAAACTGTCTGACAATCTCATCACTGATGATGACTCCGGATTGTCGGACGGTGTTCATGGTCTGATGACAGGAGTCGAAACCATGTTCACCACTTCTATATTTCTCTTTTTCCCCTTTCAATTGTTTTCTAATTCATTTCGTTAGGCTCATTTTGTGTTTCATTTATTGCTTGCATACTTAATACGCTTCTCGTCACTCTCATAATTTTGTGAGTTTCCTTTAACATGTTTAGATTT
This sequence comes from Rhabditoides inermis, assembly GCA_963966185.1. NCBI lineage: Eukaryota > Metazoa > Nematoda > Chromadorea > Rhabditida > Rhabditidae > Rhabditoides > Rhabditoides inermis. The sequence continues at coordinate 626,589 of CAWZYM010000258.1, forward strand.
TTTGTGATCATTTAAATTGATTTAGTAAAACTCCAAAAGTCATGCACTCATATCGCGTCTTTCTTCTCAACACTCATTTATCTGATTGGTGTTCGGCGTTTTCAGAGCTCTTCACTTTAACGAGGTAATTAATAATACATGTTTGAGATTTTTTCTCGTTTTAGAATCTCGTCCACACTGTCGATGAGAGTTTTGCTTACTTACTACGGTGTCTGCAACTTTTTACCGAATCCATACAGGTGAATCAAGTTAGAGAAACAGTTTCATAATACGCCAGCGGAATTGCGATTGGATGTTTTCTGTGGGAAGTCAGTCGTTTCCGAAAGGTCTTTCTGCCAGAAGTCGCGCGCAAGCCGCTATCTCAAATATCAATATAATATAATATAATCAAATATAATATTTTATCTCAAATCGCTCAGCCTGTCGCCCTATCAATTTTGGCGCGGATTTTAATTCGAGTCCCGCAAACGCGCATTCCTCGAGTACGCGAAGTCGAAGTCCTACAGATTATTTTTCGATTGATCTTGTGTAATGACGTCATAATATATCAAATATACCCTATTCTTTTTTTTGTGAAACTGTCTCTTTGAAGTGAGCTGTCGAACAGTTGCAATACTTTCTTATTCAGAGCGTGCCAAGTGATGTACGGCGGTTTACTGCATTCCTACAGTCACACAGTTCTCACACTTCCCATGTCCTTCTATTTCCGATACTATACCCTCTTAAAGGTAGTGTACCCTCTGAATCCCATAATAAAAATTATCACGAATGTATTATCAATGCCTTTTAGAAATATTTTCATGCCGTTTGTGGTTGTTTGTGATGAAAAATAATGAAATTAAAATTTATCAAAAATTCTTGTAAATCCACCATGATACGCATATTTACGCAACGATATGAGTTATGATTTTTACAGAACTTACTGCGTTTAGCAGATCATTTTTCTATCAGCTGTTCCCGCCAAATTCGTAAAAGAAACACATATTAAAAATGTTATCCAAAATAAGAATGACATAAGAAACAATATAAACACATGGAAATAAATTGTCTCTAATGAAACAGCCGATAGTGTGGTCAAATTGTGTAACTTCGTGCAAGTTGTGCACACACCCCCGAGCTGATTAAAAGTTATTAGATTCTACGATTCCTCACTCCAATTTTCAAATGATTTTTTAAAACTACTTTGTTTCAGAATGTATATTTGCATTATCATAATATACTCATTGAATCGTAAACAATGACATGTTATATCTACGCATACACCCAGATTCAGAGGGTACACTACCTTTAAACCCACGCCCGCAAAATGGAAACTCGTGGCGGTTTGTTTGATTTCCTACGTGCCGTCTGTCATTCACATGGTGAGTCACTGAACATCAGATTTGTTAGAACTAATAGGAAAGTTCAACAATACATGAACTGTAGGTAACTACAAAATGGAACAATCTATTTCAGTATACCACCATGACGTCCAGTCTTTCTCTCGAGGAAACTCATCGACTAGCGGATGAATTCATTCCTGACGTAAATTTCACCCACCAACCTCACACAGTTCATGGAATAGACAACGCAGATGTAGAAGGTTTTTTCTCTTCAGTGAGCTGTTCAGAACTTTTTTTTCCAGTACCATCTCTTCTCGTTGTAATGTAGTGCGTAACAAATTATCTTGATCTCAAAAATTCAGTGAACTAACTTTTTCAGTTACCGTGGAAAAACGCTGAAGTTGCTCAACGCTCACACTGGCTTCAGTGCGGCAACAAAGAGAACGCATATGCTCTACAACACGGTTTGCATTTTTGCAATTAGAGGATTAGGGTTTTGTTTGCATATTTGCATAAAAGTACAGTTAGTATATATCGAGTGTTGGCTTTGCTTCACTGTTCAGTAAGAAGAAACGAATGTGGTGAAGTAGTAAAGTTACATCGACAAATAACTGTCTGTTTTAGTGTCTCACCTTGCAATCCTACTCGATGGCAGCACTCGGAATTGGCAGTTCCATCTTTCTCTTGAGTCTATTCGATGTGTGCCGGAATAGATATGAGGTACTCGGAAGTTCGTTTTTCTAATAAAAGAATTCAACTATTCCAGGATCGACTCGTGTTTCACATAGCGGCATACCACGTTCTCATCAGCCCTATACTATCCATCTCATTCATAAGACCATATCGAGAGTGTTTGACGTGAGCGAAAATAAGAAGAAAATTAAGTTTCATTAACACATTCAGGAACGTGTTGAAAAAAGTGCGGCTGTCCAACAGAAATCCGACTGTGGTCCAAACCTGTGGTCCAAACACAAGAAACTCGACTGTGGTCCAAACACAAGAAACTCCTAAGTCCTGAAACTAACGAATGAATTCATAAATGTTTTGATAGAAGATAGAACCCACATATTAGGAAAGACATTAGACACCTTTTCACATTTGTGTTGCTATTATTGTGTTTGTAATTCTTTTTAAACTTTCTTGTATTTTGTCTCGTGTTTTGTCGTGAGTTGTACTTATGTGTCTTTTGTATGTCAAAGTTGATTGTGAGATTATTGTGTCATTACTATACACTATACTATGACATACAAGACGTATTGTAATAAAATAGATTTTAAACAGGTCCCTGGCCGCGAGAGAGAGAGAGAGAGAGAGAGAGAAAGAGAGAGAGAGAGAACTAGAGACAATGCTTTTGCGGTTCGCGTTATGAGCATAATGAGCATACCGTGACCAGATCCATACTACGGCCAGGTAGTGAGCATCCCTGCCCATGAGATGCCTGCGAACAGATGCCAACTCGATGCACTCGGCATTTCCTGTGTGTGCGAGTCTGCAGACCATGGTGTAAAGACAGCTTGAAGTTGCGATTAGTTTCTTCGGAACACTCCCAAATGCGCTCGAACCACTTCGAAATGGCCTTTCGATACGCCCCCAGAACATTCCCGAGTTGCCTTCGGAATACTCCCGAACACTTCGGAATGTCTTGCTATTTCTCTGCAACACTACGGAATTGATCTTGAAAAGACTGACCGCACCTTCAAGAAAAAAGAAGAAAGTGCAGCAGACCGGATTAAGAAACGTAGAGGGAAAAAGATGAGAGAGTACATTATAAAAAAAAACAATACAAAACAAAACTTGTAGGACTTGGATTGCGATTCGCGTGAGTTCCTTTTTGGATCGAAACTTGCGCTAGAGTAAATAAGGCAAAAAGCGAAAAATTGTGAAACTGAAAAAGTGTCGATAGGTATGTAGCGTGCAGTCTGTTTCAAAAAAAAAAGCTCTCAGACATGACCAACTGTCACCAAAACATTCCGCTAACGTATATTAGAACCGTATCTTTGAGAGTGTGTTAGTTAACCTGCACACAATCTGCCAGTAATAGGTTAAACTTGTTTTTTGCTCACTTATGTACAAACTTGGTGGGCAGGACC
>CAWZYM010000258.1:635000-705093 GCA_963966185.1 Rhabditoides inermis
CACTTTTTGTCGTGCCACTTGTGCTCACTTCATGATAACGACCGTCAAGTGGACACTGACATCATTACATTACCACGCAAACGCGCAATACTGTTTGCAGACTCTACAGATTTTGTTTGAATCAATCTTTCATCTACGCGTGGATCTACCAAATACATTTGTTTGTTTGTTTGTGAAACTGTCTCTATACAATCGACTTGTTTCAAACTCAGTGTCAAAAAATGTAGTATCCGTAGTAACTTAACACGTATTCAATGTGCAAATTTCGGTTGTCACAAATTTTCAAACGTCCAACGCTTCAATACTGTAGAAACTGAGCACTAATAAGAAACCAGCTGGGCACAAAGAGACAAGTGAGTAAGGGGCAGTCATGTACACACTTGGTACATCGATCAGTGGATAAGAGCACATACTGTATTATCAAACTCGGTGTTTCGTTCCATTTCGTGTTAATTTTGTGTGGGAATGGGCAAAACTGACTCGCTATTTGATCTTGTCTATGCTTTTAGACTGCTATGTTCTCGATTCTTTCGCACCGTTGTTTTTGTTCTCAGTCTACCTGTGTGAATCCGTCACTAAATTTCACACGTCGTTGTTGTTGGTTTGAATTTACTCATACTTCCTATGACTGTTGTTTTCTGAGAACCGATTGCAGCTCATACAATCGCAGAGTATAAAAGTTTACCGTCAAGTATTATTAGGATATGAATATGATTCAGATTTGTGCCGTTACGGTATTAATTAGATAGTAACTAAAAGTACTTCTTGTAATTAGCGACTCGCACTTAGAAAAGTTCGTAAAATGACCGACTTACAATTATGTAGTACAAAAGAGCAATTCCTGTGATAGCCGACCCACAATTAGTCTGAAAAACACTTTCACTAAGGTCTGGTACGATCGCATTCATTTCTAACTTGACCACTTTTCAGACGGCTATGAATGCATTGGAGCTGATCAACACGATTTTTCACGCTGTGACCTCGGTAAGTTGATTCCATCTGTCAGCAAAAAATCATGTTTCGCCTGCTCTTGGCATTTTGTTGCTGAAGATCGAAATCGGCAATGAAAAATTGTTGTCTGATAGTTGATAGTGTTAACTTCTTTTCAGGTGTCTGGCACGTTTCTCAACATTCTCCACATTGCTCTCATAGTGTTGCGCAGTCCGCAACAGATCAAGTCCTATTCCATCTTTCTCTACAACATGGCCTCTTTCGATCTTCTAGCGAGCATAACCAGTGGACTAATTATGCAGAGGTGCGTCGCAGAATACACATTCAAAATGTGAAAGATGGAGTCAACCAAGACATGAAAAATATGAAAACTTGTTTTGAAAAGAATCTTTCCTCTTAACTTCAGGATCATCCCTCTCAACTTCTCTCTGCTGTACATCAGCGAGGGTCCGTGTCAGATCGTCTCACCCTTCTTCTGCTATGTGAACTACTCTATCATGCTTCATCTCTACAGTCACAATCTATTTGTCATGGTGCTCAGCTTTGGATACCGGTGAGTGGAGAACACCTTCCTGACAGTTAACACTATTCTTGTAGAAAAACACAGCAATCATCTACATGCATGTTTTTTTAATTGTCCAGTCCTGTCAGTACCAAAATGTTTCGAACAGGGTGTTGTGGAAATGGGAATATAGTATGTTCAATCAGAGATCTCAGTTTGGCGTTGATTGCATTGGCCCGGAAAGTGTCGGCAAAATGAAAAGCATACCCGGAGAGCGAACCCACACCGTGCCGCTTGACAGACGGCCACTCTATCCACTAGGCCACCGCCGCTGTTTCACAGCTCGCGCGAATGGAGTGACAGGCCGCAAAAGCAATCCACACGGTTTAGATGAAAATTTTGAAAAAATATCAGTTTGGTCACCATCGGCTTCTGTGACCTAAACGACACTCTATGTGAGAGAAAAACAAGTCATTGAAACACTGCCGGCCTCACACGGGCGGCTCGCGCACCCGTCTTGGCAGACTCACATGAAAACGTGGTCATATACGCAGTTTTTCGTGCTGATTCCGAATATGATCGAAACTTCTTCAAAATAGTTATTTGAAATAGTTTTGGATAGCCACCGAATGAACTACTCATGCCAACAACAGCAGCGTGACCGATTGTAACAATTTTACGAGGAATCTTCGAATGTAAAAAGTTAAAAAAAAACAAACAAATGTTCCGAAAAACTTCCAAACTAGTCTGTCGATGCAAACTATCTTCTAGCCTAGCACTTTACTCGATTCAGCTACTACGTGCTGATCCGCGGCAACATCAGCAATCGCTCGATGATTATCACGGTGGTGCTCATGTACATACCGAGCTTCATGATCATGGTGAGCTTCGGATGTGACTGTGAAGTGAGCGCGTGACAACAACTCTACCCGATTATCATCTCTCGTAAAACTAAACTGTTTATAAAACCGAGTGACTGTATCCGTGTTTATGGGTATTCTGTGATATTGTGCAAGTTCGTCTACACTCTTCATACAACTATAAATAAAGCATCAAGTATTGCATAAACTTCTTTTGTGCATGTGCATACTCACGTCCGATCTTATGTCATGTTTACCCGTTTTTTTTCTCTCACTATTTTGTAGAGTGAAAAGAATCGTGAGTTCACTTACACTCGATGTTTGCAGGTGTGGTTCACAACAGCTTTGTCGCCAGAGTCCGAAGTGCGAGATCTACTGTACGAGAATGGCTACGGAAAGCTAGAGGGCATGGCGGTCACCGGATCTCTAGATGTCTTCGATCCACCGTTGCTTACGATGATCCTTTATATGGTACGCATTATTGACATCACGCATACTACCCCTTAATTTTGGGAAAGTGTTTGATTTTACCTACTTGCAGACTCTACCAGTTGGACCGCTGTACTGCGTGATTCTCACGCTACGTTACAAGATCAACAAGTTTCTCGAGCGTTCAGCATCGCATCTCAGCGGCAGTACCAGGAAGCTGCACAGACAGCTTGTACAGGTATGTCGGACACACACACTCATTCAAATGACTTTTCCATAACAAAGTGATCCGACATTTTATGAATAATGATTTTAGCCATTGTGATTCGAGACGAAAAGAGGTGTTATAAGCTATTCAAAAACAAACATTAACATGCTAATTGTTTCAGGCGCTGACTTTCCAAGCGCTCATCCCATCTTTCTTTCTGATTGCTGTGGTCGCATATGGACTCGCACAGACCAACATTGTCCGATCGCTGTTCCAGGTACATACGGCACAGTTGTGATTAACAATGATAAGAATCCGGTAACATACATTTATGCCTGCAGGAGCTGCTCGTTTTCTCCATGTTCTCTCTTGTGCCCGTCTTCACCCCGCTCGTCTCCATCTACTGCGTCTCACCATACAGGTGAATGAATTGTAGTCGTGTACGTTAGTAACCCACTCATTGCCCAACACATCACATCTTGAGCGGATTCGATTTTCATAGGAGTTACGACATCGAACATGTATTCTTGCCGACGCCAGAATGCTACTCGAGCAGGGTTTGCTAGTTTTTAAGCAAGGGTAGCTGTAGACGGTGAACGCACTCGATTTGGCAATCTCAACTTGACCATTGCTCACTCAAATCTTGGATGCGAAGCGTTGACAGGCGCCCTTATGAATGAGACAAAGAACAGAAGGTTTTTGATTGTGTTCATGCGCGGCGATAAGTTTGTGGCATGTGCAGCGACAGAGTGATTGCTACCCCTTATAAGAAAAAAACTGAACTACCACAATATGAAAAAGTAAAGAAAACCATACAAATCAGGTTGTTGTAAAGCTACGCCGAAGTGGGTCGAATTGATTCTTTTCAGGCGTCAAGCTCTCCGCTGGCTTGCATTCGATTTCAAAAGAGGAACGGATGTATCGAAGATGAGCTACGTTTCTCAGAGCCAGGCTTTCAACAGAGCCAGCACTAACGGCAGCAAGAGCGAGCAGTGATCAGAACATATCTCACAACCTCTAACCTATCATCAGCTACCAGTTGTCGTTCTGTATTGATCTTGAATAACGTTCTTCGAATTCTCCGCTCTTTTATGTTTCATTCGCACAACTGTTGCGTCAGACATTTTTTCAGTTTTCTTTTGTATTTATGTTAGCGGCGTGTTCATTGAGTAATGCAAAACCGAATAAATGTTTAAAAGGGGGAAGAAATGTCAGGTCAGTGGCGCAGCTAACATTTGTTCATGGTGTCTGTTTTCCGATCTGCAGGTCGGCGGTCTCCTTTGTATTTCAAAAAAAAAACTTACTTCAAAACACAGTAAATGAATAAAGATGAACGAGAAGAAAAAAAAAGAATCTACGGAAACCTCTTGAAGTTATGAACTCACACCCGGCCGTATAACAAACGTAGCTGCCGTTTACTGTTTTTGCATGTGCTTTTACTGAAGTGAATCAACCCAAACAGTGTTTTTTTTCGCAAATACTTACTGTATGTGCGAAAAGATACTGTATGTGCTTTTGTTGAGTTTCATAGAAATTCGATCCACAAGTCTGTTCTGCATTCTGCGTCTTTTGCGCACCCATCTCAGTCCGACTCTCACCGCCGATGAACATATCATGAAGTATGACTTTATCTTGCTGTTTTATTTCTGTTTTGTTCAACCTCTTCTATGTTCAAGCCTCTGATTGGATGCACGTTTCGCAACAGTTCTCGCACAAATGTATAATTTATTCAAAATTGCACTACATCAACATAATATAAGCATGCCTGAAACCACTGATTATGATGCTACTGGAAACAACATTGAAAATTAGTGCTTGACGCTTCATAATTATCTAGTACAAAATCCAAGTGTACAATTCAAAGAACGTGATGTCAATGGATATTTAGATTACTTCCAAGAAGAAAAACTGTTCTTAAATAACGATGAAAAGGTTAGAGGTTGTGAGATACTTATCTTCCGATCACTGCTCGCTCTTGCTGCCATTCGTGCTTATTTTGTTGAATGCCTGGCTTTGAGAAACGTAACTCATCCTAGTAGCATTCATCTCTTTTTTGAAATCAAATGCCAGCCAGCGTAGAGCTTGCCGCCTGAAAATAGAACTCTTCACACTGTCTAATTATGTAATTGCCTCTTTCTTGATAGTAGACGTATGTATTAGTGAAAGTACACGTTCCCTAGTAAAACAGAAACACTTATCTAACCAGCGACCACCAGCTTCACGCTGCGACTACATTTCACATGCTCAAATGACAGAAGTCGTCATGCACGATGCGTAGTGTGAAACAAATGTCTGTGACTGTTCTATGGGTTACTAATGTACACGACTTCAATTTATATACCTGTAGGGCGAGACGCAGTAGATGGAGACAAGCGGGGTAAACACGGGCATCAGAGAGATTGCGGAGAAAACGAGCAGCTCCTGAAGTTGCTTACTACATGTAACCGTAGAACCGTAGACGATCATTGTAAAATGTATTGTTCATTTTGGTGCCATCTAGTTTCAAAAATAATGTGACATGATATCAGCTATACCTATGAAGTTTACCACGAAAAAACAAGTCTCGAAGACACAGTGGCCTATTTATCAAATCAGGGTCAGATAGCAGTCATTCAAACAGTGAAGAAGTTACGTGCACGCAGTGGTCAAAACGAACAGAAGACCGCGCTTTTTACTGTCTCGTGTTCCTTTGCGCGACTGAATGTGCCATCGGTAAAAAGCCTAGATCAAGTTTGTTGTATAGTGTTTTTACTCGAAAATTGTCTTGTTGTTGCATTGAAAAAAACAAGATGATTAGTGTTATTATTGTGCATTGAATTGTGTCTCTAAAATTTCACAGTTGGAAACACATTTTTTTCTTTACAAAAATTTTGATAATAACAATAGTTGAATGATTGTTATTGTTTTGATTACTACACCATGTCCCTTAAATGAAAGAACACAAAACGTTATGAGTACTGGATACGGCAAGTCAGAAAAAAATGAACACAAAAAAAACAGATGACACAGGTTTCCCACTGACTATCTATCTAAAATTGAAAAAGTGGTTATCAAGGATATGTATACGATTTCACTGTTTGATTGTTTGATGTTTCGCCGATAAGATGATGTTGTTGGAGAGTTTATTTCAAATAAAATCTTTAAAAAAACTACTAAAAAGGGGCTGTTTTTTGTATCGAAGCTCGAAACAAGAAATCAGGCGCCACCCACGAGGAACACGGGACCGGTAAGGTACAATGTTAGAGAGACCAGAATACTTTAAACTAGTGCTATCAGTCATAACTTGGATAAATCTGTGAGCTGGCGACTCTGATGATAAGAAAAAAATCTGCTACGTCGCAACCGGACAATTCAGAGAAATGGAAAACGTAACCGCACGATTTAAATCAAAAACGTAACACGTAAGTTGTATTTACATTGTTTATTGTTTCTTCTGAAAAATTTGGTTTTCAAAGTTAATACTATTTGAAATTCAAAGTTCATAACGTACCTGAAACAGCGAACGGACAATGTTGGTCTGTGCGAGTCCATATGAAACAACAGCAATGAGGAAGAAAGAAGGGATGAGCGCTTGGAAAGTCAGCGCCTGAAACAAGTTTCAGATTGATCACAAAACAGCAATTGCACATGTGGTCTATTGTTGTAGACTGTTTATGTGTTGTGAGTGTGTGTGAATGACAAAAGCTGACGGTGTTAACCTGTACGAGCTGTCTGTGCAGCTTCCTGGTACTGCCGCTGAGATGCGATGCTGAACGCTCGAGAAACTCGTTGATCTTGTAACGTAGCGTGAGAATCACGCAGTACAATGGTCCGACCGGCAGAGTCTGAGAATAAAAGAGATCCAACTTTTACTTACACACTACGGATAATTCGTGTGAACCCGAAACAAAGTGCGTGAATGAAAAGAAAACGTGATATCACTGAAAATGCGTACCATGTAAAGGATCATTGTCAACAAAGGTGGGTCAAAGACGTTCAAAGACCCGGTGACAGTCTTATCCTTCAGCTTTCCGTAGCCATTCTCGTACAGTAGGTCTCGCACTTCGGACTCTGGCGACAAAGCTGTTGTGAACCACACCTGCAAACATGGACTGTGGTCAAGTGTTTTTTTGAACGAACACTTGAGATGTTCATATAAAAAATTTGAACGAACACTTGAGATGTTCATATAGCCTGCGCCAGAGCGATAGTTTTCGATCTACCTCGCTTGCAGTTCGAAAAACGGTGCCATAACTGTCTGCCTCTCTTGTTCCGCGCGCTATCTCCACAGCCTGACTCTCCGTCTTTCTCTGATCTACCTAACCGCGCGCAACTTATTGCGAGCATATAACTATACATCAATACGTGCTAGATGTTGTCATAACGTCAACATAAAGAAGCGAGATTATGTTTGTTCTACATTACTCGGTACAACGTGAATAAGAGTGTATATGTGTGGTAACAGGCCGAAACTCACCATAATCATGAAGCTCGGTATATACATGAGCACCACCGTGATTATCATCGCCTTGCTGCTGATATTGCCGCGAATCAGCACGTAGTACCTGGTTGTATACAAGTTGTATCACAGAGCTAGGTGAACTTTTGTTCATAAAGTACCAAATCACTGGCACATCAATGCAGTAGTTTTATGGTGTTGCACGGATTCTTTTCCAACTGTCAGGATTGTCAAAAAGGTGTTTCGCCTCACCTGTATCCAAAGCTGAGTACCATGACAAATAGATTGTGGCTGTAGAGATGAAGCATGATAGAGTAGTTCACATAGCAGAAGAAGGGTGAAACGATCTGACACGGACCCTCGCTGATGTACAGCAAAGACCAGTTCAAGGGTATAATTCTAAAAAAATCATGTTGAAAAACTTCCAGTAAGAGCATAGGAACTATTAGACGTACAATAGCTATTCAATTTTTTTTATCGTTTTTCATAGTTATGTTCTTTGATAACATTTTTTTAATTTACAATTTAGTGTATGTTTAGCTGATTTGCAGACAATTCAGTTTCATTCACAACACACCTTTGCATAATTAGTCCACTGGTTATGCTTGCTAAAAGATCGAAAGAAGCCATGTTGTAGAGAAAGATGGAATACGATCTGATCTGCTGCGGACTGCGCAACACTATGAGAGCAATGTGGAGAATGTTGAGTAATATTCCGGACGCCTGGAATAAGCTTTATATCGGAAACAACTTTATTCTAATATCTCAACAACATTGACCACGAAGTCAAGTGGCTAGAACCACTCATGAGTGATTTTCGAAAATGCAGTATTTAAGGTTGAGCTTACCGATGTTGCAGAGTGGAACACTATGTTAATCAGCTCCAATGGAATCATCGCCATCTGAACAGCGTAAATTTGAAAAAAAGAAGAAGAAAAAACTGTACTACAAGGTCAGTCGGAATGTTCAGTAAGTAGTTCTTTGTGAGTTGACCACGAAGAGTTTTGAAACAAGCGAGTTCATACTACAAATATGTATCTACAGACTCACCTTCATAATGCTTGCAGTGAGCCTTTATACTCCTGCAAGTGTTTATGTCAGAAGCGCTTCTCGGTAAACGTTTGCGAAAATCGGGTTTTTAATGAAACAACAACGTGTGAACTTCGGAACACAAGCACAGTGAGAGTGAGAACGGGAAAACGACAGATGCGTGCGTGTCAAAACATGACATTCAGAAGGTTCGAACATGAAAGGAGTGCCATTCTAGAGACTGTACGTCATGCACTCCGGAGTGAGTGATCATGTTCGGACAAGCGAGCAGTGCCGAAAAGGCGCTCATGGCTTGAAAATCCACTACCACGACGACTTTTCAAACTTTTTTTGACATGTTTGGAGCAGCAACGGCGGCTGTTCGACTTAATCCCGCCCACACACTGAACTCACCTGGCTGAAACAAGTACTACATACGTCAGAGAAACAAGAAAGACAAGATAAAGACAACTATGTATGTAGTATTCAAAAAACATCAACCTCTGGACCTCTGGAGCAAACAGGAAGAATGCTGGCTCGAGAATGCAAAACTTAAAGAGAGTGTACCCTCTGGTTTTCGAAGTTGAGTTAGCATCAAAATATTGAAATTTGTCATAAATAGCGTACTTTCTCATAGAAAAGTTATGCTCAAGTCACCTTGAAGTTTGTTTAATTTTCGCTTGAATATGCTCTTTCTAGAGAAAAATGTGCAGAAATGTGCACGAACGTGCACAGTTGATGGTGATTTCTCCAACTTCCCGCCATTTACGGCATATGGTCCAATTGACAAAAGTATATCATTTTTGATGTATTTTCACATTCCGATGCTAACTCTTCGAAAACCAACTTCGAATACCACACACTCCCTTTAAGGGTACACTCCCTTTAAGGCTAACATCACAATTGAAAATGTAAAACGACTTATTGATTTCCTCTGTTTTACCAAAGAAATATGAACACGCTCGCAAAAAAAGAAAACGAATAGTGGCCAATACCGCCAAAAATGAAACAGTCAAGTTTCCTCGCGCTCATCTATGACAGAAAAAAAAACAATTCCGTTTTTTTTTCAATAGTATTTCGTAATCGGAACCAGAACACAGATAAACGTTCTATTGGCGTTGGCGATTCGGTTTATGAACAACTGGCTATTCTGATTATTAGTCTCTCTCAAGAATGGTCATTATCGCAAGAAAAAATGCAGACTGAGAAAACGCGGTGTCTTGAAAACATAATTACTAGTTAACTTTTAAAAATTGGAAGAATCTATTTTATCATGCTTCACTTCATGTATGCATTATGTGTTTTTTTTTTGTTTTAGAAAAAAAATCAACATGCAACGATTTTTGATTTTTTGTTCTGAAAGCAGTCATACTTTTGAAAAGAACAAACAATTTTAAGGTTTTTTTCGCGATTTTTTCAAAATCACGACAGAGTGTTTCTCTTTGAAGGCTCAGTTGCCACTTATTCATGCCACAACCTGCCACAACTTCTCATTCAGACATAGGCTTTTTTTAGCGTAAACTGGAATCGAACCGGCAAGCTCCGTCCGTGCCACTACGCAGCACACATGCACATGAAGCAAGTGAAAGAAGGTCGTTCATTTGCGCTTTTGTCTCCGACCCCAACTTTAATGAAGCTATAGGCGGTAGACAATTCGTGTCGGGACAATTTTGGTTTCAAATTTTTTTTGAGATTTTTGAGAGAGAGAGATGCAGATTTGAAAGTAACGCGGATTTGTCGTTCTTTCGCACAAAAAACACTTTTGTTAGGTTAATAAAGGTGAGGGTGAAGATATTTCACCGATGTTAGAGATTGACTCTGCGGAGGGGGTCGAAGTTGGTCTATTTCACTACACCATAGCCCAACGATTACCAACGACGGTATCTGGCCTATTTTTCAACTCTGCGGGTCACCTTTGCAGCAGACTGCTACCAATTTATCACCTTGGTAGGGTCATTCGCCCGGGAGGGGGATCGAACCCCCGACCCACCGAGTATAGCGGACATCGCTAACCACTACACTACGCGGTGCTCCTGTTGTTATGTAGGTGAATATGTTTTTTTAGTAAATCTTCAAATAGAAAAAAATGACGCCACTGTATCTTCAAAAAAGATAAAGACTTCTGCCCGGCAGAAGCTCTGGCTGACCTCACTTTGTTACGGCGCAAAAAAGTATAAGCTAACACAGTTTTGTTCAACAAACAACCGAAAAACATCAAGAGTTCAGGAAATAGCCAGTCACAACACTAAAAAACTGATTCTTGACATTCATGCATTTCCGAAAAGCCGGAAAAACAAAAGTTGTGAGAATACGGTGTTTCATTTCATAGTTCATTATTTAAAACATTATGAGCACAAAAAGTTCCCGTCATTTCTAACCAAAGTGGATGTATATAAATAAATATATATATATATATATATATATCGTTTATCCGGGATCGTTATATCTGAATATGACAACACAATCATAATGATATGAAGCATACAGTAGTGCCTAAGATGCTAGTTACATACATAAGCTAACGCCGGGGAAAAAAACAAATAGACTGACGAGGTTAGTGGAGGGAAGACGATACTTGATCGATAATCATTCCTGGACCATTAAAATACCATTCTTGACGTGTAGAGCTCCAGGGTTTCCTTTGCTTCCGTGCCAATCGGTATCTCCTCGCGCCATAGCTGCTTCCACATGAGGGTACTTCCCGCCGCCTCACTGGTTACTCGGGAAGGATTCTTGTCGATGACCGAACATTCGGCGGCGGTGAGGCAAAATGAGGACCCGACTGCACGCAGGGGAGAAAAGAAGAAGAATAGGAATAAGAAGAATAAGAATTATAAATAAATAAATAAATAAATGAACACCAATATAAATATATATATATATATATATATATATATATATATATATATATATATATATATATATATATATATATATATATCACACGGTCTCTGTAAAAACCGAACTCTCCACAGACTAGACCAAAACTAGAAAAATCATAGTCACGGATTTTGATGAAATCAATTTTCCTGAGATTTACGAACATTCTGAACACATCCTGCGCAGTGGCTAAATCCAAAAAAAATTTTGGTACCAGATATGGTATACGGTACCCCAAATTTGCATAATGGTACAAACTCAATCAAACGTTGATCTGAAGGTGTCATTTTACTCGTTACATGATTAGAAACAAGTTTATAATTAAACATTTCTGCATTATTTCAATTATTAAAAAAATATAGTCACAAAACCTAAAAAAATTTCTATTTTTCCATATATTTTTCTTTTTGAAAATTTAACCGATGTCCGCCCAGTCCAAATGAATACAACGTTATATTAAGCAGATTGTGACGGTTATTTTCAGCTATTAAAATCAAAAATCGAAAGACACCTTTTTTGGGAACAGCCGCTCAAAGTTGGTACACTCCGACATTCCTTGTCAACAAAATTCCAACTGCAAAGCATTTATCAACAAAAATTGCGGGGATTTGTCAAATCAAACTATTCAAATGTTTATACGTTATCTCTAACACGATATTTACTCGTAGTAAAGTAAATCACTCATAAGAACATGAAATCGTTAACGTTTTGCGATGATTGCAGGTACACCAATCGGGCTTTTGCATTCATTCCCATTTGGGTATTTGCCTTGCGGACAATACTCATACGAATCAACATTGAATCAACTGATGTTGATAATCGATAGATATTTGTTATCTATCGATAATCGAAATGCGCGGCAACTAAGGACCAGCTTGCGTTGTTTTGCCTGCGGTATCCAACCCAA
Organism: Rhabditoides inermis; assembly: GCA_963966185.1. Taxonomy (NCBI): domain Eukaryota; kingdom Metazoa; phylum Nematoda; class Chromadorea; order Rhabditida; family Rhabditidae; genus Rhabditoides; species Rhabditoides inermis. Next base: position 647,205 of record CAWZYM010000258.1, read on the forward strand.
CCTCTTTCACTTTGATCTGTCCGTAGACGTAGAATCAGAAATAATCGAGTTGTGAACGACTTCGATCTCCCTCTCTCTCTCTCTCTCTCTCTCTCTCTCTCTCTCTCTCTCTCTCTCTTGCGCTCTCTCTCTCTCTCTCTCTCTCTCTCTCTCTCTCTCTCTCTCTTGCGGTCTCTCTCAGGATCTTTTGAAGCCAAGCAAGTCTCACTCTGCAGTCATCTCACTCAGGTGTGGGAAAATAGATCTTTTCAATCTTATGTAGTCCAAGATGATGGCTTTCCGAGATGAAATCCACAAGATTGGAATAATCGCCTACATATGTATAACAAAATACTTTTGAAAAAAAGTAGCTATACTTCGCTCACTTCCACGTATCAAGTAATCAAGTTTGCCATTGGCGATCAGCCTGCTTCGGCCTTGGCTGAAGCGTCTGCCGCGCAAAGAATTAAGAATACCGGAGTTCCGGAGTACGTTAGTACGAAAAAAACCAAAGCTTTTTTACTTCACTCCCCCTCAGGACTATGGAATATGTGGACCTCGAAACAACAGCCAAATCATGGTCACTGCGACCAAGTCAGGAGTTGATAATAGATTTTCAGCTGAAGACTGTCGTAGATAAGTATCCCTCCGAGAGAAACAGTGAGCCGCGCACAGAGTAGGCTACACGGATTTTAGAATCACTGTTGACATTAAGTGGAGTGGTTATAGGAATTCGTTTCCTGTGGTCAGTTGAATCTCACATTATCGGCACAGTTGAATCTCACATTAACCAGCACAAACTGGAATGTACGCGAGCAGACAGTGATCGATGCTTTAGTCATAGGACATAATGTAGCTTTCATGAAACATGTGCCATAGCCTATCTGACGTGCTTGCACGCAATTTTAGCTTTTGTAGAATTGGAGTGGACTTCAGAGGTGTGTGCAAGCCTGAATCATTTTGTTGTAAGAAAATTGTAGCATTCACAAATGAAAATGAATGAAATGTAGACATGTCTTATGAATATAATACAATTGTTTTCAAAAGCACAGTTCAGTACACAAAACATTCGTTGTTATTGATTTCAGCGTGAACATTTTTGCGAAAGTCAAACATTGTGTCTTGTGTGAGACGCATTCGAAACCTATAGCATTTCATAGATCAATCAGTTTCTGTCATTGAGTCATAGAAACAAGAAACAACCAAAACAAGTTGTTTCATTGTTACGCACACGCTTACGAAAATGTGCACTCTGTGTAGTTTTGTTGATAAGATCATTTCAAACGACTTCGCACCGATTGTTTCTGGAAAAAATTGAGTTCTGTGCGCATTTCATCGATATGAGTTTTTTAGGCCTATGTCAGTTCAGAATATAGTGGATCCCCCGTTTTCAAACAACTGGAAAATTATGGGAAAGAATTCCATTTTTCGCTCCTTCGATTCCTTTTTCCAAATAAGTAGCTACATACTAGGAATGAAATGTCGAAAGTTTCGATCATACGTTTGTTTGTAACGAACTGAAAACAATTTCAGATTGATCAGTTTTGATTCCATGAATTTGAAGGGGAAGTCATTTATGTTATCGCATCGCAGTCTCATGATCATTTCTAACTTTCCAACACTATCCATTCGGCCACGCTGCTGTTGTTGACAGGTCATTTCCATGAGTAGTCTATTCGGTGGCAGTCCAAATTTATTTCAAACAACTATTTCGGAAAAGTTATGCTCATTTTCGGAATCAGCATGAAAACTGTGTATATCGCCATGTTTTGGTGGCTAGCGCAGTGGATGTGCGCCCAGCTATCAAGCGGAAGGTCCCGGGTTCAATCCTCTCGGCGGCCAATGATGTACCGCTAGTCACGGTGGAGTGACGACCACCCTCACAACTTTCGTGAGCCTCTAGTCAGAAGTCTGTGACGTCATCTGATCCAAATTCATTGCATTCATCGATGGACCCCTTGTAAGCAGCTAGCGACTTGTACTCGAGAGCCTTAGGTCAGTCCCCTTATTGGCTAGGTCGACGGTTGTATAACTTGAATCTGCTGATAAAACAAACTTTTTTTTCATCAAAATCCGCCAAGACGGGTGCGCAAGCTGCCCGTGTCAGTCAAGAAGTATAGACAATGGATTTTTTCTCAAAATTCTCATGCTCGTGCAACATTTGATAAAACTAAACAGTGAACAAACCTTTAATGAACTATGAACTTCATAGAAAACTGTTCGCAAGTATCACAATAACTGACTTTATGAGCAAAACAATCGGCTTCCAAAACAAATCGCGTCTAAGATTGTGTAAAATTTTTTAGAAATAACTGAACAGTTGACAGTAATGTGATTGACAGCTTATCTGAGCCAAAACAATCGAAAGGAAAAAAGGGAAACTTCTGCTCTTTGCGGATTCGAAAACTCTTCCAATCTGTAGGTCAGCAGGCAAAAGTGCTTTTCGATTGACGAGAATGTGATAGTGAAGAAGTGGTTTTGCTCAGCTTCAACACTGCCTGAAAAACAATTCAGTATGACAACGTTTTTTTCACGCTCCGTAACCGTAACAATAAAAAGTTTAAAAAAAACAGTGGTAGAGAAGTTTTGATTTTGAAAATAGAAAAAAAAAACAGAAATTTTCTTTTTATGCCTTATCAGGTGCTCACCACTCTTTTTTCAGTTTGCACGATGCAACTCGCCGACGTTGTTAAGCAAGTTGTCCTGCCAGTAGGATCTAAGCGCGGCAGACTTCTCATCTTCTGAAAATAAAACTGTTTTTTTTCTGAAATGTCTTCGAACAGATTCACCGAAAATGTTCTATATGGGTTGTGTTTTATCTTGAAAACCCCCAAAAATAAATACAACAATTTATTGTTTTCAGTGATAAACAATCAAGTTTTTTTTTTAAAGTAGACTCATATTGCTCACCTTGTGCACCTTGTCACGCCGGAACAATTTCATGAACTCTCGATTGATTGGTCTGAAATATTTGCTCAACTCAATTATCTGGAAATGTACAATTCCCATGTGTCTGCAAAATCACTTTTTTCTACAGCGTTCACAACTTTACCTGGACAAGAAAAGATAGGCGAGTGCTTTGGAGTTGTGAACCACAGGATCCAAATAAGAAATCCAGTATAACATTTCTGCGATCTTGGGAAAACTGAAAATCAAGTTCCATACTTTGATTTGTCTTCAAAGAGTAAAAAGTTTTGCTGTTTTCGCTGTTTTTACAGCGTCTCAATTAATGCGTCAGCGATTGAAAAGCGCGGAAAAGCAGGTGTTCATAATCAATTCATGTTTTTCCTGATAATGTTTCTTTTCTATTGAGCCTGCTTTAAAGGAACAGTGGCGACTTGTTTTTGACTCGGAGTATTATTAAAACTTATAGTAACTTAACACATTTGCAATTTTTGCGAAAGAACGACGATTCTGCGTTACTTTCGAATCTGCCACTGTCAAGAATGCAGACGAAAATTTGAATTACCCGCCAACGCTTCAATACTGCACGTTGGGATCGGAGACATAAGCGCAAATGAACGACGCCCTTTCATTTGCTTAATGGCTCAGTGCATGTGCGCTGCGTTGTGGCCCTCGAGCTTTGCGGGTTCGATTCCGGACAATGCCAAATGTTTGGCTCGTGTGAAAATGAGGAGTTCAGGCAGGTTGTGACAGTCGCCACAGTTCTTTTAATGCAATCTTCTGAAGTCCTCAAAACAGTTTTCAGTGAATGTGTGTTCTACAACTTTGTTGTTGGTGCCATGCATGTCGTAACGTTTTTTTCCACAACAAAAAACTATGAGCGCTGAGAGCTCAGTTCGCACAAGAGTACTGTGAAAAGAGAGGTTAGTAGTAGTACCTTGTCTATAACTAGCGATCAGCGATTGTTTTCGTAAAATTTATGCAGTGTACATTAGATTTTCATAGAGAGACAGAACACGCCAATAAAAATGTTTTGAACGAACTACTCACATAATCTGGCAGTAGAAGCAAACGACAGTGAACAAAACGATGAATCCAAGAACAATGAAGTTGAGGCGCACCCGGATTCTGTTGTTGCTACCATTGAATGCGCTACCCTGAAATTTATGATGAATGTCTATTTTTAGTCCCGAACTCTGTTTCATTAGTGTGTAGTGTTTAACTATTTCGTGAGATTGCGCATTGAAAAAAAAAGAAAAATCAAAATTAAATTGATGCGCCTGCACTCGAACAGAACATTACCGCGCATTAGCGTCGATTGCAGCGAAAGCAATTAGGTTGAGTTTCAATAAGCAAAGGCCTGCCTGCATGTTTGAACTGAGCCGGTGCAGTTTGACGATGATCGCCACGTCGATAGAAACGATAATGAGAAGACAAACTGCCTGAAAGTGTTTAGTAACACTTTGTTAGTAGCATTCTATCACGTTACTTCTCTGAGGAAAACAAAGATCATGTGTGAATGACATTGAAAAAGGTTGTCTGAACTTCTATTTCGAATCTATTAACCTTTGACATTTTTGAGAATGTGATGTATAGGAGAAAAGGAAATAGTATTAGTATTATAGAAAACGAAATAGTTAAGTGCACGAAATAAGCTACGCGTAAATTCTTATTAGAAGAAACTAGAAAAACATAAGCAAAAGTGAACCATGACAATCATCGTGCAAAACAGGCAATTAGGAAATGACACCAGACACCATGACACCAGACACCAGACACCAGACACCACGACACCACGACCCTCTGGTGTCGACACCACGACACCATGGTGTCGACACCACGACACCACGACACCACGACACCACTTTACAAAACGAAAAACTCTGCATCTTTTTCAGTTATATAGACGAGAGGTCGTAGTGCAGTTGTGTTTTGTGAAGTGGTGTCGTGGTGTCATGGTGTCGACACCGTGGTGTCGTGGTGTCGACACCATGGTGTCGACACCGTGGTGTCGTGGTGTCGACACCATGGTGTCGTGGTGTCGTGGTGTCGTGGTTTCTGGTGTCTGGTGTCGTGGTGTCTGGTGTCATTTCCTAATTACCTGCAAAACAAACCTGAGTAATAAGATCAACATGATTCATAATAAGAAGAGGAAGTGGAAGTTCACTGAAAAAGGTAGACATTTAACAAACATACGTTTTCAATGTTTTTTCTCTCTTTTTTTCTCTTCTGTCTTTCTTCTTTTTTGTTGTTGATCGTTTTCACCTTGACAGGTAGGCTGTAGAAGTGGTCCAGACAAACGTATCATCCATGAAAAATAGACACCCGTAGAGAACGTACGGTAACGGCATTACTGTAAAACGACAAATAAATTTGTATCAATCAATCAAACACACTTTCTTTTTGATTGTTCAGTTTATCGCTTGGTTCAAAAACAAGTTTTTTGATGTTGATTACATAGCTACAAAATATTTGTGTAGACTATTTTAATCTTTAAGAAAGTGATGTGTTTCTTTTATTCAGTTTTCGTAACAGACTGTTTTCAGTCTGAGTGAGTGAGCAACTTCAAAAAACAAGTACAAAGTTTTTTTGCAGTATAGGCTCACGAATGATTTCCTGATCAGATGGTTCAGACGCTTATAAACACAACAATCGGTGACTCTTGGTGGAAATCAAGCGCACGCTCGTGCTTATAATCCGGATATTGCTTGTCCGGATATTGCCCACACCGGCTTCTCGCGAACACTCATAGAAAAGAGTCATGCGAGCTTTTATAAGCGGAAACCTATGCATGTAACTAATAAACTTTAGTTCTTTGCCTTTGATCACACAGCCAGATGTCTGTGTTCTCTCAAAAATGTATGTATAAGGTAATATAATCAGTTTGATAAAACGTTTTGTCGGTAAGGACATTGTGAATGGTGGCGCACGACGCCAGTGTTACCGATTAATGTTTGTGTGGCAAAAAAAAAACTCACGTAGAGCCAGAAAGTGCGCAGCGACGCATGAGTAAATTCCTACACGAAGGGGAATTTTGGGAAACGCATGCGGAAGAAAAACTGCATTGGCATGAACCAGAGAGATTATCTAAAACGAATGGATGAACAATGAATTGTAAATAATAGTTCGATTGAAAGACTGTAAATAATAGGTTCGATTAAAAGTACTTTAGTTGCATGATGATATCGAAATAAGTAACTCAATCAAAAAATTTGTTTTTGTAACTATTGTGAAATGGTCCTAAAATTATCTTTCTATCGTCAAATCCGTACAAATTTCAAACCACGCGAAAAAAACTGTTTTAGCTCACACTCAATTCAAATGCAGTAGAACAGTTTTTAAACAGAAAAAAATGATAATGAGAAGACAAACTGAAAAAAATGATTCGACCTTGTTTTGCGGTATGAAAATTACGAACGCACGTTGAAAGAAAACAATGAGAAATTACCAAGTAGAGCAGTAGTGCAGAGAACCAGATGTAGTTATACAAATAGGATGCAAAGTAGCCGAGCGCAGAAGGAAATGCTGAAAAAGAGTGTACCAAAAAATATTGAAAAGAACCTACTGAAATACACGTTTCTAAGAATCCTCGGTGCAAAAACAAACGCAATGCAGAAAACAACGTCAACTGTTTCAGCGATGAAGAGCCCGACCTGAAAAGTACGGCTTCAGTGTTTCAACAAAAATATTTTAAAAGAAGCCACCTGCAAACATTCTTTTTTTTCACTAAGAATACCTCACAAAACGTATCGAACAATGTTACTCAAATACACACATGTACTATATACTAGGTTTTATTAGGTTTTCCACCATTTCCAAAGTTCCGTTTGTTTCTCAAAAGGTCTGTTTTTTCAATGCCAATTTGTGTGAAACGTGAAAAGCCTACCATGAGCACAAAAATGACGTTTTCGCGGAGTGACTTTGTGGAGGCGATCACAACAATCACGGCAACATCCGTCACCAGCAGAATAGAGCAGATGACGAGTTGCGAGATTGTTGCGCAGAACATCCACAAGCCGGCGCAATACAAGGCAATGCGTGAAAGAGAGAGAGAGAGAAAGCGAGAGAGAGAGAGAGAGAGAGAGAGAAGACTCAATTTGCACAAGCCGCGCTGTTTTATTGCATCGTGCCTATACAGCTCATTTGCTAAAAGATTGTAGTGTTTCAGCTCGTAATATGATGATTCGTGTACGGTAGAGGCACAACAACAACACACCATAATCGTTAGTTTCCGTTGCAGAACTATATGTATGTGCTTTCTCAAATTAACAGTGCACGGGATATCAGGTAGCTATGGGATATCAAAATAGGTAAGCGTTGTGTAGTAAAACTGTTCACAAACATTGTGCGAGTGTGACTCATTGTTATTAATTGTTTATGTACTCTATTAACAATGCTCGTACTGCTTCACTACCTGTTCTCATTTGTTTTCTGTCCCAGCCGGCCGTGTGTCTTTGCCTGTTATTACTCCGACACCTGAACAATGCTGTCCGGCGGAATACCGGACTGGTGTCAGATTTTGATCATCTGTGTTGTGCCAGTTGTCTTAATCAAAATTGAGAAGAAAGTTCAAGAAAAAAGTTGAAATTTGATTTTGACTAATTGTTACTCCTTCTTCACGATCATGAAACCACGTAAAAAAGAGTTAGAAATAACTGTTCCCACGTGAAATAAGAACATCTGTCATGTTTTGTTGACGTGTTCAAAACTCCTTCAGACTGATGCTTTTTTCCCATTTCTTCCCCCGTGCTGACCGGTCGCCCTGCAATGTTGCCGCACTGGAATGCCGTGAGTCGACAGGAATCCTTCTCTAGAACCACGTCACGGAGGAGAAGTATGACACACCATGATGATCGCTCGCGGCCCACCATCCTCATCCTCACGGAGACGTGGAAGAAGGGGGTGTCGCAGGAGACTTTGAATGGCGGACACGTTCTTCTCAACTCGGGCGGAACTACCAGCAGGAGAGGCACTGGCTTCATCATCAACAAACGGTGGGCAGACGCCATCGATCATTTCGCCCCCGTCAACGACCGCTGCGCACGAGTCGACATTCGAAATGGGGATGCCATCATTAGGCTGATCGCCGTCTACATGCCGACTGGTGACAAGTCATCTGCTGATTATGAAAGAACGCTCAAATCCGCAACGAAAGAGGCGAAGGCGAAGTGCAACGAAGGGAGAAGAAAGAAGTGCACTATCATTGGAGGCGACTACAATGCGAAGGTTAGGAAAAAGAACACAGTGCTGAACCGAGCACCATGCGGCTACGGTACGAGGAACGCAAGAGGGACGGAACTGGTAGAATGGGCAAGCAGCGAGGGATGGATGTTCGCCCACACCTTCAGAAAGAAACGCCCTGGGAAACGGTGGACGTATCGCTCTCCGAATGGTACACTGTCCGTCTACGACATGTTCCTTGTCCGATCGCCCCGATTCATCGTCAGCGTAGATGCTATCAACCGATTCAACTTCGACTCTCCTCACCGTCCTGCTCGCATGATTGTGAAGTAAGCTGCACTCAAAAAGAAAAAGAAGAAGGAAAAGAACACCATTCCCGTGACCAATTGGGCCGGCTACAAAAACATCATAAGCCGCTCCATCGACAACGGTACAAGAGGCAGCATAGAAGATCAATACGACCGTCTACGAGAAGTGCTCCAAAGGGCAGCCTCCTCCTCAACATCACAAGTGCCAGCGCCGCAACGACTCACTCAGAAGACACTCGACCTCCTCACCCTCCGTCACTCGCTGATGGCTCACACGGATGCTCGATCGAGAATAGAACTTGTCACTGTCAGGAAACTGCTGCGTCTCTCCCTACAAGACGACTGCAGAGCCCGTCTACTCGAGAAGTACTATCGCACTCTCTCATCTAAAAAGATCTTCAAGACACATTATCTACTCCGCGTCTATGGAAATTGAAACGAGCTGACGGATCCACCACTAAAAAACCCGTCAAAATTGATCACGTGTACAAAGAATTTTTTCGAGGACCTCTATAAGAAGAAGCAGCAAGTGATCGAGCAACAGCGGCCGCCTCCACATCCTCTCCTACCCATTCTACGGAGTGAAGTGCTACACCATCTTGCACAAATGAAGACGAATACGTCTGGTGGACACGGCCGTCTTTCGAACATGAGGCTGCAGCAGGCTGCCGAATAGATTGCCACTCTGCAATCTCTTCACTGACATTCTCGACGCTGGACGCATTCCCGATTCGTTCGCCGACTCGATCACAACACTCGTTCCGAAGAAAAAAGATCTCGAAGACCTAGGCAACTATCGCCCAATCTCTGTCCTTCCGGCTGTCTACAAACATTCCACGCAGATTCTACGCCGAATAGAAAAACAACTGGAATCGGAGCAGCCAAACACACAGGCCGGCTTCCGGCGCGACTATGGCACGACGGAGCATATCCACACGCTCAACGAATTGATATACGCAAACAACAACTACCACAGCGACATCGTTCTGGTGTTTGTCGATTTCAAGAAGGCCTACGATTCGATCGAATGGGAAGCGATGTGGAATGGATTGAGTTCACACGGAGTAGACAGTCGATATGTGAATCTCTTGAAAAGCGTTTATGGAAGTGCGACATCGTCCATCAAAGTCAACAACACCCTGGTTGCAGTGGATATAAAACGTGGCGCTCGTCAAGGATGCGTACTATCTCCTGCCATCTTCAACTGCGTACTCGAGCAAATATTCCGCCAACTACCGTGGGAAGACAAAGGAGTGAAAGTGAACGGGGAGTACATCTCTCACCTTTCATATGCGGACGACATCGCCATTATAGCAAGAAGCAGCAAGGCCGCTCAGGAGATGATCGATCAACTCAGCGAGGCCAGCAAGAAGGTCGGCCTGGAGATCTCGTCTAAGAAGGTCGGCCTGGAGATCTCGTCTAAGAAGGTCGGCCTGTGTGCGGATCCGTCCGAGACTTTTCTCCGTGTACGCCCAGGTCTCGGTGGCGTAGCAGAGAGCAGGCAGAACCGAGGCATTGAAGAGGTTAGCCTTCAGGTCCTGATCTTTCAGAGTAGTGAGCGTCTCCTTTATGCTGCAGAAAGCAGCCCAGCCAGCGCGTGTCCTTCTGCTTATCTCCCTCCGAGCGTGTTGGTGCCGTTGATGAGCCTGCCGAGATAGACATAGCTCTCCACAGACTCCACCAGCTCGCCGTCCATCCTTATCACTCCGTCCGGTGTGAACTGAGTGCGGATGAACTGGGTCTTTCGGCGGTTGATGCGCAGTCCGGCCTCCTTACTCGCGTCGTTCAGCTCGTTCAGCATCTGTTCAGCCTCCGACGTCGACTCAGCGAATAAGACGATGTCGTCGGCAAACCTCAGGTGGAAGAGTCGGCGGCCGTCGATGTACAGCGGGTGGCGGGTGTCGTTGTCAGGGACTCCTCTTGTGGACCAATAGGCAGTGGCGAACATAGAGCGGAAGACGACCTCGAGTGAGGCGGTGAAGAGCAACGGTGAGACGGGGTCGCCTTGCTTCACTCCTTCACTTCCAGAAATCTGTAGGACTCTCGACAGAGGCAAACTTTTTATCAAAGACATTCTTCTTCTCGTTGGCTGTCTCTTTAGCAAGCTCCTTTCGAGCATCTCTGAACGCAGCTTTTGCCTCGCTGTCTCACTTTCCTTCCTTACATTCACTTTGAGATTTGTATATGACCACAACGGTGTAATCAATGACTCTTGACGGCAATGAATGAAATATGAATGAGTTTATTACGTTATTATTACAAGAGTAAATGACAGATTCGTGGGCATTTACTGCTCCCTGGAACCACTTCCGCGACGCATAGGCCTCATAGGCCTCATCTGCAATGAGACCGTTTGATGATAAGTTCAATATAATCTAGAATGAGATCAACGTTTTTTTATAAAGTTCGTACTAATTGATGGCCCGCCAAAACTCTTTTTTCACACAAGCAATTTTTCATTCCCTCTTTCATTTTTTTTTCATTTTGACCGTTTTCAGGCGTTCGACAATAGACTAGTCGACTTAATACTTAATACCAACCATTTAGAAACTTCCACCTAGTGTTGGAAGAATCGAGAAATCGTCATTTTGCATTTTGGACGCCCAAAATGAATAAAATCACAAAATGAACAAGTATTAGGTTAATACGATTTTAACAATGATCAAAGAATTAAAAAAAATCGCCGTTGTTTTATTTGACTACAGGTTAATCACGTACCCTACGGGTGCCACCGCCGCCGCCGCCGCCGCCAGTGCAGGCGAGAGCAGAGACGAAGAGAGCATAGAGAACCAGGACGGAGAAGGAGAGGGTGAAGCGCATGCTGTGAAAGACAGGAGTCGAAAACCGACACATCTCAGCCGTCTTTTATAGCTCCCTGACAGATGATCGGAAAGACGAGAGACATGACACATGATTGATGAGGTGCAGCTTCTCTCGCTCGTGTGATCGCTTATTAATGTTCTAGCCTACCGCATACAAGTCCATTGACAATCCGCGCATCACGTTATGATATGAAAACACTACAAAAACAAGATCACACATCAACACAAGGACATGTGTTTCGCTTCTGTTCATCAATAAAAATAAAAAAAAACTGGTGTTTTTGTTACTCACTTATTGTTTTTTCGTTCTGTTGTGCGTTGTGGAATGAACAGAACATTTGGGAAGAAATCATTATCACTTTTGTTTGAAATCTCTACTTTGAATTAAAAATGGAAAATTCGAAAAATTATTAGAACGTGAAATTCGTGTAAATTCGTGGCGCAGTAGATAGTGGCCACCACTTTGATTGTATAATAGTTCTGACGTATCTTGTATGTTACGAACTACTATCAAGTTTTCAAGTTATTGGGTTCTGAAGTACCCGCGATAGCTTTACTTACTGATTCGACAATCTGTATATTAGCTGTCACCAACAGTCGAACAGTTTTTGAATGTTTTGAAGCACTTTCTGTTTTGAAGCACTTTTCGAGAACTGACGCTTTTTTGATTTCAGCGAATCTCATTATTTAAAAGTTAGATACGCTACTTTCTCGATAACGTTGAAATAGGACACAATGTTTTTTTCACTTTTCCAGAGAGTTTCAGCGTTGTAGACTGTTTTGCTGGTGTGAGCATCTAAAATACTCATTCTCATCCGTTCATATTCCGTTTCTTGGCTTTTTAGGGGGGGGGGGGGAATAAAAAAGAGAGTGAGAGAGCGCGCGCGAGAAAGAGAGCGAGGGAAAGAGAGAATGAGAATGAGAATGAGAGAGAGAGAGAGAGAGAGAGAGAGAAGAGAAATGTTGCTCGAGCCTGAGGTGTAGCCACGACCAACCGATTTCACTTTATCATGATAGGCAGTCATGTGTGATCAGTGCGGTCATGTGTGATCTTGTTTTTGTAGTGTTTTCATATCATAACGTGATGCGCGGATTGTCAATGGACTTGTATGCGGTAGGCTAGAACATTAATAAGCGATCACACGGGCGAGAGAAGCTGCACCTGGCACCTCATCAATCATGTGTCATGTCTCTCGTCTTTCCGATCATCTGTCAGGGAGCTATAAAAGACAGCGCGGCGGCGGCTGAGATGTGTCCGTTTTCGACTCCTGTCTCTCACAGCATGCGCTTCACCCTCTCCTTCTCCGTCCTGGTTCTCTATGCTCTCTTCGTCTCTGCTCTCGCCTGCACTGGCGGCGGCGGCGGCGGCGGTGGCACCCGTAGAGTACGTGATTAATCTGTAGTCAAATATAACAACGGCGATTTGTTTAAATCTTTGATCAATGTTAAAGTCGTATTAACCTAATACTTGTTCATTTCGTCATGTTATTCATTTCGGGCGTCCAAAAGGACGATTTCTCGATTCTTCCAACACTAGGTGGCAACAAATTTTTAAATGGAAAGTTGGTATTAAGTCGACTAGTCTATTGTCTAACGCCTGAAAACGGTCAAATTTGGGAATGAAAAAATTGCTTGTGTTAAAAAAAGAGTTTTGGCGGGTCATCAATTAGTACGAACTTTATGAAAAAAACGTTGATCTCATTCCAGAATATATTGAACTTATCATCAAACTGTCTCATTGCAGATGAGGCCTATGAGGCCTATGCGTCGCGGAAGTGGTTCCAGGGAGCAGTAAATGCCCACGAATCTGTCATTTACTCTTGTAATAATAACGTAATAAACTCATTCATATTTCATTCATTGCCGTCAAGAGTCATTGATTACACCGTTGTGCAAACCTGAAAGTGAATGTTCATTTCAAGCTACATAACTACGATTTTTCGTAATTTTTCAGTCTAGGGGGTAACAAACTTTTTTTAGTGAAAAACTGATTACACACCAAGTAACCTATCGCCTAACGCCTTGGATCATTGTTTGCATCACCTAACAGTATTATTGCAGGCCAGGGGCCTATGATGCGGGGCCTATGAGGCCAATGATGCGTCGCAGTTCCAACGAGCTGTCATCGCCCAAAACCTCATTTACTCTTGCTATAATCACGCAATAAACTCATTTATACTTATAAATTACACCGTTGTGGTCATACATGGATATGGAAACGAATGCTCATAAACAATAATCATCTTAAAAGCTATAACACATTGAGATGCTTGACAGATATGCAGAAAACCAAATTAATCACAAAAGTGTTTCGAGTTAAGGCTGATACGGCGTCATCCTGCCGAGCTGTTTCTGGGAGGGAACGAAGGGCAGCCGGCTGAGCATGGGGTGCTCTTGCAGAAACCTGAAACGACGCGTGATCATGGTTGGCCAACACACGAGCATCCGAACCGGTTGACGGCGCCGGGAAACGCGTATCCGTTCTCGGCGGCCGGCACGGCACGCTCGTCTCCATCGGGCGACGGGAAGCCGCGCTGCTTCTTCGTCGCACCTGAGAAGTTGTACATTGTCAAGTAGCACAGCTCCATGAGCGCGCTGCGCGTCCGTACTTCACCGGAGAGTTCACTGTTAAAGTCGTGGTCAGTCACTTCGAAACAGGTGCAAATGAAGTTGAGATATTGACGGCCTCAAAGATTCACAAGTGGGCGGGCTCGCCGTACCCGGCACTAGGTTGTCGAGTAGGAACGCGACGACGCCGCCGGTGAGCATGTTGATCTGGCAGAGCATGTTGAGGATGTCGTCCACCTCTTGCGAACCTCAAACCACAACACTCAACGGTCACAGGTTTGTGAAATGTCGTCTAATGTATGTGGTTCGTAGACGCTAGTGAGGTGTTGGGCGCTACAACGAAACTCTTCTTCTAAAGTCATGTGCTCGTGTGCTTTCAAACTTCGAAAGTTTCTTTTTAAGTTCCCTAAATAGCAGTCAGACTTAAGATCAACTCTCGTCGGCACAAAACCCACAGTTCCTCAGTCAGAAAGATCTTCCAACGCCGCGCGCTCTCAGAAAGATTCTTGTTAGAATTAGAAAGTGTCTTTTGTTGTATAGGTCAGAGTTGTGTCTCAGCGATGCTCGCGTTGAGCTCACCGGTGTGGAAGGGGTGGTTGCGGTTGTATTCGGGCAGCAGCAGCCCGCACAGCACAGCCACACCCATCACAGTCAGGTTGCTGGAAAGTGGAGCGAGTCGAGTCAGCGCGGTGTTCGAGTCACACAGTCTCGAGTTTTCCGCAATCGTTTTGGAAAGGGTTGTTAGACTTCCGTCTCTTTGCTTTCGCATCAAACTTTGACTTTGCAGTTCGATAAAAACTGAAACAAGCAATACTTAACCTGACCGGCTGAGTCGCAGGTCGACTGACTGTAGGTTGGAGAGGGCGACGCCGCATATCATCGACATGCCCATGGCGAGCACGCCGCCGATCAACGCGTCCGGAATCGTCGCGATCACCGCAGCCACCTGGGCACAAATGGTCCGAACACTACCAGTCATCTAGACACCGCGTGAAAAAGCAAACGTGTGAGCCCGGATGCCTCCGGTGTAGACCGATATGATTTCCGTTCATTTTTCGTTTCGTTTTTGTAGAGTGTTTCGTAGAGTGTGGTCGATCTCTTTCAGACTTTTTCTCGCAAATCTTGAAATACGATTTGTGGGTGAGACGGTAAGGGTGAGAAGTTGTTTCGAAGAGCCTTACTCTGAACTTTGTAACAAACGCTTTCGAAACTCATCAGTCGTTTTGAATGATCGAATGTCAAGGAAATTTTAAAGTGACTTTATGCCTACAGCCAGCCACTACAGTCAGACAGTGGCTAGTTGCACGCACTTTCTTGGGGAATTAACTGTCTACCCTCTCCTCCCTTCCTCTGAATGTCTGTTTTTCTCCCTCCCCCCTTCCTCCCGGAAACCCACCTTGGTGAACAGTCCGGCTGCGATCAGCAGGATGCCGGCAATCTGCATCGTGATGCGAGACGCCACCTGCCAATGCACGTGTTAGATCTACACCTTTGCACATTCACACAGTTCATATTGCCGAAGCCCCGAAACTTGAACGTATGTTGCCGAAGCCCAGAAATGTTGCCGAAACCTCGAAAAGTCGATAGTTGAAACTTGATTTTTTTTTACCGGTTTTCATGGTTTTTTAAGTATGCTCGTGATCGATTAGTTGGAAATAAGTCGCATAAAATGTCGCGTGTAATGCACGCGGTGGGTCGAATTGATTTCAATTATTGACTATAATCGTTACCGACCAACTTTCGCGATCTAAAAGAAAAACAGAGAAAAACCGAGTGACGTGACAACGAAATATTTGTGCTATGTATAATTACACGGCCAGAATTTCATATTTTTTGCCGATGCCGAGAAACTCAGATCGTCTCACCATTTCAATCATCAGTGAACTAATCAATCGTCAAAACAAACCAAAATTTCGACTGTTTTTTGTGTTAGACACTCATGTTGATTGATTTTGAAAGTCAAAACCGAAAAAAAAACGCCAACATGCCTTGGTGACGTGCATGAGGGCGATGTTCTCGGCGTAGGTAGTCACTCCCGTGCACACCCCGAGAGCCCCAGCGATCAGCGAGCCCACCCCTGCAAGTCAACAGTCTATTTTCTATTATGTGAATTTGAAATGTCTTGAGTGAGAAGTAGCCTAGTTGAAACGCGTCCAGAGACTCGTTTCGTTGTATCTTGTCGTCATCTCTCGTTTGCATGAAACCGTAGAAACTGTCCTCGCCTTCTACCATGACGGCCCGGTTGACGGACGCGGCTGGCGGGTGCGGCTGGTGAGAGACGCGCGCGCACATCTCGTAGTCGCCTGGGGGATGAGAACTGTCTAGCCCACTCATTTTCAACTCGTTACGCAACTGTTACGTTACGTTACGCAACCTCGCAACTTTCGGCTACGCAACTTGGCAACGCATCCAAGGTTTCGCGTTGGGCGAGAAGGTGCTTGTCACCCACCGACACTCTCCATGATGCAGGCGGCACACGCGGCGAGCAGTCCGAGCGTGAGCGAGAGGGACACGCGCGGCGTACCGAACGACCCTCAACCACGACGCCTCTCTCTCTCTCTCTCTCTACAGCCGTCGCACCACACTGCTCACCTGGATAGGGCACCTGGAACCAGGGGCTCTCGCGCAGCACCGCCATAGTCGCGTTGCGGTCGACGCGCGCCTGCAACCAGCATGAAATACGTTTTTGCCACACTTCATCTCCATACTACTGCACGCCACTGTGGTGAATCAGTATCCACCTTTGCCGTGCAGACTGTGTGCCGGGGCTATGTCGTTTTACATTAGCATTGCTCATTCGGCCGACTTTTCATCGACAATCCCAATTTCGAAACACGCATACATGTGATTTCCAACAAACGCATGGCGAGTGCGAGACACGTGAAAAGAGCACTGGAATAGAGAGAGAGAGAGAGAGAGAGAGAGAGAGAGAGAGCGCGCAAGAGCGTCGCGTGTCCGAGATCGGCGCGTCGCGTGTCCGATGTGGTAGCTCTCAAGCAGAGACTCACCTCGCCTTCGGCCGGCTCCCACCCAACTGCGCCCAGCAACAGACACAACAGCCACACTATCACGATGCCGAGCAGGTACTGCAAGCGGCAAGTAGCTGTGTACTCATGTTCTCACATATGTATGTTTCTCACACCGCACTGTTTTCAGCCTCACGACTTTCCCTGCGTTGATCAAACTATGTTCACTACACACTGGTCTTACTATCCAGCCGTTTTCCATTCGTGGTGATCATTGCCTTTTATCGTTCGAATCACAACCACTGAGCGCAGCGTAATCGCCTCGCGTTTTCCTTTTCGTTTTCAGAATCGCCTCTCGTTTTCAGTTTTCGCATTTTTCACTCACTGCTCACCGGGAACTGTCCGAAGAGTCGCAGGCGGGTGCACTGGACGCGTCTCTGCTTGAGGGAAAAGTACGGGATCGACACCTGCACCTCCTCCAGAAACACCGCGAACAGAATCAGGATGCCGAACTCGCTGAAGACGACGACGATACGTTTGCACACACTTTTCGAAATTCGCCATATCGTCCACACTTATTTTCTCTGACTCACACGACGGATACCCAGTGCAGTGCCATCTTGGCGGCCAGCGTGGGAATGGTGCCGACGTTGAGCAGGATGAGCAGCGGGCAGATGGTGATCGGGCCGACGTGGCGCGAGAACACGCCCGACAGACCTGAATGCTTGCCAGCCGTGTCTCGAACCACTCGTACCCGACACTCCCAGAAAGACCAGCGAAGACGCGGCGACTAGTAGAGAACCTTGCAGCTGAAGAAAAACAATTTTGTGAGTGGGTAAGCCTAACACGGGCAGCTTGCGCTTTCTCAGGATTCTCAGAAAAAAAGGGTGATCGACACAGTTTTTCGTGCTGATTCCGAATATGAACAATTTGGACAGAAATTCGAACGCGGATGCACAGCACAGCACACACACACACACCGTCTGAATGCGCGTCTGCCACACTTGCTCCGGCACGTAGTCGCTCGGACCGGCCTGAAATGGAAGCATACGTCTACAACTGTCTGTTGCTTGATGTCTGCTTGTCAGCGCACCTGGCACTCGTTCTCGGGCAGCGCCGCGAACGCGACGAGCGGCGGCAGGAAGGCGAACGACGGGCCGTGCAGAATGCACAACCTCAAACATCATGTTCATGTCTTTCGAGTGTTTTCAGTGTTGATAATGATGACAATACGCATTTTCGGTTTCACGGCTTTTTTGTTGTTGCTATAATGGCAAAACACTCTCATCAGCTAATGTTTTCTATGTGTGACATCTCACTATTATCGAAAGCTTGCAGCAATCCTCGTGAACACACACACCTCAATCCGAGAGTGGTCTGCAGGAGGGTGGCCGCGCCGCTCGCCACAAAAGTCGCCGAAATGAGGCGCACCTAAAACATCTCTCTCGTCTCTTGACACAGAACGCCGTCTCACCCGCAGGGCTACGATCGCCTCGCCAGCGCACGCCATCTCGGAGATGACGAACGGCATCACCAGCAGACCAGAGATGCACACCATCATTTGCTGCAAAATGGGGGAAACGTTCGCGTGTTCCAAAGTCGTTTCGAAATAAATTGCACGGGCAGTTTCGATTGCTACTTAAGTCTGACTCGACTCTGAAGCGAGTGCTGGGAGAGCACTCGCTTCAGAGTCGAGTCCATTTCGTTTTGAGTTGTCTCACCTGAAACCCGAAGAGCAGCGCCTGTGCCGGTCGCGGCACATCGTTCACTTTGAACTGCAGCGGTGAGTTGATCTCCGACAGGGTCGACCTCAACGAGAACAGTATGTTGTGAGCGCTTATGGATCGCCTCACGAGTGCGTGTCCGTCTCGCTGGGGTAGCGCTTCGGCGGCAGGTCTGATATGGACACTCGCCGCTCGCCTCGACTCTCTACCGGAGACGGCTTGTCGCCAGCGTCCATCTCAACACAACTCTCAGCAGCAACGTGGTCGCGAGCATCAAAACGTGCGTACACAGTGGGCGTGCTACAAAACAAAACCACGCAAATCGTAGAGAAAGACAGAGCCATGAAGCATGAAGCGAAAACAACTTGATATTTCTACACAGAAGATACATGCTACTATAAGGCCTAGTTCACTAATAAAATCTGATAAAATGACGTGTGTTTTGCGTGGGGCGAGTCGAATTGATTCACATGATAATTTATAATCTGTTTCGACAAGTTGATCGGGAAACGAGGGGGGAAAACGGCGCGTGCATTATGTGCCGAACAAAAGCGAGTCTCAAACCCAACCCAAATGTGTATTGATACCATATACGGCCAAACAATGATACATCGTCATCGAGGCGTCTCCATAAATAAATCGTTAATTCATAACACTTGCGTGATCGCACGCGATGGCGACGCTATGAACCGGTATGTTCACCCACTTTTTTTGTCAAATCTGGTAGTAATTGGGAAAAGGGCGAGAGTGGTTCAGTGTCTATAGTCGGTGATAACAACGCCGCACGCACATTCATTGTTGTCACACGGCGAAAACATGTATTCGGAGAGTGCAAACTAATAAGAGAGTTTGCACCTAGCAAACAAACGGTCACTACTAGTTGTCTTTTCACACCGTAGAAGACAGGAGTCTTAACTGTTACACTGCAACAAAAAAACAACTATTTAAAAAAAATACGCTCGCAAAGCACATCACATAAATCAAAACAGCGGAATCAGATTAATTTATAGGGTTCATAAAGAAAACTCCCCCCCTCCCTTAATCTTCTAATCTTTAATCTCATCAGTTTTATATGTAAACCGCGTGTTCGCTGGGCACTTTTTGCAACAAACTATTCCATCTGTGTTAGTTTAACGGATTTTGTTCTACATTTCGACATTGATGAGATCCTGTGTTGAGTTTGTTCGTTATTCGATCAGGGTGGTCTGACGGGAAAAAACTGTGAGACACAGTCAATCACAAACAGCAATGAGCAATTATCCACTCAATTTTTTTTCAAATTTTCTTGTGTGAGATATATCATACGCGCCTCGTATGATTCCCTTTGATACATCCGTGGTGCCTCAGGACAACACCATTCCTGGTCCTCCTGCGACTCTCATAGCCACACTACCCGATGAGCCCCCATGCACAAGATAAGACCATGCGAGGGACTCTTTTATCTTGCATCAACGCGAGCCTATATACTACAGTGATAAGGGGGAATGTATTCTATTCTAATGGGGTGTAAATGGTAGGGTATGATATCATCGGCGTTTTTGATTCAGTGTCCTCGCTGAATGTAAACTAAATGGGAAGATACTATACTCAAACCTACACGAATACAAAAATTGGGGACAGTTACAACAATGAAATGCCTGTGAATCAAAATAGAAACAAAACAAACGAAGAACGTCGATGTCGTCGATGCTTGAATGAAGTGTAGTCGTCTTCGAAATCTCCAATCAGCAGTCGTCGTCACTGTCTTCTTCTCCACGGTCCTCTCCAGGCTTTCCACTGCCTCCTTTCTTCATGACTTTCCTATTCTCCACCAACTTCAACTCTCTCTTTTTCTGACGATTCTTGAAGCGTTCATGTCCAGTCTTTCCATACTTTCGTTTCTCAACATCGTTGCTTTTCTTCACACTGTCTTCGAATATGGCATCAACCTCTTCGAAGTACTTGGATTTTCTGACCATCGCATTGACAGTGTCGAACTCCATTTCGAACAACTTTCTTTGCCAAGACACTTTCTTCAGTCCTCTACTGAAGCAATTTTTCTTCATTTTCTCCATATCACTCGCCTCAATGTTTGTAAGTGCTTCATCTACAGTTTCAATCACTCTCCAAGCAAACTCCAGCACGCTCTCGTCTTCTCGATGTTTTATCTCACAAAGTTCCTCGAACTTCAAAGATCTCTCCATCTCCGAGTGAACACACATCTTCAATTCGTCCACCACGGTCTTCCAATCCTGCTTAGCCGTTTCCGGTAGCATATCGTACTCCAGTCTCACATCTCCTTTCAACAACAGAGGAAGTATTCTTGCCAGCCTCTTCTTGCTGTAGTTCATAGCCAATCCATAAGTCTCAACTTCTTTCACAAAGCGATTGAATGGAATGGTGTCCGAGTACGAGTACACTGGCCTTCCAATACTGGCCAACCACTAAGATCTAGTGGCTCTGGCAAGCTCATCTTCTATCATTAGCAACGGTGTGAAACATACAAGTGAATCAATCTTATCTCCGCACAATAAAGAAACTCATCATTCCTTTGTCATTTTATCACTTATCTTTTCGACTCTTCTCGAAAGTGAACCACCGTTCTTATCTCTTTTCGATACCTCCCAACAGGATCTCGCCAGGTTGTAAACGTATAGCGTAAGTTTTTATCAGCGTGCACTCTGATACCATGAACGAGTCGACTCCTTCGAAACTCATCACATGATGCAACACGTTACACGTAACATACAATCGACATTTAATGTATGCTCCCGCATTACTCGCACAAGTAGTTCACCGGTACTTTCTCTTTTCTTCATTCTTCTCTTTTGCATTCCTCCACCGCAATATTCTCTCCTTTCTCCTCTTTTCACTCTTCACTTCGTCTTTCCTTTCACTCCAATCTCCGATCTCCGATCTCATCTCTGTATACAACCGGTGCGCTTCTCTACATAAAATGTGGCATAGGTTGTGAGCATAATAAAAAATACAAAAAATTCTGACAGTGAATGCATTTCTTCTCCAAATGCACTTCTCAATGGTCGGTACCTTTCGACAAAAGGATACTCGGACCATCGAAATAGGTTAATCGGACCATCGAAACAGGTCAATCGGACCATCGATAAAGGCATACACGGGCCATCGGTTGAGGCATCTCGTCTTCCTCATCACGAAGCTTTTTTTAAGTTTTTTAAGCTCACGCTCACACCTTCACCTATGCCGCCACAACATCACAATGCATAATAATCAAAGTACGTATAAAACAACATCACGGTGTGCTGGCCTGCACACTACCAGTGATTTCAGTGGGAATAAGAAGGGAGTTAAACCAGAAATACAACCTCGGAACCACCATATCATACGCGCCTCGTATGATTCCCTTTGATACATCCGTGGTGCCTCAGGACAACACCATTCCTGGTCCTCCTGCGACTCTCATAGCCACACTACCCGATGAGCCCCCATGCACAAGATAAGACCATGCGAGGGACTCTTTTATCTTGCATCAACGCGAGCCTATATACTACAGTGATAAGGGGGAATGTATTCTATTCTAATGGGGTGTAAATGGTAGGGTATGATAGATACTACCAGAAAAAAAATCAAACAAAAGTGAAAGGGGTTTTATCAAACTAAAAACTTAAACAATTTTGTAGAAAACGAACGATATGCAGTAAAAAAATCATTTCGTAGCTACTGTCTGGATTTGAAATTTGCAACACATTTTATCCGTGTTTCGTTCACGTTTGCTTTTGGCTTACTAATGAAAAGTGAATGTACTTTGACCTTCTCGCATGTTAGGTCTGTGCAAAGATTTTGTGTCTGAATAATAGTCTTTTTTGACGTCAATGCCGAAACTACATTTTTTACGGAAAATAAATGTAGTCTCGATGTGCATATAACCAGGTAGTCATCAATGTACAGGCGTATGAATTCATCACTCTCATTTCAATCCTTCAATAACAGGCGAGTGAAAAACATTTTTCAATTAGATTGTTCCAGTTCATCGGAAATTTTCAATATTCTCATCAACACTATACTTTTGTATTCAATGTGAACTCCGTCTCTTCAATACGAAATCCGTTTCATGAATGATACACATTTCATGTTAATGCTTTCGTGTGTCATGTTCACAATTATACATTCGGTTTTACACAGGCGTCTTTATATCAGTCGTGCTTCACAATGGATGCCAACTCGACGAACGCCCCGCGTTTTCCAGTCGGTCAAATCGTGACGATGACCTTCTCCACACTCTCTATTTGCGTCTACACGCTCATCGTCATAATCATATTGAAAAACCGGAAATCGCAACGAATGAAGTCTGTTTTCTACACGTTCATCGTAAATCAGGTGCGTTTACACGAATTCGAAAAAAAATATTATCGAAATCAAATATGCAGTTTGTGGCCGATGTTTTCATGTTTCTAACAGTGGATGTGCTTTTTCGACCAAGAAAATATCGGCTTTTCTCATTTTACGAGGTAAGTCTAGTGGTGAGTGTTATCGAGCATGAGTGCTTTTCAGAGCGCGGCTCTATCGCCGCTGTTGTCTACGTTGTCCTACTACTGCATGTGTCTGTTTCGGACCACTCTCTACCTCGGTCACATCTCGTTCGCCCTCAACCGAATAACCGTATGCTTGTGGCCGCAAACCAAGCGGTGCGCATTCCTATAGTTTTGTTTAGGGAAATGGGGGATGGGGGGCAATGTTCATTCGCATTCAACTATAGGCCATCCCCATTTTTATCGTACGGCATGTCGGCATGATCGCCGGTCGAACCAGACAATGAAGAAATGACGAATGTGATATCAACAAAACTTCACGGTTTCTGTTCTGTAATACTGTACATTGAGCAACTTTCGAAAATCGGAAACAAGCGATTTTACGGGATAGGTCTTGTACACAACATATCCAAAATTCAGCCATCTGGCTTCACTCCGAAGAAAGTTATTTCCAAAAAAAAAAGTTTTCCACTACTGGAGTAAGCTGTTTTAGACGTTATCGATTGATATACAATTCAGTTTGACAATTATCAAAAATCGGAAAACAAGCGTATGTCGGGACTCCTACTGGGAACCTACTGTGAAAAGGGCGAACCAGTTGACCTCTTCCGGACGAAGTTATTTTCAAAACCGACCGCTCTCTTTGGCGCATTCGCATCTACTTTACCATTCTAATGAAGTCATTTACATCCGCTTGCGCAGCGAAGAACGCTCAAAGAGACCGCCAAGCGAAAATCCACTGCTGGCTGCCGAATGAACTTGGACAGGCGCTAATGGCTAATGACATCGAAAGGTGTCTGGTCTGGGAAATATTCGGAAAAGGAACTGCCGTACGATGAACCGGAGTGACGGCCTATACAGAAATGAAGAAACTCATTTTCCCGTGCACGAACACACACCGGGCCGTCGGTGAAAATAATCTCGTTTTTCTCCGATTGCAACGAGAAATGACTGCCCGGTGTGTGGTCTCGCACAGGAAATATCCTTGTTTCTTTAGTCAACTGTACAACCCCAACTAACCTCCGGAATATAATGTATACTCTACTTCCGGAATAAAACTGTATATTTCTTTGGTGATGACTCGAAAGAATGTGGGTCTAGATGTGGACGCGTCGTGTCGTCTCCTCGCTGCTGGCGTCGGTTTGGGCACCCGCCTTCGTCGTCAACACCGTCTTCTTCGCCATTCACGAGTGAGACGGGAGAGAGAGAAGAGAGGCAGCTGACTCGCTCTTAGGTACACCACAGACTTTCGCGTCAGCCCCGCCAGCGGCGTCCTGCAACTCAACGCGTCCCGCAACTTGGCTCTGGTGAGAGACATCCTATTCACGTTTTTTGTCAGAGTTTGAAAATTGTCATTATTTATAAATGTACTAGTAGTATATAAATGTACTAGTAGTATAATATGAATTGATTTTTTTTTCAGTTTGACAGCGTGCAGGGTCTGACGGCGTGCTTTTCCGTGACCGTCGCTTGTACGGTCATGTACACGGTGGCAGTGATTGGCGCGCGCACAATGGTCAGCAACTCTCTGTGTGTATTCTCTCTCTCTCTCTCTCTCTCTCTCTCTCTCTTTCTTTCTCGCTCCCTCTCTCTCTCTCTCTCTCGCTCTCTCTCAAAACTGTCGAAACACTACCACTCACTATCGAAACGACTGACCCTACCCGTTGTTCCCATTCGCTCATACGAGTACTCAGGACGCGCGCTACCGCTCGTCAGTCGAGACGCGTCTTCTCGTGTGCGCGGTGCTCACGTTCCTGCCGATGCTGGCCGAGGCGGCGCGCGTCGCAGCCCAGCTCTACGCCAACTGGACCGACCACACCGCGCTGTTCATATGGACCGCCGAGGCGTGGTAGGACAGCAAGTGTGCATGCGAGTCAACGCTGTGTCAGGTTCTACACGGAGGACGTGATCGTGTCGACGCAGCCGTGGGCGCTGCTCATCACCAATCGCGCCGTTCGCAACAAGGTGAGACACGCATGTTTCGAATCCGGCTGACGTGTGGGTTGCAGGTGGTGGCGGTGTTCTCGCTGCACGCCAGCACGCTGTCTCTCTCAGCCACGCAGCTCTCGCAGCAGGGCTCGGACCAGAGGAGCTACCGCCGCCAGCACTCGCACCGCTCCACCTCCGTCGCGCCGACTTGACTCTTGACTCCTTGACTCATCTATGCTATGAAAGGGAACATAGACTGTGCCAGCTACTTTCTGTGAATTGTACGCATTGGCCTTCGGTTTGCTTCTCGCACTGACCGCTTTTTACTCGTCTTCGTATTCTCGCGTGTTCCAACATCGAAACAAGAATTGGGAATGTGACTTTTTTTTAAGTATTCAGAAAATCAGAATACAGAAAAGTTAGTTTGTAGTTTGCGATTTTTTTCCCAGTTCTTGTTTCGATGATTGTGACGTTTGGTTACGTTGGTTTGTTCTAAAACTGTATTTGTTAGCGCGTAGTTTTGACATGCGAACGCAAATCGAACGCGCCACTTTTCCCGAAGCCGTTCACTTTAGATTGGATTCAAGGAAACTTCTGCTGAACTTCATAGATGTCTCTCCTACCTGTTTGTGACCTTTCAACAACAAGCCGCGGGTTCTCGGAACTCATAGAGATGTCCTTGATGAAATCATGAAAGTTGATTGATGCTACTGTAATCGATGACAGGGGAGCTGGGAACTCTGTGCCAAACTTTGGTTGTTTGATGGTCAATAATCGAAAAAAAGGGTGGCGACAAAAAACGACTCGTTCACTTCCATTGCAGTCGATTTTCGACTCTAAGTTCCAATGATTTGAAAAGGAACATAGACTGTGCCAGCCACTACTTTCTGTGAATTGTACGTGGAAGTTGCTAAGGGAATTTCGCAACAACTGTCAGCACGTCAATCATATGTGACGTGTTATGCTATTTATCGTCTGCCTCATCATCAATAGATGTATTGTTCCCCTCAGTTTGTGTACTTCGTTTGTATAAAACATGTGACAGGATACAAAATGAGTTTCGATTACGATCGATATCTTATCACAACTTCCACTTTCTCCGTTGTGAAATCACGTTTGAAAAACGGTCAGTTATCCCTGCTAACAACGGATTACTCATCACTATATACAATATGTAGTTGCTTAACGATGAGTGTGCGGAAAAGTTTTCGGCATTTTCACATATTGAGAAGTTTGACTTTTCTAGTAGTTTTCTATCCGTTTTTTTTTTGCAGAGTGACAGACAATGAACTTTTTTTTGAAAAGACGGAGGCTGAAAAATTTTGGACGCAGTATGAACACAAATTCGCAGTAGTAAAACCACAAATTCTCGATAAGATGAATGGGAAACACAACAAATAAGAATTGTATTCGTTTCGCGGAAAAGTGTTTTTTTACTCAAACGCAACATACCGTTTCTATGAAAAGAGTAATACTATGCGAAACAACTATTTTTATTCATGAAAAATACTGAATACTACAAAACCCATGGCTACATGTGATCTCAGAACGCTAGAAAAAAACTCACAAATTTTCTTTATTTATGTCGCCTCAGTAAGAGACGTACTTCTCTGTTCAGCAGCACCCTGCACACTCGAAAAGGATAAATAATGTCATATAATGCAAGTTCGCACATCATTGTGAGAAGGAAGAGACTTTGATGCGCCGTCACCAATGCGGCGGCGAGCGTGGGAGTCAGCAGCGCCGATTCTCGACGTGTTCACCATTACCAGCATGCGACGCCACGTGCCTTCCTCATGATCTGTACGCTAATGTAAGATCGTGTTACAATCAGATGCCTCGAGCATTGTAAGATCAGTGTTCTTATTTCCATTTTTTATAACAAAACATGTATATAAATTATGTACTGAAACAATAAATATAATAATTTAATCATATAAAAACAAGACTCTTGGGGAAACAAGCACGGCACCCCGCATTATGAGTACATATAAAACGGTCTTACACATTTCTCAAGCGGCGTATTCTTGTTGTCTAATTTATAATAGGTAGAAAAAGAACGAGAAAGAGGGGGGAGTGATTAGTATTCTACATAACACAGTTTCACCTTTCACCAAGTACGCAAAGGCAATCGCACAGACAGAGACTACAGAGGGCGGTTATGCATCCCGAAAGAATCGATACAAGATGGGGGTGGAAGAAGAAAGGGAGCGGGGGCGACTGCTTGCAGTCTATCACAGACCCGGCGGGCGGCACTCGCCACTATCCACGGCTAGTCAATCCTCATCCTCCAGGTTCAGCTCGTCTATGTTCATGTCGTTGCCGTCGTCCGCGTCTCCAAAGTCGTCGTCGTCCGACCAGCGCACCGCGTCATTCACAACCTGCAAGCATGGCCATAACACCCTCCCTCCTCTCCCCTGCCACTCACCTCAGGCTGCCTGCCAACTCCCTCCACCACATCGGGCGCTCCTCCAGCCGCCGGCACCACATCCGGCCTCCGTCCATCCGACACCACATCGGGCGCCGATCCTCGCAGCGCCGGCGACTCGTCCTCCATCTGCTCCACCTGCTCCTCCACCTCTTCCACTTCGTCCTCGCTCTGCGGGGGCGTCGGCTGCCTGGCAGGGGGCGGGGCGGCAGCCACCGGGATCTCCACCTCCCTCTGCGCCACCGGCTCGGGCGACGGCTGCCTGGGCGGAACAGGGGCGGCAGCGGCAGCAGCAGGGGGAGCGGGCCGCTTGCTCACTCCCTTCAGCACCGCCTCTCCGTCGACGAAAGAGAGGGCGCCGCTCTGCTCGGCCTGCTGCATCTCCTCCACAATGTTCCTCTGCTGGTTGCTGGGCGCGCGCGCGGCCGCCGGCACAGACAGCTTCGTCAGCTCGCGGCTGAACGACTCTGCTTTCAGCGAGTCGGCGAACCCGGGGAAGAGGTTCTCGTAGCGCTGCGGGTCCGCCAGAGACTCGCCCAGCTTCTGAAACAAAACGTCAAGACCCAAAAACGTCAAGACGAAACACACACAAACACACTAAATGAAAGTTGCTCTCTCACGTTATTCAAGACGCTACACCCTCTGCACACAACATCTCTCGTACATCGCCACACATACAACAGTGATTGTACATGATCTTCTCCCCCCCCTCTCTCTCTCTCTCTCCATCTCCCCATCCCCTCCACCCACCCTGCTGGTATGTGCTGAGTTCCTGCTGGCCTTGTCCTTCCACAGCGCCACCACACGCGCCACCTCCGACGGGCAGTGCGTGCGCGCAAAGAACGCAGCCTCCGGCAGACGGTCAGTGCTGCAAAAAAAGGTGTTTACAAGCATCCCACACTCTGGATACCCACCTGATGAGCGTCTCGAGGCACTTGTCCACGTCGCCGAGCAGCAGGTTGGACAGGAAGTGCACATTGTGGTTGCCCTGCGAGCTAGAGTCAGACGCCAGCTGAAACCACAACAGTCATTCCTCCTCCTTCATGCTGCATGATTCGACTGGCGCTCTGGCCACCCACCTTGTTGAGGAGCGGCGCGCTGCCGGCACACGTGGCGAGGAGGAGCAGCCCGCCAAAGTCGCGCGCCCTGCCCAGACACTCGCCCGCCAACATCAGCTCACTCTTCAGCGTCGCCGCCTGCAAGGGGCACGATGAGTACATCTCTCTCTATCTCTCTCTCTCCCCACCTGAGAAAGCAGCTTCCACTTCTCCTCGCTCTCGCTGGCCGTGGCCAGCTCGTAGGCAGTCTTCAGATCGCCCAGCGACAGAGACAGCTCGAACCTACACGATAACACATAACAATACATGCATCAAACGATTGCATCTACCTCAAACAATAAAATAAATTAAAACTAGTTGGCTTCCAAAAGTTCTAACACAAAGAGAGATCGAGACGCGAGACCTGTGATCGGGATCGGTGGATACGGCGAGCGCCTGCTTCTTGAAGCCCTGCTTCTCGAGGAAGTGAGCGACACGCGTGCGCTGCTCCTTAGGAACCGTCGCCAGCACCTGCAACAGGGTGAAGGTGAATGAGATGATGGTTCCCCTCTCTCCCGTACCTGGTCGGCCGTGTCGAAGTCGCGTCGCATGACGGCCGTCTGGTACTCGAGCACCGACAGCAGCAGCTTGTAGCTCACCACCGACAGGTCCTTGTCCACCGCGTAGATGCGAGACTCCTTCGCCATGTAGCCCAGCTGCAACACACGGCCCGTTTACAAACATGTTTCATACATTTTTCATAACGATTAAAACCACTCCAGACCACTACACTACATACTAAAAAAAACCCATGCACCTACCAGATAGAGCGGCCTATCCATGTGCGCAATGGTGACGATCTCTCCGCCGACATAGTAGTTGAGACGGTTGAGGGACGTGGTGAACACAAAGCAGTCACCGATCCAGAACGCAGTCTTCACCACCTCCGACTGCTCGCCTGCAAAACGCGAGGTGTGAGTGCAAGCATTTCCCTCCTTCCTTCCCTCCGTCCTCCTCTCCCACTCCCCACTCACCGACCACCTCGAACGCGTCCTCCACGCCGTCCTCGGTGAGCTCCTCGGCAGCCGCGTTGGCGACGGCGTCGGCGCTGTACTTGAGCACGTAGAAGCTGTCCTCTCCGGCGATGGCGACCATCTCTCCGTTGTCGCTCCAGTACACGTGCTTGGCGGCGATCTCGATGCGTCGCACGAGGGCGGCCGTCTCCCAGTCGTAGAAGCAGAGTGCGTTGGCCGAGCAGGCCGCCAGCAGCGGGCCGCCCTCGATGCCCTCCAGCACTCCGTCCGCGCGGATCGTCTTGTACTCCTACACACAACCAGACCAATAATAAGGATCGCATAGGCCTAGTTAAAACCAGAACCAGTCCTAGTCTTTACGCCATTTCTCTACTTTTTACCCAAAAAAATAGAAATGAGGGTACGAAATACGAATACGCCCACGAGAAAATTTATTTCCGTTTTCCGTGTTGCTCAATAATCACGTTTTCTTCTGTTCGGCTTTAAATCATGTTGTTGTTGTGTTGCGCTGTTGCGCAATGGTGCAATCTTTCGAAAGACACGGCCACTCGGCCGTGTCGGCGTCAATGCTGCTCTTATCTCTCTTGTTCTTTCGTCACCCACAGTCACTCTCCCTTCTTCCTTTCCTCGCCATTCCGCGACTGACCTTGAAGTTCTTCTTGATCTTGATCGAGGTGGCCGACTCGCGCACCGCAAACATGTTCGGATCCGAGCCCCACACAAATTCCAGCGCCTGCAAGCCAATCGATCATATGCGCATAGTCGTTTCGCATCTCTCACCTGCCCGAAGTCCTTGTTGCGGAGGGCCATGGCCGTGTAGACAATGTACTCTCCGTCGCCGCATGCCACCACGAAGCGTCCGTTGCTCGAGTGCGCCAGCGTCTGCGGGTAGATCTCGCACGCGCCGAGGTCCTTCACAGACAGACCCAAGCGCTCGCCATCTGCAAAAACAGACGATTCACTACCACATCAAGAAAAATAAAACGTTCACATCCGCTCAAATACATGTCACATCCTCACCACGAATACGAGTCATCCTAATATATAGTGGGTCCCCCGTTTTCGCGGTAGGCGAATTATTTCTGGCCAAAGAAATGACGCAGACATTTCTCAGACAACTGGGAAATTATGTAAATGAATTCCATTTTTCGCTCCTTCGTATCCTTTTTCCAAATAAGTAGCTACTAGGAACGAAATTTCGAAAATTTCGATCATACGTTTGTTTGTATACCTATCAAGATCTCTCATATAAATTTTCGTGAAATTTCCTTCACGTCGAAGAGAGTTATTTCCGTTGTTTCGTTCCGTTGAGAGTTATAAATTTTGTTTTATTCTATACGTTTCGCCTTGAAAAACGCGTCATTTCTGAATGAAATGAGCGCGACCGATCGCGTTGCGGCGCGTAACGGAAAAATGAGTAAGAAACGCACTAGACAATGTATATTTGCATATGTCTGTATCTGATTCCGTGGCTCGTCTCGTATTCCGTTTTTTACGACTTGCCTACCGTAAAAACGGGGGAACCACTATATACAAAACGCAATGTCCGTCTGTCTGTAAGTGACGCTGATGCGGCGCTATCTAAATACCCCAGGTCGAAGCTAGCATGTGAGCCGCGCCGGGTTTGCACTATTTTTAAGCCCCGCCCACTACAACCAGGAGGAGGAGCGCCGTAGGCGCGACTCCGACTGGTATCATACTAATAGTCTCCAAACATCACAATTCCCCGATTCTTGCTCTGCTCACCCTGGACGGCCTCGGCGGCTGCGGCGTCGAGTGTTTTGAGGTTGGCCTGCTGGATCTCCGAGTGCTTTGCCCAGAGGATCTTGCCGCTGCCGTCCATGGACACGGCCGGCTCCTCGCGGCCCAGCTTCAGCGTCACCGAGCCCTCGTCGTACCCGATCGCCACCGTGTTCGAGCCGCGCTGCGCCTGGATGCACCACACACGCTCCAGACCATAGTTCAGCGTCGTCTCTAGCCTGAAAGCAAAACAAATGTCATAGGTAGACGGCTCGAGGGTTTTCTCGAGGGTTCGAGGGTCGTCTCGAGTAAAATCTCGACCCTCGTTTCCGGGTTATTCTCGACAATCAAACTTTGGGTCGCCGCGACCCTCGAACCCTCGTCTCGACCCTCGAACTGTGAAGCCCCGCCCACTTTTCAAACTGTTCGTAGTGAGTGAAAAGCGATATCAGATCTGATATAAGTGTGATTTGACATGATGCCTAGACCACACTAAACTCCAAAAATTGTAGAGCATTGAGCCCAACAAGGGACATGCTCAAAAGTCGACACCTTGGAGGTGTTTTAGCGCTCGGTTGCGTCACGAAGATGCAATCACCTCAGAACTTAACCGCTGGAAGCGACAAATGTGCGCTGGGTTTACGGTCAAAATAGAGAGACTGAGCAGTAGTACGAGGGTCGACTCGAGGGTCGACTCGATGGTCGAGATTGAGAGTGGCCTCGTCTCGACCATCGAACCCTCGTCTCGACCCTCGCACCCCTGAGACGACCATCGAGCCATCTGTTTTTTTTTTTGTTTTATCAGCCTGATTCCGACATGTACATACAATGGTAGCATGATGGGTTATCTGGAAGCACACACAATCCTACAGTGGGGTATTGGGGCTCCTTGGCTGGAACAGTGCGGCGCGAGTCCTGACTGTTCATGGTAGATGGGCGTGAACATCGCGAAGTGACCAGTTCCGGATGCGAGGCGTGGTAGAAGATCTTGAAAGACTGCCGCCGCCGATGGTAGGGCTCTCAGAGGGTGAGAGTGGGTTCACGCGCCCCACCGGGAGGTAGTGGAATTCGGTAGAACAATTGCCCGCGAGGGGAATCGAACCAGCGACCGTTCACTTAGCAAGCTGTGACGCTATCCACTTGGCCAACCCGGCCTGTACGAGCCATCTACCAGAGACATACACAACTACCGGTAATGTATTCTCGCCACAACGACGATTTGAAAAAAAAGTGCTGACCGGTAGGTGCTCGCGTGCCAGAGACGGACGGTCGAGTCTTCGCTGCCCGTTATGATGAGCGGCAGCTCGGGGTGGAAGCACACCGACGACACGTTTTGCGCGTGTCCGTCAAGGGTCTGAAAGAAAACGATTCGAAGGCGAATCTTCAAATCAATAAGATTGTGGCAAGGCGAAGAAGAAGA
Organism: Rhabditoides inermis; assembly: GCA_963966185.1. Classification (NCBI taxonomy): domain Eukaryota; kingdom Metazoa; phylum Nematoda; class Chromadorea; order Rhabditida; family Rhabditidae; genus Rhabditoides; species Rhabditoides inermis. The sequence goes on from CAWZYM010000258.1 coordinate 679,729, forward strand.
AAAGACAAAACAATGAAGACGCACCTGGACGCAAGTCTTGTTCTGGTAGTCCCAGATCTTGACGAGGTGGTCATCTGCTCCCGAGATGAGGTACGGCTTGTCGCCGCCATGGTAGTAGTCGACACAGTTGACCTGCACAAAACCGTGTCGTTAACAAATGCAATGCACTAAATCAATATCGAAGTACTCACTCCCTTCTCGTGTCCCTCGAGGGTGAAGTTGGGCTGCTGGCTGCCAAACTGCCACACCTTGACCGTCTTGTCGAGCGACGCGGTGGCAAACGTGTTGTTGTCCTTGGGGTTGATCGCCACCTGCATCACATAGTGCGTGTGGCCTGAAAACGGGAATTGGAATAGATTATTGATGTGACTCGCTCACGCACCTTCGAAGCACTGCTTCATCTGCCACTTGTTGTCCCAGTCCCACAGCTTGACCATCATGTCGTCGCTGCTTGTGATGAGGAACGGCTGCGTGGGGTGCACCACAATCGATCTGCAATCAATCGATAAAATTCAAAACTAAAAAACGGTGCAATTGTGCAATGATCTACAATCTACGTTTCATATTGAAAGTGCATTTGCAGTTTGCGTACTGTAGTAGCTTGCAACTTGCTATAACTGCGTAATAACGACAAGTAACCATGAAAAATAAAATGATTCAAGAACGACTTGGGTTACCTGAGGTAGTCGGAGTGGGCCTCGAACTGGTGAACGCGCTCGAGGGTGTTGTAGTTGAAGACACGGATATGCATGTCATCCGAGCCAGTGATCACCCACGATTTGCGAGCAACGAACTTGGCGGCGCGCACAGGCAGGTCGCACACCTACTCAGATAAAGCCTATTGATATAAACAATGTATGACTCACTTCGAACGACTTGACGAGCTGCTGGGTCTCGTAGTTCCAGATGTGGACATTACCATTGTAGAGCGCAGCGAGTAGCCACGGCTCGGTCGGATGGATGTCGACACACCTGATTTGATAGTCAGAAAATATTATAACAATTATTTAACTTGTTTGAAGAAAAAATATTTGCAGATAATGAACTCACTTGACGCGGTCTGACCGGGCCAGCAACTTTCTCTTCACATCCAGCCTGAGCGGCATCGCAGGCTGAACATCGAACATGTTAGTGGACAATCAGAACGATGAAGCATTACGCGTTTTAACAAAATGAAACGTGGATGAATCGATAGAACAGGATATCATAGATACATGGCCGCAAACGGGGGATCGAGATGAGAGCAGAGCGAGCGATGGTGCCACGTCACCATCGCAATTTCGATCAATTCAACACATTTTCGAGAAATACAACTTGTTGGATGAAACAAATTAAATGAATTGTACTAATGAAATTCAATCATACTAATATAAAAAAATATTTATTTCATTGTTCCTGAACATCTAACATATGCCAACTCACAACTAAGTACGCGTCAAAACGCGGCTTACAGCGGACTTCCCGCGTTTCGAGATGCTCTCTCTACTTTGAAACACGACAATGAACAAACTTCGTTATTGATTGAAAAAGATACACAAACGAAAAAGTCAAACAAACAACAAAACATTAGAAACAAGATATACTGATTTTGTATTAAAATACTACAAAATAGTCAAGAAGATTTCAAATTCCCGCGAGACGACCGTAAGCATCGTTCTAGGACATAATGCATTATTGGCGGAAATTTCCACCCGCCCCGCCCATCGGTCTGCTGGACCCGTTCACTTGTGATGACTGTCCAACGTTTCCTGCGATTTTTGTCGGTTTCTCGTCGAGGTTTTGTACTTATTCGAACAAATCAAGCTCATCTTGTTTCTTTTCAGTCGGGTCATCCGTTTAGGAGCGCCTGTTCGTCAAACAACACAAACATGGCTTTGAAGAGAATCCAGAAGGTGAGTGTTCTTTTTGAATTATCATCATTTTGTATGCTAGCTTTTGAATCGTAATATCACTATTATCTCTGTGAGGGGGGGAGGTCGTATGTCGTTTACAGAGTTCGAATTTATGATTTGTCTCCTGAATATGAGTTGCACGTGATTCGCGGCTTATTTCGATCAATAGTGTCCACACTAAGGCATAGCAGTAGTAATACGAGCCAACTTTGTCTCCATAAGTGAAGTATGTTTTCAGGAGCTCCAAGATCTGGGCAGGGATCCCCCGGCGCAGTGTTCCGCTGGACCCGTCGGAGATGATCTCTTCCACTGGCAGGCCACGATCATGGGTCCGCCCGAGTCTCCTTACCAGGGAGGAGTGTTCTTCCTCACCATTCACTTCCCGACAGACTACCCGTTCAAGCCTCCCAAGGTGGCGTTCACCACCAGGATCTACCATCCCAACATCAACTCGAACGGAAGTATCTGCTTGGACATCCTGCGTTCTCAGTGGTCTCCCGCGCTCACCATTTCCAAAGGTAATATATTCAAGAATGTTTATTATTTTTCAAATTTTGAATATTAATCATTCTTTTAAAATCAGTGTTGCTGTCGATCTGCTCGCTGCTGTGCGACCCGAACCCAGACGATCCGCTCGTGCCTGAGATCGCTCGCATCTACAAGACCGACCGCGAAAGATACAACCAGCTGGCGCGCGAGTGGACGCAGAAGTATGCGATGTGACGGTCCGGCCTCTTTCAAATCTCACAAAACTTGTATTATATTCCGTTTTAATGTATTTCTGTGTTTGAAAAGCATGCTTTTTGTCACCATGTCCTGTCCCGGAAAATTAAATTATGGAAGAGTTTTGTGGAGATTAAATGTTTGTCTTAAAAGTGTTTGATATGATCTTACTGTACTAAGGTTGGGCTTTTGGTTATTGAATTTTTGACGTAGGGGTTTAGTGGCGAGAGGCGCTCTGAGAGCTTCCGGAAGTTGTTCGAGATCACAATTCACACCAGCTAGTAATCACATTCATTATGAAAGATCGAAAGAGTAATTGCGTAGTATTATATAGAAAATCCCCTCATTTTCGCGGTACGGGAGTTTTCTCGGTCGATCCAGACACAAACCAGACAAAGAGAAAAATGACGGCGAAAGGGGCACTTGTTTGAAATGTTTGAAAAGATCTTCTCGTGAAAAAATTACCCTGGTTATCAATATATCTTTTGTATGCAAATTTTTCAACTTTGTACGAGACGGCATTTCAACGTGCTCCGCAGCAAAAATGATTAACACAACTGATTAGATGAGATGGCTCTTAGCAGGAGATGGAACCCTATTTTTGTTCAACCTGAGCGAAAGGCCTGGGACATTTTTCTTGTAAGCATCGGAGTATTCCCGGTGTTCTGAAATCTCTTACATAATATAAAATGTATTTTCTTTATTTTATAGTCTGAATACGTTTTTTTTATTACTAGTTTATTGATCTCTCGCTCTCACACAGAACCTCGCCAAGGTCTGCGTGACAGACAAGCAAGAAGATTTATGTTTAAGTTCCGCAGAAATTTGTACAAATTAAAAAAAATCACATGTCCTAAAGCAGCTATTAAGTTCCCAAAAATTGTAAAATAATACAAAATAAATGTCGAAAAATAGCGAAAAAAATGCAGAAAAATGTCCAAGAAAATGGCAAAAAATATTGTAAATTTTTACATTCTTTGCGCGCCCCATTGCCAAAATGTCGAAAAATACGAAAAAATGTGTTTTCGGGAATTTTACCATTTTTTGAACATAATAGCTGCTTTTATCTTCAGTCATAAATGAAGATAAACGAAGATATAAACACATTTTTTCCCGTTTGTCATGACGTTTTCTTATGCAGTCCGCGCACTACGACGATGTAACAACTCATGTGCGATAAATACAGATCAGCTGATTTGATTTAGATTAATCTTTAATTTATTTTTATTTATTCAAATCTGTTTCATTATCAAAGGAGACGATGAGCGTTGCTTTTGTCCCATTGAATACATTTATCGACGCTGCATTTTGGAATGAAATCAATAAACGCAAGCTGAACGACTGGCGGCTGGACGAGTCGCCTCGCGATATCATGGGATTCCTCTCCATTTGTCAGTTTTCATTGGTTCTCTACTCCAGTTACATGTCTGATGTAGATGACGCGGAGGGGACGGATAGTCGGTTGTCGCTGAGTCATGAGAGCTTCCTGGGCGACGAGTCCGACGCGAGTAGCGTGGCGGTGCGCGGACGGGTGCTGCTCACCAACACGCTCGAGACGTTCCAGAAGCTCGACCGCAAGCTGCTCATTCAGTGCGAGGCGCAGAGAGTGAGTTGTTCTTATTGTTCCATGGTTGTTTTCGAACTCGTCGCGGTCACATCAACATATACTCCTTGCAGCTGTGGTCGGCGATCGTATCGGAGGAGTGGCTCAGCGATCCGTCTGTGCTCAACACGTTCCTCTTCACCGTCTTCGCGGTGAGATTTAACTCAACCTTTTTTTACTTGATATTGCGAGTCTTTGTCGATGTGTCGATCTAATAAGGCAATGTAATGATTTCAGTTTGAGTGGTTGAGTCGATTTCCGTGTTTTCTATCCTTGATAAGGCACAACTCATAACGTAGATCAAAGATATTGGCTTGGTTATATCAAGTTTCATCTGAAAGATGCAATATTATGATTATATGACTTAAAAGTGTCATTGCAGGACCTGAAGAAGTTCCACTACTACTTCTGGAACTGCGTACCTGCGCTGTGCGCGCCGGCCGCGTTGCGAGTCGTCGACGCGGCCGTCGCCATCGGAGGCGAGGTGAGAGAGAGAGAGAAGGCGATGTCATGCTCATTAAACTTCCTACTCTCGGCATTGTATTCTATGTCTCTTCGCTCGCAGCGTATCACATTGTTCTTATTGCATGCAGGAGTCGTCGTCTCTGCTGGCGCTTTACAAGCAGTGCGGGCAGTCGGTGTTCCTCGTCGACGGCAGCGGCGCGGCGCACCCGCTCAGCAAGCTGCGCAAGATGCACAGCGTGTCCGACGTGCGGGTGGGTCGTTGTTTTCCTCTAAAGCGGTCAGTCTGTGCGAATACGTATCAGAAGCCATCCGAAGTGATTTGAAGTCGTTTAAAGACACAGTGGCGCTTAGTTTTTGACTTTGTTTCATTGCTTGACCCATGGAAACACCAAACAATCAAAGAAAACGCGAAAGAACGGTGTTGCCGCGTTACCTACACGCTTACCAACATGTGCACGTGCGAAGCTTGGTAAGGTGAATTCGAACTTCGCGCCAAAATGCTTATCGGAAAGTTGAGCTGTGTGCACATCTCGTCGATATGAGTTCGACAGCACATGTCGTTGTAGTGTTGTGGTAACGCTCACGGTTTACGGACCATGCCATGCCGGTTCGATTCCCGTTACGTGCAATCAGTTTTGCCAAGCTCGAGAGTGAATTTCGATAAACCTTGGTAATTCTAAACGCCCCTGTGCCTTTAAAGAGACTGACCGCCACTTAAAATTCGTAAAGTTATCCTTCGCGTTGTGGTTCTCACTGCGCTACTTTTTCCACATCCCACTGTGTGTTGTTGGTTGTTGTTGTTATGGTACTTGGTGCCGTGTCGTTGTGTAGCCCCGTGCGTTGCAGGTAGTGCTGGCGGATCCGTCGACTGCGCCCGCTCACCTCGGCTGGCCGTGGCGCAACGTGCTCGCCGCGCTGGCCCGCTTCCGCCCCGACTGGGTCAAGCAGGGAGTGCGACTCGTGTCCCTAAGGGCTGGTGAGCGCTCAGCATGGCTATATTCAGTTCAGTTCAAAATTTATCCGGTAGCGAGCAATGTGAACATAACTCAACACACTCAACACGAAATCTGTGCCAAGATGAACTTCGACTAGACACACACTATGTTGGGAAAAAGAGAAAGTAATGTGATTGTAATCTTTTTAGTTTGAACTGTGCGTGGTATCCATAGTTATAGTTCTATTGTAAAATCAAATTTTGACTTCCAGGTCAGCGCAGCTACGGGGTGACTGTGGCGGGCGAGCCTTGGACGTCCGATGAGCCGCCGCCGGTAGTGGGATGGGAGAGGGACGCGGCCGACCGGCTCAAGCCGAGCAGCGTCGACATGCGCGCCCAGTTCGACCCCAAGAAGTGAGGGGGCGGTGGTGGTGTAGACAAACGCTATGTTGAGAGAAATGAGAGAAAGAGAGAGAGAGAGAGAGAGAGAGAGAGAGAGAGAGAGAGAGAGAGTAACTTATGTACATGTCCTCGATTTCAGGTTGATGGAGCAGAGCGTGGGTCTCAACCTGTCGCTGATCAAGTGGCGCCTTGTGCCCGAGCTGCGATTGGAGCGCATGGCCAACCTCAAGGTCGGTGACTTTTCCTGTTCTCGTCTCACGCTCAGTGACTTTGTAATCGAGTGGGATGAGGATAGAACGCTCATCGAACATTTTCAGTGAGAACTGAAATTCGTAAAAATATTTCGTCCAGTCGTACTTTCTTAACTTTTGTGTTTGTGTTCATGTAACACGACAATGAAACATATGAAAAATGTCAAAAAGAGTTAAACGTCGATAGAATCGATCCAGAGGCTATTTTTTCGACGCCGGTTCGTCTGACGGTCTGACTGTCTGTGTCTGTCTGCGGGTCATCACTGTACCACCGTAAACCATTGTAAATACCATATGCACGACGATTCCGAATAAAGGCGAGGTCAGACTCGATAATGTATCAAAAAGCGCTGTATGATACAATAAGGCCCTTTTCTGAGTGAGGATTTTTCTGAGGATGGGGGCGCGTTCCGAGATATTTCTGGAGATCTTTGTGAGGGTGTTTTGCCAGAGCGAAAGTTGTAGTCTGACCTGTCCTTGAATGGTTGGATGTGATTCGAGTGTCGCAGAGTGCGCATTGAGGTGTTGATGCTGGGCGCGGGCACGCTGGGCTGCAACCTGGCGAGGGCGCTTATGGGCTGGGGCGTCACGCGGTTCACCTTCGTCGACAACAGCAACGTCAGCTACAGCAACCCCGTCCGGTCAGTCAGCGAACAGGTGCTCGAGAACGGAGCTTGAAGCCGCTCAAAGTGTTTTGGTCCCACTCTAAGAGAGCAGGTCGAGTTATTCTCCTTGAGTCAACTTTATTCAAAAGGAGTCGAAGTAGGTCAACTTGTACTTTTAACGTGATCCTAACGGATCGAAGCAGGTAATATTCTTCTTCTACTGTAGTCCCAAGCCTAAAGGATCGATCGGAGAGGAGATGGTCAAATGATTCTCCTACCGCAATACTTCATTATTATATAGCAAATTGTCAACTGAAAGAGATTTAATCAGGTAAAGTCGTTCTCATATTGCGACACTAATCATATTCATAAATTATTTGCAGGCAGTCGCTGAGCGAGTTTGAGGACGCGCGCGAGTCGCGGGGCAAGGCCGACGTGGCGGCGGCAGCGCTCACGTGAGAGAGAGAGAGAGAGAGAGAGAGAGAGGGGGGGGGAGAGAGAGAGTGAGGGAGAGAGAGAGGACGATAGAATGAGACGGTGCGTTGCAGGCGCATCTACCCCTCGGTGCGCGCCGAGGCGGTCCGCATGACCGTGCCCATGCCCGGACACGCCGTCGGAGACAGTGGTGGGATACGTGTTTGAAAGTAGCATATAACAATAAGTCGAGAAAATGATTTCGATCTAACCTACTTGTTCCGTTGCAATGAACGATTCGTGATCGTCAACGAGTGAGACGAATTAGTCAAGCAGAAGCAGCGCTTGTTTCCACGACACCGTTAGTCAGTGTCATTGTTCTGTTGCAGGCGAATCGGAGCTGCTGTCGTCGGTGGCGCGACTGGACGAGTTGATCGCGGGTCACGACGTGGTGTTCCTCGCCCTCGACAGCAGGGAGGCCCGCTGGCTGCCCACCGTCATCGCCAGCGAGCGCGGAAAGGTGCGTGTGTGGGTGTGTGCGTGCAGATTGTGTGAAATTGAAGAGTCGAACAACGGTGTTCATTGTGAGCGCTATAATGTGCTCGCAAATGAGTTCCACTGTTTTCAAGAGAGACATTAGGGTGGTTAGACAAAGATTAGAACTCAATTCATGACTAGCGCTCCGGCGCGCTGTCGCGCGCCTCCGCACTAGGCATACACGAATAGAAAAATAGAAGAATATTTTATCACTGTTTCCTATCCAATGACTCTTGAAGATAGACATCCATGTGTGAGGTCTATATAAATTATGTCTAACTTTCACTTTCTGTCTCTCTCCTACATACTTCTTTCTCACATTCTTTTAACTGTACAAAAAACTGATTTACACTCCTCTCTCTCTCTCTCTCTCTCTCTCTCTCTCTCTCTCTGTTTCATCTACAGATTTCTGTCTACTCTCCCTCTCCCTCCTCTCTCCCTCCTCTCTCCCTCCTCTCTCCCCCTCTCTCCCTCCTCTCTCCCCCTCTCTCCCTTCTCTCTCCCTCCTCTCTTTCTCTTCTCCTCTCTCTCTCTCTCTCTCTCTCTCTCTCTCGTCTACTCTTACGTATTCGCATTGGTCACTGCAACTGTTCAAAATTAAATAGTATTATGCTTTCTTCTGTCTACTGTCACGTCAACGCTGCGGTGACAGCAACATTTCTGAACGAAGTTATTAACTCCGGAAAATGCTCCGATCTGCTTCATTTGACTTGCAAATGATCCTCATTTCCCTAAAATCCGACCAAAATTTTTTTTCGATAGCGCGATGAAATGATGTCTGGAAAATATGCGACGAGTGAGCAAGCGTACCGTGAACGGGGGGAATACCCTATATGAACGACAAGAAAATCTGCTGTGCATTTTGTTCAGTATACTGTATGTTCAAAATCCACGATAGAGCTAAGTGCGAGCCTATTATAGGTGACTGATGATTCTGCTAATTTCATGAAGCGTATTTTCCGTTACTGATCGTGAGATGATTTTGCCGATAGGTAGTTTAGGAAGCGCAGCTGAAACATTGTCAATCCAATCATTAGTTTCTGTGTTTCTGAACTGATGGGTTCGAAAACTAGTATCGGGATGAGTGCGCGGCTGGAAATCCGTCTTTGTGCGCGCTGAGCACACGAAACCTGAACACTCGATCTGTGTTGTATGCGCGCGCAGTGACCGCTGGGCGAGCATTACCGTAACAGTAACGGTAACCATTTGAGATGGCGTACAGCGTGGCGCTCGGCTTTGACACGTTTGTGGTGATCCGGCACGGAGTCGGGGGAGGAGAGGAAGGAGAGGGAGAGGGGGAGGACGTGCCGACAAGCCTGTCGAGCCCGGTGTCGTACGCGCAGCTTGCGTGCTACTTCTGCAGCGACGTCACCGCGCCCGGCAACTCGACCCACGACCGCACACTCGACCAGCAGGTGGGGAGGGGGGGGGGAGAGAGAGGGGAACGATACAAAAGAAGGGAGAGAGATAGAGGAGAGAGAGAGAGACAGAGAGACAGAGAGGGGGGGGTAGAGGAAGGGAGGGGTAGAGGGAGGGAGATAGGGAGAGAGAAAGAGAGAGATAGGGGAGAGAGAGATAGAGTGAGAGATAGAGAGAGAGAGAGAAGGGGGTAGAGGAAGGGAGGGGTAGAGGTAGGGAGATAGGGAGAGAGAAAGAGAGAGATAGGGGGGAGAGAGTGAGAGATAGAGAGATAGAGATAGAGAGAGAGAGAGAGGAGAGAGAGAGAGAGAGAGAAGGGGGGAGAGGGAGGGAGGGGTAGAGGGAGGGAGATAGGGGAGAGAGAGAGAGAGCTGAACGTGTGTTGCAGTGCACCGTCTCGCGTTCCGGTCTGTCGATGGTGGCGTCGGGCTGTGCGGTCGAGTTGCTCGCCAGTGTGCTGCAGGTGGGTGTGCGGTGCGCGCGCGCCCTCGTTCTATTTCGTATCTGCTCGTTTCCATAGAATCGTACTCGTATGCATTAGCACAGGGTACTGTAGCTATTGTAGCCGGTGACGTCGATGTGCACGTCTCTCTCTCTCTCTCTCTCTCTCTCTCTATCTCTGGTTGCAGGTCTCGGACCCGCTGTCGTCGCGGGCGCTGATCGGTGAGCAGGACGACTCGGCGTCCCTCCTCGGCGCCACACCCCACCAGATACGCGGATTCATCGGCAGGTTCCAGGTGTGAGAGAGGGGGGGGGGGGATTGCTGCATCAAAATTGTACGTCTAGTGGTCTCGTGTGGACGTGTGATCTTCGGTCTTGTTGCATTTATCTCGTTCTCTCTCCTTACTTCTGTTCTGCGATGTTTCTGTTTATGTAACACGGCTATAAAACATATTAAAAATGTATGGGCGGAAAAGAGTGACGACAGTGGATAATATGGTCAAGAGTCAAGAGATATTTCGCATTTTTGTGGGCGATAGTTGGCAGAAGTTTGAGAAGGAATTTGAGTGATGACGTGTTGAAGTGTTTGTGTGTTGCAGCAACTGACGCCGTGCGTGCGCCGCTTCGACCGCTGCGTCGCGTGTGGGCCGAATGTGCGCGCCGAGTGGCGAGAGAGGGGCGGCCAGTTCGTCAAGGTCAGTATACACTCTATCCACTCTGTGCTCATCCAACATGTCCTGGAGTGTTGGTCAGTATCTTCTTCTTTGCTCTAGATAGAAAGTGTTGTTCTTTTAGATAGAAAGTGTATTTTTTGTCTGTCTGTCTGTCTGTCACTCTCTGATACATTTCTGTGATATTCTTATTCCTCCGGATATGTGATAATTACGTGTAACACCGTGGTCCTGTACTGACGAGCTAGTTGGCCTTGGACCCACCATGGTGTGAATCTACCGTGTAAGGTAGCGTTATTTTACTTTTAAAACGTGCTCATTTCCTGTCTGCAGGTTAATGGGTCGAAACAGGACACTGTTTCTAGTATCTATGTGGTTACTAGTGGTTACGTTATGATTTTGTCGTACGTGTTCTCTCTTTCTGATTATTACTCTTTCTTCACTGTATTGTTCTATATGTTTTCCAGTTCGCTGTTCACGTAGATGAGTTGTTGATAAAGACAATGGAGTAGAGAAGTTCTTTTCTGTGGTCAAGTCATGACGCTAATTGCAGGACGTGTGCAACTCTCCGTCTCTTCTGGAAAAAGTTGCTGGTCTGGAGGACCTTCAGATGTCTGCCGAAAACGTCAACATCGACTTTGACGACGATGATGACAGCGTGGTCTCCATGTAGACGTCGGGTTGCCTTCTTGTAATTTTACTATTTGTAATTTGTTCTGCTAATTTTACCAAGTAGATTTGTACCATAGGAACTGTATATATGTGTGTTTCATGTGATTTGTAGCATTTTATACATGGGCAGTAGCTTTTCGTGATGTCATTGTCACTCGTTGGTGTCTTTCACATCAGTATTTTTTGGGAAATAAAAATTGCCTTATTTTGGGGATTTTATGTTGTAATAATTAGAGCGGTTTGCAACCGTGTGCTATCTTAAGCGATACGATTGTCACATTACCGTATGACGCGGTCACGGTAGTATCGTAGTATGGCTGAGCCGGTGGAACCGCCCGCAGATCCAGTATTCCGCTGCGAACACTGCCCTAAGACGTTTGATGTGAAGAGGTGAGAGAGGTTGTGTGCGAGATGAACCATTGCGATTTTTGTTATTGGTATTGCGTTAATCTCACTACTCATAATAAAGATGTAGCCGTACCAATTGTTCTCAGCAGAAAACGAGACGAGAGTTTTGAGTTATGACGGCTGTGATTCTGCTGGCGTTCAGCGAATTGTCAATTGACGGATAATGTGAACGTCTCGAAAACATACCAGATCACACGAAGGGAAAGCGATTCTAAATCATTGCGTTTTGAATGTTGCAGGTATCTGACGAAGCACGTCTCACGGATGCACGCAGGCGGCAAGGGCGAGCAGGAGGAGCCGAGAGGAGAGCTGCCGTGTTCTATGTGCGATAAGGTGCGTGTCTGTGGACTGACTTCAAGCATTGCACTTTCCGAGTGTACTTCAGAGTTTGTTCAGTTTGTTTGCAAAGATGGAGAATCGTCAGTGAAAGTGCAAACACGCAGTGATAGAACTGAGGAGAAGGGATGAATTCCGTTTCTGACGCGTACAGTCAGTAGAGGATACGAGTGAGAGATATTGATACGATTGATCTGAAATTCTATGGCAGGGGGGGTGTTTAGAATTGATATCGGGTAGTTGGCAATGACTTGGGTCGAGAGAGAGAGAGAGAGAGAGAGAGAGAGAGAGAGAGAGAGAAAGAGAGAAAGTCGTCCTCCTTCCAGACGTTCCCGTTCATCTCGCACCTGCAGCGCCACCAGCTGGTCCACCTGGACGCGCGCGAGTGGGGCTGTCCCTTCTGCCAGATGCGCTTCCTCCAGAAGGCGGGTTAATCAATCCTTGATTCGCTATTCACTATTGTGTGTTTCCCGGAAATTACATTGTCATGTGCTACTTGATTCGAGACAAGTGTTCTGATAGCATGTGTTCCCGCTCACCCATGTTGTTATGGGTAGCGCCGAGAGGAGAGTGTCTTTCATGATGGGTGGGCTTTGACTAAATGTTCGTTGCCGCGCGCTGCAATTTTGCGGGGGCGGATGAAGACGTGTTGTTTGCAGACGCACCTGCTGAAGCACACGCACCGCAAGCACGCCGGCGAGGTGGGACCTGGTTCTTTCATCCGCCCGTGATCAGAACTTATACTTTTGCCCAGATCTAACGTGACTGCGTTGCAGGTGGGCGCGGATCTGATGGCACGCGTGGAGCTGAATCGGTGGAGGGCCGAGGACGAGCAGGGTGAGTGGAGGGAGGGCAGGAGGGCGAGGAGAAAGACACGATCGATAAGGAGAAGCATGCTCAAATACGAATACGGAGAATGGTCATCATTAAATGATGGGAGGCAGGGTGCGAGTGACACTTTGCTATATAATGGAACCATGAAACTGACTAGTGGGCAAGTGTGTGTGAGATTAGCGTTTCCGAATCGAGTTTATACTTATTGCTTTGTAGAAACGTTTTTGGACGTGAATGTATTAATGTCTTCGTCTGGCACTGTGTGCATACTCCAAGTTTTAACACCTGTCTCACTGGAGGGAGGATCGCTGACGACATGGCCGACTCTTTGGTATCGCTGCTGTACAAGAAGGGCGACCCACTCGACATCGGCAACTACAGGCCGATCTCTGTCTCTTCGACGCTGCTGAAGCTGCTGATGCGGACTGTGCTCGCCCGACTACAGCCGTCATTGGAGGCACAGCAGCCGCGGGAGCAGGCCGGGTTTCGGAGAGGGTTCAGCTGCAACGACCACATTCTGGTGACTCGTGAGGTTATCTACAAGCTCAACCGCCACGGATACCACGGCTACCTGGTTTTCGTGGACTTTGCCAAGGCCTACGACTCCATCGAGCACAACGACACGTGGCTGGCGCTGAAGAGATGTGGAGTGCACCCCGCCTACATTTGACTGCTGCAGAGTATCTACAACGATGGCAAGACGAAAGTGAATGTTCGAGTGGACACTGGCAGAAATCGAAGTGAAGAAAGGATAGCGCCAAGGCTGCCCGCTGTCTCCGCATCTGTTTAATTGCGTGCTCGCTGAAATTTGTGCAAAGTTGGACTTCGATTTTGTTGGGGCCGGGCTGGACATTGGAGGACAGAAGCTGACTCATCTGTGCTATGCAGACGACATCATCCTATTTGCACGCTCACCTTCGGCTGCAGAAAGGATGTTGGAGGAACTGGCGGAGAAGAGCAGCGACTACGGGTTGTACGTGAACAGGAAGAAGACAGTGGTGATGAGCAACGGGCCGAAGAATAGCATCCGACTGGATGGAGGAGAAGTGGAGTACGTGGACAAATTTGTCTACCTAGGCCGCTCTCTCAGCTTCATGACCGACGATCGAGTGGAAGTGACGAGGAGAGTACAGGCTGGCTGGGGCGCCTTCTTCTGTCATGGCCAGTTCCCGATGCTGAAGAGCGCGCCGATGCGACTGCGGAGGAAAGTGTTTCGGATGGCAGTTCTACCCGCGCTCACCTACGCTGCCGAGATTAGGAGTCTTTGAAGAGAAGATCTACAGAAGCTGCGGACTGTTCAAAGAAGAATGGAAAGAAAGATGCTCGGACTGACATTACTGGACAAGGTTCCGTGCAAGGAGATACGACGACAGACGTGCTGTGCGACGCAAGGACAAAGAAGTGGAGGTTTGCCCGCCGCCTAATGACTTGCAACGATGACCGCTGGACGAGACGTGTGATCGATTGGAAGCCGCCAAATATGGGCAAACCCAGTCGCCCTCACCTACAATGGAGTTATGAATTCAAGAAGACGATCCCATCCAATAGAAGGACCCTCGAGGAAGAATAGAAGAACGTGGCCGCGGACACCGACGCGACAAGATGGACTACTTATGCTTCCCGGCGCTACTCTGTGAATAATTGATGTTTGAGTTATGATCACATAATGCGATACCGGATAAATGTTGAATTGAATTGAATTGTCTGACAATCGTGCTATTATAGCTTACGTTACGGTGGCGACTAATGGGAAGAGGTGAAACATATTCAGAGTTTGTTCGAGGAAGAGAAAGCATAATTAGTTATGCTAAATGTTTCATAGTACTAATTGTGCAGTGATCGCGACTACGAGCAACTCGCCGACGCCGCCGGAAAAGGAGGAGGAGGGAGGAGGAGGAGGGGAAGGAGAGGGAGAGGGGAAGGAGACCCAGCAGCACCAGCGACTCTACGTCGACCGGCTGCCGTGTCCCAGCTGCAAGGCGTGCTTCGAATCGAACTACCATCTGCGCAGACATATGAGGGTGAGTGGAGGCGTCGGCACTTCGTGAAAGTTCACTGTAGATTCACATGTATTGCTGCCATGTATTCTCCTTTCTATTTTTTCTCTTTTTATCTCTCTCTCTCCTTTCTCTTCTTCATCCATCATTTCTCCCCTTTCTCAAAAAACTTTTCTCACTTTTCTCTCCTTTTTCTCTTTGCTTTGTAGTTGCTATGCTATTGTTGCTGAAGTGTGTTGTTTGAAGACGGCGCACCGCCGCCTGCTGTGCGCGCACTGCTCCCGGTGGTTCGAGGGCCACGCCGCGTTGAACAGACACCGCATGCAGTCGAGGGAGGAGGTGAGTGTGGGCAGCGTGAATAAAGGAACACAACCCCTTTTGTAGCTTTGTGCCAACGTTTCAATGTGTTGCGTTCATCGCCAAATTCGATGTGATCCGTTCATTTCAATCATATATAGGGCATCCCCCCCGTTCATCGTACGGCAGTCATTTCGTCGAATGTTTACCAGACATCATTTGAGGCATCAATAGCTCGTTATCAGCCCGCGCGAGATCATTCGACCGCACAATTCGCGCGCTTGGCGGTCTCTTTTTAGGGAATTGAGGGTGATTTGCCTAATGAAGCAGAGTTCTCCATCTTTTAAAGTTAATTACTCTATTCGGAATCAAGCAAGCTTCACAAGATTCTGATATGTGATGGGTATCAATAATGCTCATCGATCTCTAGTGTTCGATTTTCCATTTTCGCCTCCGTTTTCTAATTAGAGTCCAACAACTTTGATTTCGACTCGATTTCCAATGAGAAAGCCCCGAAATTTAAGTACTCTCTTCAAACTTATCGCACAGCGCCCAGTTTTCTTTAGGAAATGCTCAGATAGAATGCTCAGAGATCTCTAGTTCTCGATTTTTCGATTGCCGTCATTTTCACCGTTTTTGAGCACAAGAACACACAATCGGGGCAAATTTGCATAAAATTTTCGTCTGTTTTAAAAGCCAGCGATATTGCCGTACGATGTAAGGAGGGAATGGTCTATAGTATTTTTTTTAAAGTGATTGTTATTCGATTTTTTATCACGTGGCAGTCGTGGTTTCTACACGTAATTTAGAGTCCTTGTAAACAATGTCCTTGTAAACAACACGTCTATGCAAACATTTCATTTTTGCGTTTCCTTACTAAGATTAACTGAAAAAGAGAGATTTTGTTTTGTTTTGTTCTTATTTGAGTTCAGTGAACAAGGATGGAAGTGCTTTATTAATTCGTTTTATTATCCTCTCACACACGGCGTTCATTTTATTAGTGACACGGTTAGTCGACATGTGGTGAACAATATTCATTATTCAACCATCTGTCTAATGTCAGTCCCACTTTCCTCTCTCACGGTCAGACACGCAAATTTCTAGAATAGAAAAAAGAGAGGAAGCTTCGCACGATGAATATTCCAGTCCGATTCTGCGTGAGGCGTGACACATGCATAATTTAACCACGGCGGCTGGTAGATGTAGCAGTACAATCTTGATGCGTGCGCCAAAAGCGTCTGGTCGCGAGCAAACATTCGTACTCACACTGCTTGCAGATGCACGAGTGTGCGTGCGGGGCGTCGTTCGCGAGGCGGCCCGACCTGCGCGCCCACGCCGCCACGTGCAGAGGTGCGTGGCAGACATCGCTGTATGTCTTCATGTCAAACTGTATACGTTGACGCTTACGCCAGACGAGAAACACGTTTATAGTGAGCAGGCGCGTCTTGGTCGCATCCTTTTGAACCCCCTATCGAGCGTCAACGTATATTTTGGCCTATAGAGGTGTAGTTTGTATAGACGAAACTCCAGTTTGTGACGGATGCGATGGAAATGACTGGGGATTCGGGAGGCACTTCTGATATGTATCAAAGTCTTTCAATGAGTCTGGCAGCAACTTTAGCAGCGCGTGGTCGCGGCGGCGGCGGCGGCGCGGCTCGTATCCCGGCTGCCGGCCCGATCGAGTGCGTGCCGTGCGGACAGCGATTCGCACAGAGGACACAGGTGGGCAGAGGACATGTGTGAGAAGTAGTCAGTCAGCCATCCGGAACTGGTCACTTACGCCCATTTACCATGAACAGTGGAGTCCCAATTCCACACTGTAGGAGTGTGTGTGCTACATTCATGCTATCATTGTATATCGGAATCGGTGTGATAAACGGGGTGATAAACTGCTACCAAATATTCATCATGCTATCAGTTTCGGAATCAGGCTGATGAACGAAGGCTTTCAGCTGGACCGGCACTGGCTGCGCGCGCACTTCGGTTTCCGCCGCTGCGCGCGTTGCGACTGGACCGCCGAGAGCCCGATGCGCATGCGGGAACACGCGCAGGTACAGTGGGTGGGCAAATCCAGTTGCTGCTATGAGAGAACGCAAGAGTGGGAGAGTGCGAGGCGGTTAGAAATCGATAGACATCGAGAGCCCGCGATTTAATTCAAGTTCAAAGTTTCGCGCGCGCGCACTTTTCAAATGCGGGATGGACGCGCTGAGTGGTGGGAACTAAATATTCGCTGGACTGTAGGCAATGGCGAAGTTCTCATCGTCATTTGATTGTGTCAGGAGACGGAAGATCGTAACATGGTGGTGGTAGCGTGTCGTGTTTGCAGGACGCGCACTCGCTCTCGCTGTGCGGCTACTGTGAGTTCGAGTGCGGCAGCAAAGAGGCGCTCAAGGTACGCGAGTAGCGCTCAGTCTCTTCGTGACGCCTATCGCGACCGACATGTTTGTTTTGGCGGCGTTGGTGCTGTTTCGAGACTGACGACACGTTGAGAGCGACGGTGCCGGACTGCCGCCACTTTCAGGCGCACGTGGCGCAGCACCACTGGAAGCGGCACACGAAGCGCGAGTGGACGGCGGAGGACCAGGGTGTGCGCGGCAGGAGGGGCAAGGGCGGCAAGGCGAGGTGGGTGGAGAGTGATTCGGCCAGTTTTGCATCATCTTGATATGATTGTATTGTTCCAGGAAGGCGAGTCTCATCGACCACGTGGCGACCCCCGCGCGAGTGGCTCCGAACGAGCTGATGCTGCGGCTGTGCGATCACGCGGCCGAGACCACGCCCACTCTGTCTCCGCCCACTGGCACCCGGTGAAGAGTAGATCGTGTTGTTGTGGTTGTTATGGTTGTTGGCGATAAAGTGTTGGTGTGCGGGTCGGTGTTTGAGTTTGGTAGGATAGCGGGTTGCGTGCGCCCTGGAATATCTTCATCTGCATGTCCGGGATCGGAGTGGATTGCCTTGTGGCAGATGTCGACGCAGCTGTCGCTCAAGGTGAAGATCCTCTCCACTAAGGAAGAACGCGACTTTGAGGTGAGCCGAGTGCTCTTTGACTCGTACGTCGTACGTTTGTACCGATGTGTCGATCCTATTGACTTTTTTGACCGACCATATAGAAAACAAATTCTTGTTGGTTTTGAATTGATCCTTGAATTTAGCATATCTGCTTCAAGAGGCATTGCAGGAAGAGTTATGCAAAAATTTGTGGAATAATATGAAAAGTGAAAGACTGTTTAATAGGTTGTAAAGTAGAGTTCAGACTCAATTTTTGCTGGCAAAAGATTCTCAGAAAGAGCTCATCAGAATGCGCCTCCAATGTCAGAATTTTTTTCTTCAGAAAGTACCTTTTGTATCATAAAGCGGCTTTTTGACTCACAGTCGAGGGAGACGTCGCCTTAACGTTGTTAAGTTGTTCTAATCTTTTTCTTCAGATCTCGTCGCAGTCGTCGGTGGCGGAGCTGCGCGAGCGGATCGCCAAGGCGTGTCTGCTGCCAGCCGACTGCTTCAAGATACTCCTCCGAGGAAAGACGCTCAAGGGTCGGTGGCATGAAACATCGTCTGTCAGCTGCTTTCTAAAGACGCTAACGAATTGAATTTCAAGAAAATCTAAAGAAGTTCTATAAAAATCTTGGCACACACCCGGTTTCGCTCCCTTCCACCAGACCGAAAATTGCGTAATGCAAGAATTCCAAGGATACTTGTAATCGCGTAATTTTTCGGTACAGAGAACAGATATCGATGACTTTTTTGGCATTAAAAGATACAATAGTGTGTGTCTGGAGAATGTCGTCTTTCGAACTGTTGTATAGAACATAAACCCGAACACTGATTCTAGTCGCATTGTTTTCTTTTGAATGGCATGGGATTATGCGCATCATTGGAACAATGCGCGATGCACAAAAGAGTGTGGGCGTGGCGGCGAGAAATCACAATCACGTTCGCTCTCCGTTGAAATAATATCTCAACGGAGATATCAGGCTCTTCGTTGAGACCGGCACAAAGTAGTCGATGCGTTTCGTGCTAATTCAGAGTTCACAGATTCATCCGGAACCGTTACAGATGTACATTGCAATCACAACAGTATGATTGATTATCTGTTAAAAAGTACTTGCGTAAAGATATTAAGTTTGTCTTGACCCAATTCAACAAAAGCGCATGCATAAAACGTTTACAAATACTAACACAAACCTGCGCCCCTCTCCTCTCTCTCCTCTCTCTCTCTCTCTCTCTCTCTCTCTAATATGGACGTATGACGTTATTCATTTGTATTGTTATATTTCATCTGTTAGTGTCCACTGTCCACTGTCCGTTATGCGCAGGTTTGTGTTAGTATTTGTAAACGTTTTATGCATGCGCTTTTGTTGAATTGGGTCAAGACAAACTTAATATCTTTACGCAAGTACTTTTTAACAGATAATATATGTGCTTTTGTTGAATTTCATAGAAATTTCTTCTGTTTCTGATTCCCAAGCTCTGTCGTTCATTTCTCTGCGCGCCCTGCCCGCCTGCCGGGAGAGAGCTAGCCAGAGTGCCGGGAAACCCAAAACAACGCAAACCCGGCGCGAATTAGACGCTGGCGGCGGCGAGGCGAACTACACTCAAAGTGCTAGTTGGAGAACACGCGCAGAGAACGCGAGAGAGTACGCTTTCGGCAGAGAGTCAGAGTTACCGGACACGACATCCACCCACCCACCCACCCACCCACCCACACGCTGGCCTCTCACCTCATGGGTGCGCGAGATCGCTCATAACTTCTTTCGGAGAAAAGATACAAAGATGCCATCAATTAGTGATATGGCCTACGGAACCGTGCGAATCTAACTAACATAAATTGGATGAGTTCGCATTCCTGCTAACATGATTTTTGGATATCGCTTCTTGAAAAATCTGGCGCGAGCCCTATCCTAAGCCAAAAGAGAGGGCGCTGCGCGCCTCTCTAATTGGATGCATGTAGAGCCAAGATCTTGGGGGATGATTTCGTCGAAACGACCGCACAGCATGGGGAAAATAACCCTCAAATTGCTTTATGAGTTAAAGGAACAGTGGCGTATATCAGAACCGTGTGGTAATGAAATTTTCAAAGTGCATGTATGTTTCAGGCAAAGTTGCAAACAGGGATCGAACCCGTGTCCGCGAGAGTGATAGCCCGGACTCTTTTCCCACTGCGCCACGCAGCTCATGGCTCATCACGCGGAAAGACCGCTGCCCTTCCCGAGAGCTGACTTCTTTGCGAAAGCGATCATAATATCGATCGGCCCCGCGACAATGGGGCTTTCCGCCAAAACACACATTTAAACGCCTATTTTCGTGTGGTAACGGGACGGTTTGTGGTAATTGGTGTGGTAACGCGGTAGCAGCTTTGAATCGTTATTTTTTTGTTTGTTTTGCATTCCAATGGGTCAAGTTATGTTCCACAGTCGAAAATAATGCGCCACTGTTCCTGGCTAGAATGGCTAGAATGAGTGACGATCAGATCATGATTGAGCGGCACTGAATACACTTAACACCATCATCTCGTGAAATTGCAGACGACTCGATCACGCTGCGTGCGGCCGGCTTCAACGGCGACGAGAAGCTCACGGTCGTCGTCGACACCACGGCGAGTGTCAGACATGGACGTTGGTTCGTCTACATGTCTTGCAGGAGCCTGGCCGAGCCGTCGACCGCGCGCTGTTCGACGCGGCTGGCAAGGGCATGCGAGGCACGCTCGCTGTGCTGCGCTTCAACACGGTGGGTGAGAGAGGGAGGGAGGGGGAGAGCGTTGGGGTATGATTTGAACATGACGCGTGCAGTTTGATTGATCATGCAACATGTTCTGCCAAGGAGAGTGATGAATCCGTTGCAGTGCCTACGCGAGTATGTCGACTCTCTGAGCGTGGACGATCTGCATCGCTGGCAGGCGGCCAAGGAGCGCGAGACAGAGGTCGGCGAGAGCTCGGCCTGAGAGCCGCCTGCCAGATCATGATTGTTGCTCCATGGGTTCTTGTCGCTCATTGTTATAAGAGTTATCACACATTCCGTTGTTACTGACCGCCATTGAAATGGGAAGACGGAGTGCATTTTGATTGTTCTGTTGTTTTTAGGGTCTTCTTAGATGCACTTTTACCCTGAACTATCGTTCGGGGTGGTCCAAAGAAGGTCCAAACAAGCCCCGAACAGCCTCGTTTTCAATGGGGAATCGTTTGGCCCAAACACTTCCTATTGAGGGCAAACTTTGCCCGAACACGTCCGAACATCGCTCGGCAGCCCCAAACAACCCCGAAAGATCAGCCCAAAACAATAAAATGAGAGAGAATCGCTTGGAGCTCGCTGGGTCCCGAAACGAGTGACCTTTTATGTGATGATAGAGTATGATAGCATGACATCATGCCAGCCTGCGCGACCGCTCGGTCGAAACAGCTGATCGACTGCGATGAGAAAACGGATGTTTGTGAAGTTCTTGTTGATAATATCACTGTGTTTGGAGATTTGTCATTGACTTTTTTGTGAATTGTACTCCCTATATATGAATTGTACTCCCTATATTATATATATATATATATATATATCACTTGATTGTGTGTTTAAGGGGCTGATGATTACATATCAGAAAAAGAAACACTATCAGAGCACTTTTAACTCGAAACACGGTCACAAGTTAATGAAGTAATGACGAAACAATCAAAACCAGAGCCCACTTTTTACACGTTTTCTCATTGCTGTCAATCAGCTGTTTCGACCGAGCGGTCGCGCAGGCTGGCATGATGTCATGCTATCATACTCTATCATCACATGAAAGGTCACTCGTTTCGGGACCCAGCGAGCTCCAAGCGATTCTCTCTCATTTCATTGTTTTGGGCTGATCTTTCGGGGTAGTTTGGGGCTGCCGAGCGATGTTCGGACGTGTTCGGGCAAAGTTTGCCCTCAATAGGAAGTGTTTGGGCCAAACGATTCCCCATTGAAAACGAGGCTGTTCGGGGCTTGTTTGGACCTTCTTTGGACCACCCCGAACGATAGTTCAGGGTAAAAGTGCATCTAAGAAGACCCTTTTCGAGTGTTACCATCGATGAAACAAACGCGTGTATGAGATTGGCATTTAAGTGGATTGGCTCTATATGCGCAAGCATCCCTCCTTCACGAAGATACGTGGATTTGTCGTCAATAAGTCAATATCTCATCATCATCATCATCATCATCATCATCATCATCATCATCATCATCATCATCGCTAGCATTGCTTTCGTTAATGCGCTTTTCAAAGGCTCGTGACAATACGCTAGTTTTTGGGCGATTGTTTCATGCAATATTGCATTAGCGGGCTTTTAGCCGCTATTGCGATGTAAATGTAAGCTAGAAATCGGCGCTCCTCCCACACGCCACACCTACATACATCATTGTTTATTTCGAATCAAGCACGTCATGACAATTTATATACATCACGATCACGATATAAAGTACACACGGTGATTCACTGCGTCAATGGAATTCTAAATTATTATAAAATCCGGCTCCAGCTCCGTGTTTCAGCTGTTATTCACGTCTGATAAAAAAGTTTGGCTAGAACGCTAGGACGCATCAACCTAGGTATTCTCATATACACACGAATAGAGCACTCATTTCAAAGTCGCGGCAGAAAACATTCAAATTTATCGCCACCGATGCTTTTCAGCACTCATGTTTTGCTATCATACGATACATACTACATTCCCATGTATATCTTACTCGTAACATATGGTCTTTATCCTGGAATTCTATACTCTATACACAATCCATTAGTTTGTTTTGCTGTAGAGCTGGTCTTTCCCGTGAGCATAATCTGCTTCCGTTCGTCGCAGTCGTCACTTCTCGCAAGTCTTGTTCAGGTCTGTTCTGTATAATATACCTATGAAAATATACAGTATAACTAGTTGTGTTTCCCCCTCGTGGAACCGTTTTGCATTGCCGTGCTCGAAACGGGTGAACTGAATTATTCTCTCTTTTTTGAGTATGTGAGGTGCGTGCGACGGGGGGGGGGGAGATGACAAAGCGTCATAAAAGTGAGATGTGCAGCTCGTTGACGGTTTTTGTTACGAGGCCCTACATGCTAAGCAAGGCGCGTGCATAATGCGCTACATGAATGCGTATGCGTTATTAGTTATTAGATTCGAGATCTTCACACGTATGATGCCGCAAGTCGCGTTTTCGAGATCTGTGCTACATTAGTGATGTGAGACGGATCAGTGTCTGACGCACATTGTCGTTGTCTCGGGAATCTCGTCCTTATCGACGGACAGTAGCAATAAACCTGCATGTTGACGAGAGACGAGAGAGAGAGGAAGTGTCAGCGACAGATACGCTGCTATGATGTGTATGTGATTGTTTTTCGCATAGATACACGATGGCGCTTCTCCCATATATCCTATTGTGCGCTCTCTCTCTCTCTTTCTCTCTCTCTCTCTCTCTCTCTCTCTCTCTTCGCGACCGAGATGAGTCGCTAGATTTACGGCGCTGTCAATGTCTAGCTGGAGATAGGTGGACAATTCAATCTGGGTAAAGAGAGTGAATCGTGCATCGCGTGCTTGTTGACGTGCACTTGCAGGGTCGGGTGGGTGGGTTGGTTGAGCGGACGGCCTCTGACCGCGACTCCGTTTCAGCCAGCTGGACTCGCAAATCAGCGCTCTTATTGTTTTCGTGTGAATCTCGCGACGCACCGAAGCGCAATGGCAAACGAGGAAGCAATAGGTTACCGACAGAAGAAGCGGCATCGAATGCCTGGAATATGAACCACGAATCCATTCATTAATAAGGGCAGCCGATTCGTTTTGGCTGACGCTGTCTCTCTAAAGCGCATGTTTTGAAATTTTCGAAATGAAGAGTATACATTCTGTGCACCCGAAAATAGAACAGTTGTCGTTCGTGTGTATGTCCTTTGAAAAATGACCTGCAAATGAAGCGTGCGCATGTGATTCGTTAATCACACGACGTCGACAGATGCACTCTTCTCTCTCTCTCTCTCTCTCTCTCTCTCTCTCTCTCTCTCTCTGTCTTCTCTGTCTTCTTCCTCACTATCTACCGTATCTGCTTCTTACTTCCTATCCTATCTTATCATTGTGAATGCGATGTGCGATGTCATAATACAGCTCGAACGATTTAACGAATTGGGAAGAAAACACTTCAACTAACGTTCCGAAGCTGGTTGCACCACATGCGGGAGTGAAAGTGAAATTGAGATATATATTGGGCGTTATCAATTTGCCACTGTCACCGTTTCGTGGCCAGCGATGAATTATGAACAAGATGGCGAAAAAGAGAAGAAGGAGAAGACGGATTGATCGAAGACACCACTCGTCTTGATGTGTTGATCATTCAGATTCATCGTCGCAGTGCCGAGGAGCATGCATAGAGAAGGAGTATCATTGCTCCGAAATGTGAAAGCGTCAATACTTTATAGCTTGCTTTCTCCAACCAGTGCTAGTGATCTTCGAGTCTTTTTTTGAACGGCAGTACTTTTGTTGCTCCGCTAGTGATCCTCAATTTTTCAAGCGGCAGTACTTTTGTTGCTCCGCCCTATCGCTCTCAACTGCGGAGGACTGCTTCGTTTCAGAGTCCGTTCCGGAAACACGGGTTCTTGTGGTCGCGTATGCTTCCTTCTTTACGAATACGATATACGATCACACGGAACAAGCGCGTGAATAGCTGTGAAAGAATTTGAGCACTGCCGCAGCGCTTTTTGCCCCGAGATTTCTACTTCGCTTCCTCTCACACAAGTCACAGCTCGATTCTCTCCATTTATCCGAAAGCCTCTCTTCATAATTAAGATTGCCGTTCGCTGCAGCGTAAGATTTGTGCACTAACTACGAACACTGACAAACAACCAGTCACTTATTATCTTTCTCGCCGGGACACAGTGAGGAGGGGACAGGAAGGGGTAGGGAGCGTTGAAGGGAAGGGAGATCAGAAGACACTGCGTAATAGTTGGTGCTTGTGTTTTGTGGGTGGTGGGTGAATCTACTAAGATCGGCCGTGCGCGGATGGAGGAAAAGCGCGCGCCCGAACGAAAGGCGCGTCTACTTGCGTCCGAATCGGATGAAGCTCGCCTGAAAACAGTGGCGTTCCACAATCTGCATGACGCGGATTCGTGTCTGTGATGTGTATTTTTTGAAGTTTGGTGAGAGCTAAATCCGAAATCCTCCCTGCATAATTACGATTGCTGTTTGCCGCAACACAAGGATGTGTGGCCTAAGTATAGCGTGACCGTCGTGTCGAGTCTGCTATATGTGAGGTTGTGTTGCCTGTGAGAGCTCTGACCTTCCTCTTCTCCATCATTCATTCGTCGCTGCCGCTCCTCTTCCCGAACCGGATGAACGACGCCTTTCGCTTCTCCATCGCGGCTGCTGCTGCCTCCTCCATCAACTGGCCTGCAACAAGAGGCTCTCTCTCCTCTCTCTCTCTCTCTCTCTCTCTCTCTCTCTCTCTCCCTCTCTCTCTCTCTCTCTCTCTCTCTCTCTCTCTCTC